>CM045767.1:62489586-62889586 GCA_025200525.1 Camellia lanceoleosa
AGTGATCTCCTCTTCAAGAGGTATAAAGCTTTGTCTCTTTACTTATTGTATCTACTCTTTTTCTTACTATTTTCCAATTGTTTTGGGGCTGTAAAAACTCTGTATTTTTGGTCTGAAACTTGGGTTTTAAGGCCAATAAAAGTTGAGGGGTGGTTCACCATTCTTTACACCTTGCTCTCAAGGCCTTTACCCTTGTGTTTCCCACCTTTACATTATCTTTTTTTGAGATTTTAAATACTGATTTTTAGAGTTATTTTAGTGGCTAAAATCATGGTTTGAAGTCCAAAATTGGAGGGGTTAGCCTCCCCTTCTTGTGGTTTGCTTACTAGCCTAGCATGATCCTTGTTTTAGCTTATTATTCTAGCTATTTTTGTCTTAATTCCAGCATGTTTTAGGACTTATTTAGGACTGTTTTAGGACTATTTTTAAGTGATTGTTGCATTTGAGCTTTGTTTTGCATGCTTGTAGTGTAATTGTCCTCATGAGTTTGGCGTTTTAAGCCTTAGACACCATCTTATTTGAGTTGATAGTGTTTATTTATGGCTTTCCATACTTGTGATCACTCTTAATCACCTCTGCAACCTCCCTCCTTTCTTGGCTTTTGTTTTGCTTTGAAAGTGGTTCCAAACCACTTGCTTGTTTAAGTTTGAGATTGAGATGTCATGCTTAATGGTTTAATCCCCTTGGTATAATAACCTGACCCTTGTACATGTTTTCTGGTATGCTTTCAGTCCCCTATTCTGTGTATTTGTATGCTTATTGTGAAATTTCATGTGAAACTAAGTTTAATTAAGTGAATCTTATGATTATAGATTCATATCTGTTGAATAAGAGAAAAATCTGTTGCAATTATAATGTTTGAATCAGAAATTGGGAGCCTTAGAAGGTTAATTATCTGAAATTGATTTTATATTTGAGATCAGCATGATTTTTAGGTTATAATATGATTTTACGAAATTTCAATTTGGAATGACTAAATTGATTGATTTTCATCCTTATTCATTTTTTTTATATATATCTAAGTTCCTTAGATTTTTTACTTAGAGCCATTTTCATAAATATCTCCTGGGGGAGAGTTTGAGAGGAAGAGGAGTTCTTCAAAGGAGAAGATTAGGGAGTTGAGAGGGTTTGTGGAGATTGAACCAAGGTATGTATAAATCACTTTAAATAACCTCTCTTTAACCTCTTCTTAAGAGTAGTAAGAATGATTCCATGCAAGCTAGAGTTTGTCTTTGATATTAAGTGTGTGTGTCAATTATTTCATTGGAAAACATTCTTAGCATTTAGTTGTTTGGAGGTATTTTGAATTATATCGGAGGACTATGATAAATTCCTTGGATTCTCAAGTTGAAATTGCATGTTTATACATGTGTATTGTTTGTATGTTTACGGAAATTGGGTTATGCTATAAAATGGAAAAAGGTTAAGTTAATTGAGTTTGTGACTTAAGATTCTTGTGGTGTTATACACTTGAAACCCATGTTATTGTAATGTTGACCCCTTGTGTTGCATTAATTCCTCTCATTTTATGCTTTGAATTGAGTTTGCCAAGTTGAAAGATTACATGAATTTCGGACTGCACAAACAGGGTAAATCGCCGCACGTGCGGGGGTCATGGCCGCACGTACGGGAACACTGCTGCACGTGCGAGAGTCATGGCCGCACGTGCGGGAACCAAAGCAGTTTGGGTCTTTGGTTACTGCTAAAAAGGCACGTCTTGAGGCTTCAACGCCACACGTCATGAAACCCTTACCGCGCGTCGCGGGGCTCCTGACAAGACGCGTATGCCCATTCTAAGAAATTTCATCTGCTCCATTTACGTGTTTGACCCTCGGACATGATTGAAATCTGTATTGGATGTCTTTAAATGTTTGTAAATTAGTTTGAAGCGGAACGAATCAGAAAATGATTTCAAAAAGAAAAGAAACTAATTTGTGAATTGTGCATGTGTGTAGGTCACAATCCGGGAGGGATTACCGCTCCACCATAGCACTATGAGTAATAGTACTGTACAGTACATTTGGTTTACTGTTAATAGTTAATATTAGCATTCTATTCTTCGTAAGTGAACTACGCCGTTTCCTAATGAATAAAGGGAGCTTATGTTCATTCTTGAATAATGGTTTTTATGTGAATATGAGATCGTTCTATTTTGCTACTGTCACGACCCAAACCCGGCCCTATGGGTTTAGCATGTGAATCGCCAATGAATCCGAGATTACCAAAGGCACATAATCGATGTCTGATACAAGAAATCTGAGTTCGAGAACTGGCGGAAGCCAAAAGCGATAAATAACGAGTGTCCATAAAGCTGTGGTAATCAGTATGGCAAAAACATTTTTCATACATTTATGCATTCAAACCGATCTGATATACACAATCATTACAAACATTGATGCAGGGGACTCGGTCCCTCGATAATCTGATAAAAACAGTCTATCTGATAGCATACAATGAGACAAAACAAGTAAGGAGACCTATGGGGACACAAAACCGCCGCAAGCCATGGCATGGCGTCTCGGAACCTCACAAGTGAGGCACAAAATTTGGTGACAAAGCGGGGACCAATCCCACGCTCCTAGCTCGGTCGGTGGTGAGCACCTACATATATATATATGATGAGCTAAAGCCCGATGAATAACATACGATGTAAAGAGGTTATGAATGATGTCCTTCTGATAATGAAATCAATTCATTATCTGAGATTTCAATCTTCGATATTCGGTCATTCAAGATTTCAATCAATCGGTCATATGTGGTACATCCATTAGCCTATAAACAAGAGGTCCAAAAGGACCGGGCATATGAACCCAACAATAATGATGGCCATCGATGTATGGTTCCACAAAGGAAACCGCGAGCTCATAACGATCAATAACGATGGGTGCTAAGGATGCCTGTCTGATTCGAAATGCAGGACATACATTCATTCAATAAACAATATCGTTCAATAAACAGATTCGGTTGATTATTCAAAATAAATCCATTTGAACATATCTTTACATAATCTACTCACGGTGATTGGGCTATCGAGCTAGAGCGTGTCCCGAGAGTCAACCCTAAACATCAATCAAATAGAACACACACTAAGTTTACAGTTTGGAAAGGATGATAATTAAATCCCTAAATTCCTCGGTGTGGTTCTATGTCTACATCCTCATTAAGATGCCTTAAACTAGGCCTAAGAATGCCTAGGATGCGATGAGGATGCAAAAATGCACTAAGGAAGCAATTCGAATTTTGAGCAGAGCCTCGCTCGGCCGAGTTTCCTCGGCGGACAAGCACCTAAAGGCCCACGCTCGGCGTACATTCCGCCCTTCGGCGGTGATGAAAGGTGCAAAAAAATCTTTGGATGTGCGATTTTCCGCCGGCGTTAAAATCCCTTTCGGCGGTAATCAGTAAACCAATGCGAGAAAATCCTGGGACCATGCATCCCCCCCCCGAGCGGCACTTCCCCCGCTCGAGCGGACGTCCAAAATCTGGAAAATCCAGATTCGACCTATGAGTTTCAAACCAAGTTTTGATGCTCCAAATTCGATCCTCTTGGGCCCATTTTCTGGAAAACTCTTTCAAACACATAGAATAACAAGTTTTAAAACTCAATTTAAGAAATCAAGGCCCAAGGGTGTTTCAATTAAACTCAATTTCAAACCATTTTCAAGAACACTTTCAAAACATGACATGCATGATCTTTAAACCAATTTTGAGCTTCCAATCATGCTCAAATGAGCTCAATTCTTTCAAAACAAAGTGAAAACGTGGACTATAACAATACCATGAACATGCATGTGACAAATTGCCATGAACTCAACTTCAAACTCACCAATATATACATGCATGCATGAATTTGACTTCAATCCAACATATATGAACAATATCATGTCTTAGCTCTACAATGATGCATGAATCATGCAAAACTTAGCTCAAGGACAACAATAAGAAGATGATTCCTTACCTAGAGTTCCAATTACAAGTTTTGGAGGCTTAATTTGACAATTTCCTAGCAACCACTTCAATTCTCCAAGCAATTCTAACAATTTGAGCTTAATTCTTCAAGATGAACTCTCTCTCTCTCTAAGCTCTCTTGTTGGTCGGCTAAGAGGGAAGGAAAGGCTGATGAAATGTTTGATCACAATGAAAACAAGTCTCTAAGTGTGTGTGTGTGATGTAGTGGCCACTTAGTGGCAATTCGGTAATTAAGTCAAACTTCGTAATTAACTCAATTCAATCTAATTTAATCGTTCCTAATCAATTTTCAGATAAAAATATCATTAAATCACAAATATTATGCTGATTACAAAACATCAAACGGTTTCTAAATCGGCCGCCGATAAGGCCTTCAATTAGCAGTTTAAACATAAAATGCAAACAGATAATCACATAAGTCAACAGATACAATATGTAATTAAATAGACAAACTCATTGATTTGATTTGTTTCGTTCGGTTTGTTGATAGTTCATCGGTTCACTTATCGGTCATTATCGATTCGGTTTAGCAATGATCGATGAGGTAATTCGGTGGTTTAACGGTGTCGTCACGAGGTTATTCTGTTACTAATGGTAGGAGGCCGTTCTGTTATGAGCCACCGAGTGTGGACAACTCTGTACAATCTGTAAAATACGCTTACCTTTTGCTAATAATTATCAACAGCACTCTGTTAAACGCAAATTAACTATGTTAACTCATGTGAGTGATTGAAAGAATCTGTGTGCCTCTGTATAACTCTAGGACTAGTCTGTTCTGATGATATCTGGGCCTATGGCCATTCTGTATAATCTGTTTGGCCTATGGCCGTTCTATATAATCTGTTAGGTCTATGGTCGTTCTGTATAATCTGTTTGGCCTATGGCCATTCTGTATAATCTACTAGGCCTAAGGCCATTCTGTATAATGGTAGTTATTATTATCAACGCTCTGTTTTCCACGAGTTAATTATGTTAACATTTATAAATGATTAGAAAATCTGCGTACTTTGGTACGACTTTGGAATTACTCTGCTCTGTTAATATCTGGGCCAGGGGCCAATCTGTTAATATTTGGGCCAGAGGCCGATCTGTAAGATATGTTGGGCCTGAGGCCATTCTGCATGATATTGGGCTTGAAGCCTTTCTGTATAATAATCGAGCCCAAGGCCATTCCGAAAATGTTTACAAGATAAGATTAATGATATGACCTCTGCATTTATATACGAAATAAACATTACAAATCAAGTTTAATCTTTAAATTGTTTGAGTGCTATTAACCACTAAGCCTTGCTCACTGTGTGTTATGTCTATTTCTATAGGCAATCAACCGGGAGGCGGTCTTAGTTCAGCTTTGGTCACCCCTTCTTGGTCAAGCCATGTAAAGAAGCCTGTCCATTTTGTGGGGTTCCCTCAATGACCCCTAGTTTGGTCCTTAATCTTTTGTCTAATGTAGTTAGTTGTGTATAATTTCCTTTATCAATATTTTTGCCGTATGCCCACGTATGGGGCTAGTTCTATATATATATGCCCATATATGTTATTGTGTGAATGCATATATCTGCTTCTTGTATACATGTCTATCATATGAGGAACTATTGAATGGTACATTGAGATCCTAGCATATAGGTGTGAGCTCGATGGATGTTAATTTATATTATTTTATGTTATTAAATGCTTCTGTTCAGGCCCCATATGTTGTATATATCGTATTATCTATCCGTTTCTGAAGTGGTCATGCCCAAACTTTTAGGGGCAGGTTTGGGACGTGACACATGGGGTTCATTACCAACGGTATAATGTCTCTTTCATACCCAAAGCAACTCTTGGTTTGAGACCTCTTTCCATTAGAGGACTTAAATTCACCTTTGGACTCAATTGATTAAAGAATGGATAGTAATCTAAAATGGAGTAATAAAATTGGGACTAAACGTGAAGCAAGATAAATAACTCGTTTGGGTTCAATCGGACGTTAATTGAACCCTTGAGTCTTGAGTCGTTTCATACTCATTAGTGATGAAAACGGTTCAAGATTCATTGTCTTCATTGTCAACTACTTCCCTTGATCTTTCATGATAGGGAGGTGGTTTTAAGAGTCTTTTTTTATTGCATTCATTGAATTTGCACACTTGGTTCATAAACCATCATGCAATAAAATTGCATCCATTGGTGGTTTATGGATCAAACTTACTACTCCTTTGAGTTGTTCAAATGATAAGGAGGGGTAAATTGTGCAAACAAATCCTTGAGAATACACTATCTTTGCTCTATTTGCTCTCTGTTGCAACAGGACAACCCAATCACCAGTGGCCGGCAGGCCATCATTAGTGGATGGTAGGCCCTCTGCCGGCCACCAATGCAAAATCTAGCAGTGTACTCCCCAAGCTGAACTGAGTTGGTCTGGAGGTGGAAATCAATTCAAATGTTCTACTGTGTAACAAAGGCATTCAATAGCAAAAATGGTGGCCTTTTCGGGTGGAAATCGCATTCATGCATGAGCCCTCCTATCGATCCTCAGGATCCGTGTTATAAGTATATTAGTGTTGTGATTAAAATAGTGACTTTGTAATTAATTAGTTAGAATAACTAATTCGTCTCGTGTTGTAATTATTTTAATTAGCTAGATTAGTTAATTAATTAGTTCATTCGTTAATTCCTTCGGTTTGTAATAATTAATTAGCTAGCTTAGTTGGTTATTTCATGTGTTGTTGTAATAGCTAATTAGTTTAGTTAGCTAGTTAGTTCATTCGGACTCTCCTTTGTGAGAGCGCAATGTTGTAATAACATGTATGTCTTCCAACCCCACATCTTTCTCCCTTTTATTTAACTACTTATAATGGTTAGATTAGAGCATCATGTTTTGTTTAGCATATCTCATGTTTACATGTACTTGTATTGCATGCACCGAGGCTCGATTCATCATTCTAACTTGCATTGTTAGTTAAACATTCTTTGAATACATGCTTAAACCGCATGCTATCAAATTGATTCATATACCATATTAGTAGCTGAGCCTATTAAATTGCATATCGCATGTGTTGAATTAGTCATATTGCCTAGTTAGGATCATTCATCTTTCTAACTTTATCATCTTTTTTGACTTGGAGTACTAGGTGAGCCTTTACTCGTTTTAGCATATTGCATTGAATGTGATTGTTGCCATATCAAAGCATGTTCACCATGAGGCTAATTGCTTAATTGATAAATTGCTTGAATGCCTGTGGATGAAAGCTTGTTGCTTGAATTGGAATAATTTGAGTAATGTTCATATGCAATCACTTTTTCAAGTGGTACATATTCGAAACAATTTTGCAAACAAACATGAATCAAGATGTTCCAATTCTTGCAAATTAGTCTATACTTGTGTGTGTGTGCATCACATAGTAATACTATCTTAATAAATCGGAACAAGAGAATATAATGTAAATAAGATTCATATCATGATTAGTAGAGGCCGATCTTTGATCGGGCAAGCGAGGGTGCTCAATTCATGACCTTCCCCTCTCGTACCTAAGTTCCCGAGCCGAGACAATCTTGGTGATGACGGACACGTGGCCTTTGGCATGAGTTATGGGTTTTCCAATTTCCCTAAAAAAAAATATTTAGGTGGCAACTTTGTATCTAGAAAAGTAGTGCATTTTTGGCATTTTGATTCAAAATCGATTTTCTAAAAGATTTTTCGGATTTAGACTCTTTTGTGTTTATCTATTTCACATTGCACTTGTGAGATCAGATTCAAAACCACAGGAGTCCGAACTGTAGGGATAGTCGTATCCGAAAGGAGTACGAAAAGTCGAGCTACAGTGCAAGACCTTTAGACGGGACAGACTCTTGGGATCGGCCGTAAGCATGGACGTCTCTATGAGCTCATTCATCTTCATGTTCCAGACTCCACACAGTTAGCTGTTTCTGCATCTGATTCTTCTTTGTCTCCTTTTCATCTTTGACATTGTCTCTTAGGGGATATTTCTATTAGTAGATTAAAGTCTTTGGTTTCTAGTGGCCAGTTAGGTAATGTACTTCCCAATCATTTTGATTGTTTGCCTTGTCAACTTGCAAAACGACCTGCTTTATCTTTTAATAAAAGTACTTCTGTTTCCCATGCACCTTTTGATCTCATACATTCTGATATTTGGGACCCATCACCTACTACTACCATGGAGGGATCTCGTTACTTTGTTATCTTTGTTGATGATTTTTCACGGTTTACTTGGTTGTTTCTCATGAAAAATTGATCTGAACTTAAACAAATTTATTATACCTTTGCAACAATGGTCCAAACCTAATTTTCAAACAACATTAAAAAATTTCGCTCTGACAATCCTATGGAGTATCGGGATACGGATTTCCTCTCTTTTCTTCAGCGTTATGGAACTCAGCCTCATCGTTCCTGTGCTGGCACGTCCCAGCAAAATGGACGTGTTGAACGGAAATATCGGCATATTCTCAACATTACTCGAGCTCTCCTTCTTTCTTCTTCCTGCCCTGAAAACTTTTAGGGAGAAGCTGCACTTACTGTTGTGTATACTATTAATTGTATTCTTACTCCTATCATCCATAGTCAAACTCCCTTTGAACGTCAGCATGGCAGTAGCCCTCCATACACACATCTTTAGGTTTTGGGGTCTGCTTGTTTTGTCCTCCTCCAACCTCATGGACAAACCAAACTTGAACCTCGTTCTCGTCTTTGTTGTTTTCTTAGGTATGGCATTGAACATAAAGGCTATCGCTGTTCGGATCCTATCTCTAAGCGTCTTCGTGTATCTCGTCATGTGGTTTTCTAGAAGCATAAAATGTTTTCATCCCTAGCCTCGTTTCACTTACCCTCACCATCTACCTCCATCTTGTTTACTAATTCTTCTATAGATTTCTTCTCTAATGTATTTGATGCAAGTTCCTCATTTGTAGAGGCGCCTTTGCTAACCCCTAATCTCTACCAAACTGCTCTCCCTGATGGTCCACTACCATTGCGCCTTCTAGCTCGTCTTCTACCTCTCCATCAAACCTTCTCCCCACCGGTCGTCCACATCGGGAAACTCAATCACCTGTTCATCTTCGTGATTACATTGTCGGGTCTACTGCCTTTTCTATTTATGAACCTACCTCCTATTGTGAGGCTTGTACTAATCCTCTTTAGCAGCAAGCTATGACTAGGGGTGTTCGCAGTTCAGTTTGGGACGGTTTGTGGTTCAGTTTGGACCTGCCCGCATTTATGCGGTTTGGGAAAAAGTCAACCCGAAACCGCCAGCAATGCGGTTTACGGTTTGTGCGAATAGGGTTTGCAGATGTGCGGGTGGTTGCGGGTGGTTTGCGGATTGAACTTTTTTACCAAAAATTTATTTTTAGACCTTTTTTTTTCTCTCATTTTGTCAATCTTTATTTTGGACCTTTTTCCTCATATTTTCTAAAATGCTCCAACATTAATAATAAATGAATTAAAACTTATAAAATAAAAAAACACAACAAATTCAATTTGTAACCTAAACAAATCATTCAAATCTACATTCATCATTAACTTGCATTCATCCTACATTCATCATTGCATTTTTAGAAGAGTTATTCTATCCTCAACTCTCTTTTTAAAATTATGTTTATCCACTGATCCCTTAACATGTGATAAGTAATTTTAAATATTTAGAACACATCATACGAGAAAATATTACTTTAATCCCATTCACAAGAGTTACACAGTAAATGTTATTCATTGACAAACATAGATCATCATTATGCTTTAGCTAAATACAATGCAGTGAGTGAGTCACTGAAATCTGAACATGTGACAATCCTGTTTATTTTGCTACAAAAGAGTGCTAATATATATATTTTTTGGTGGCAAAAATAAGAATCTGATTTGTTAAACAAAACAACATTACAACATAAGGAGTTATATCATAAAGCCAACTATCCTGGATCCACAGTTATGTTTGAGAATGCATTAGTGGTGTTTAGAATTTTTCTTTCCCTTTGAAACATAAACACCCATGAAATAAGGCATTTTTTGTAGATAAGTTGACTACCAATATGTGTATCATGAACTCATACATTCATTTATTACACAATCAAGCATATGGCTTAAAATGACAGTCCAAAAATGCAGAGAGAGACATGCATACAGATTCAAAAAAAAAAAAAAGATTTAATTCCAAAAATTAAATAAAAAATTCCAAAATTTATATAGATTTATGAACTGATACTCCATTTCATTCAACAGATTTAATTCCAAAAATTAACACATATATTAAATCAAAAAACACATACATTCCAAACAAACACAGGCAGAACATATCTGTTGCTACAAAAAAAAAAAAATTAACATATCTGATATGTTGCAAAATAAATCAAAGATCGAGGCGAGAGAGAGAGAGAGAGAGAGAGAGAGAGAGAGAGAGAAAGACACAGAGAGAGAGAGACAAAGAGATAGGCTTACCTGTGAGGTCGATCGGTGCGATGAGAGAGTTGGTCGATTGGTCGATTTTGCGATAAAAGAGAGTCGATCGGTGTAGATGCAAAACCAGAGAGTAAGAGACTGTGAGATGAGAGAGTGAGGGAGACAGATTAGAGACAGAGAGATCTGATATGTTGGGGAAAAAAAACCAAAGATCAGGGAGAGAGAGAGACATAGATAGAGACTGAGATTCAGAGAGGGGCTTTACCTGTGAGGTGTGCGATGAGGTCAATTGGCTGATCAGTCAATCTTGCAACGAGAGAGAGAGTCGATCAGTGGGTGTATGTATGCAGTGGAGATGAAAATCGCGAGAGTAAGAGTGAGAGTGAGAGTGAGAGTGAAAGACAAACTGAGATAGAGAGTGAGTTTGATTAGGGTTTTTGTTTTTTGAACGGTCAGATTTGAAGGGAAAAAAATGGTCTTTTTTTTTTTAACGACCAGATTTAAAAAAAAAAGAAAAAAAAAAAAGAAAGAGTTTTATGTGAGCAGGTTGGGCGGGTGCGGGTCAAACCCGCAATCCGAAAATTAGATAAAATGCAAACCGCACCCTACCCTAATGTGTTTGCGAAACCGCCCATATGAGAGCGGTTCGGATCGGGTAGGGCGGTTTGGGTAGGTCAGATAACCTTATGCCCAACCCTAGTTATGACTGATGAACTACAAGCTTTAGAGAAAACTCATACCTGGGATGTTGTTGATCTTCCTCCTAGAAAGACTGCGATTGGCTGCAAATGGGTCTACAAAATCAAGACCCTTTCTGATGGCTCTATTGAGCGCTACAAAACCCGTCTTGTTGCAAAGGGCTTCACCCAGGAATATGGCATTGATTATAAAGAGACTTTCGCTCTGGTTACTCGGCTTACTTCTATGCGTAGCTTACTTGCTGTTGCACTGCTCGCCACTAGGATCTCTTTCAGATGGATGTCAAAAATGTCTTCCTTAATGGTGATCTTTTTAAGGAAGTTTACATGCAGCCTCTTCCTAGGTCTGCTTATCCAGCTCATAAGGTTTGCAAACTCCAGCGTGCTCTCTATGGTCTCAAGCAAGCCCCATGAGCTTGGTTTGCTAAATTCAGTTCCACCATCCATGACTTCGGTTTCACCTCTAACTTATATGACTCTGCTCTATTTGTTTGGACCACTCCTCATGGCACCACTCTTCTTCTTCTTTACATGGATGATATGATTATCACCGGGTGATGATGTGGTTAGCATTCTTAACCTTAAACAATTTCTCAATTGTCAGTTTGAGATGAAGGACCTTGGTACTCTCAATTATTTCTTAGGGCTTGAAATCTCTCATGATTCCACTGGTTATTATTTGTCACAAGCCAAATATGCATCCGATATTCTGGCACGTACTGGTCTTACCGATTGCAAGACTACCTACACTCCCATTGATCCTCAGACTCATCTCGCTCCTCTAGACGGGGATCTTCTCTCTGATGCTACTCTTTATCGCCAGCCGGTAGATAGTCTTGTTTATCTCACTGTAACTCATCGTTATCCATCTTATTTGTCAGTACATGTTGGTTCCCCGCACCCCACATTATACTGCTCTACTTCACATACTTCGCTACCTCAAAGGCACTATGTTCCATGGACTCCACTACTCTGCTCACTCTTCTTTCGAGCTTCGTACCTTTTCTAATCCTGATTGGGTTGGGAATCCTACTGATCGACGCTCTACCACGGATTTCTGTTTCCTCTTAGGGGATTCTTTTCTTACTTGGCACACCAAGAAACAGTCCCTCACTGCTCGCTCTAGTACTGAAGCTGAATACTGCGCTCTTGCTTACACTACTTAAGAACTTTTGTTGCTTCGCTGGCTTCTTGCTGATATGGGTGTTTCTTCCCTTGTTGCTACATCTCTCTATTGTGACAATCAGAGTGCCATTCAGATTGCTCACAATGATGTCTTCCACGATCGCACCAAACATATTGAGATTGATTGTCATTGCATTCAATAGCATGTTACTCGTGACACTGTTCATCTTCTTCCTATTTTTTCTGCTGATCAACCTGTTGATATTTTCACCAAGGCTCATCCTCCTGGTCATTTTAGTGATCTAGTTTCCAAACTCAAGTTGGTTGATGCTTACCCATCTTGAGTTTGAGGGGAGCTGTTAATGTATATTAGCTTTATATTGTAGATATATCTCATCTTTCTCTCCTTGTATCTCTATCTCTATCTCTATCTCCTTCTATACTTATCTAGGTTTCCCTTCAGCCTATAAATACAGGCTTCTCCTATTGTATGATTTATTCAATTCAATAATATAGATACACAATTTTCCCTTTCTTTCAACCATTCTAACAGCCCTAAATTTTTTTATGAATAATATATATTGAGAGTTTTACAAAATAAATTATTTGGATCATCGAAATGAGATATGTGGTGGGCCTTTTGGGCCCTCAAATTCTCTCATGTTGGGATCCCAACATGAGAGAATCCCAACCCAAAAGAAAAAAATGATAGACATATCATCTGATCACATGACATGTCATTAAATCATTTAATTATTTTTAACATTTTCAAAAGAATCAACCTATATTTTCTAATTAACAAAATTAACACAACACATTCCATCAATTAAGAGAAAATTATATAATATAAAGAAGTCTTCATCTAATCACACGAAGTTCTTTATATTATATAATTAATGAAGTTGTGTTAATTATATAATAAAAAACACTGTAATAAAAAATAAAAAAATGAAAAATAGAAAAAAAACTATTACTTTTTGTTATAACACTCCTAAAGTCAAATTGGGGGAAGCTAGTCGAACTACCTAAACCGTCGAACTTTCACTTTAGTAGTAAGGGATTTGAACCCTGGTCAATAAGGAGCGGAGCAAACTCCCTTATCAATTAGGATGGCCTCTTGGTGGTTAATTTTTATTCTCTCATGACATTAGTTTCAACTTCAAGTCAATTCATTTGTACTCTTAATCACAAAGTCTTTGCAGCAAAAATTCGAAAAAGTTAGAATTTCTAAACCCATACGTAGAGATGCAAAAATGGCCTACCGACTCACGGTTCTCCTGAAGCCTACCCCAGCTCGACTAAGTTTCAACTTCAAATCAATTCATTTCATAAAGTCTTTGCAGCAAAAATTCGAGAAGTTAGAATTTGTAAACCAATACGTAAAGATGTAAAAATGGCCTACCGACTCGCGGTTCTCCTAAAGCACACCCAAACTCGACTAAGTCCTGTAAGAGGAGCTAATTTGAGCCCATTAAATTTATTAGGCCTAATAGTCCAAGGTTGGTTGGCCTGAATTTATCTCAAGTCCAAGATCGGTGGGCCCGAATTTATCGTCATTAAATGGGCCGAATCGCTCTAAGCCTCGAAAGGGTTCAGATCCATGAACTTGGAGACTTACTCGGGCTCGAGCTTGGACTCGAAAGGGTTCGGATCCACGATTCTAGAGATCCAAAGCACGTGGTTTCGAACGGATTCAGACGCAATTTAGAAGCCGCTCCATTAATGAGTCCCAGAACACTTGTAGATTTGGAGCTTTCCCGAATCTGCGTACCAAAACCATGGGCGTAATGGAGTCCAAACAAAGGACCCGATCCCGAGGACGGTGAGTAAAGATAAATTCACTCTTCGGCTAAACTAGCCTATACCCGGGTCGAGGTGGCACGATCTAGGGGGTCCCTGAGACTCGGCAATATTTGCGGCAGGTCGTTCTTTTGAACTACCCCTGACCCTTCTGCGGCATGGCGTCCTCTGGGACTACCCCTGACCCTTTGGGTTATCACATTATTACTAAAGTTGTGCACATATGTTGTACTATGTAATGTTTTTAGTCAATAAACATTTACAAAACAGAAAGTACCAAAACATGATTATAAATTTATGCAACACTTTATACAAAATATAAGATCAAAAAAATAATAACCTATAAATACTTTCCACATTGATGGAAATCCCATTGCATGGTAACTACCAGTAATTAAGGCCATAATTGAAGGTCATTTTGGTCGTAACAAAAATCACCACAATCAGTTATATCAAATACCACTTTGAAACATAATAAAATATTAGAATAAGATGTAACTAATTTTGATTTTAAAATTTGTTAGCCCTATCACTATAATGGCTTATAATCAAACACCACAATAATTTGTGATTAATATTCATTTAAATCATAAATTATATGTGATATATATTATGTGTTATAAAATGCCGCTAACCTAATTCAATGCTTCAAACAAATTGACAAAGTGGAGACTTGGGTGGAGGGACCAACTCTTTACAACTTATAGAAAAATATTTGAGGGCCACAATTTTTGTGGCTCAAATGGCTGTCGTTTTGGCAATTTTGATGTTGTTTTGTACTCAAAACGACGCCGTTTTGACAATTTCGAGCCATTTGAGCCACAAAAATTGTGGCCCTCTACCATTGCTAAATCTAATAACAAATCTACTTATAATAGTTGAGGTTTTACATATGGATGCAGGGGTGATGGCCCCTCTTAACCACTCCCTACGTCCGCTAATGTGTGCACAAGATATACTAGTTAATTATATTATTAAACAAGAATAATCTTTTATTATTAGTAAATGTCCTGATTATATTGAATTAGTTTAAGGAGTTTATGCACCGTAATTTCAACATTTTTGAAAAATGCTACTAGAAACAAAATATGAAAAAAATATGAAAATATAAAATTGAATTATTGAATGTTTTTCAAAATTAGAATGGAAGAATTTGTTTAACATCTGATTTGTGGAAGTCAAAACAAAGTTTAGAATATCAATGTATTACTGCACATTATATAGATAATTATTGAAAATTATGTAAAAGAATAACATTTAAATTAGTAGAATTTTCATATAATGACGTGTAATTGGTAGTGAGTTATCTGGGTGGACCATACAAAATAAAATATTTACAATTAATTTCGATAATCTAAAATATTATACACTGACTGTATCTAATCTCAAGTCAATTTTACCATTACCTCTTGATGGTATTGTATTTTATGTTCATTGTTGTGTACATATTTTAAATTTGATTGTTAAAGAAGTTTTGAGCCAATGTGATGATTTTGTACAAGTAATAAAAATGCAATTATTACAAATAATAGTTCTTCCAAACTAATTTATACATATAGAAAGTCATGTCAACAAGAATCTTTAAAAGAAAGAAAATTACTTTTAGACATAAAAATTAGATGGAATGCAACGTATAATATGTTAAATATAGTTTTAATACAAACATGAGTTATAGATTTACTTTTTCAAACAGTGCCAATTAGATATGCAGTCCCACCTCAAGACCATTATTGGGCCCATGTAGCCCTATATAAAGATTTTTTTAATTTTTTTTTTATCAATGAACAAAATTATTTTTATATTTATATATATGCCTACTTTTATATTTGTTTTACATCAATTAGCAAAGATAACATCGGTTTTCACAAACTATTGTTCAAATGAAATATATTCTGATGTTGCAATGAAAGATAAATTTGATAAACATTTTTATCCATTACCTCACATTTTTGGTTTAGCCACCTTAATGGATTCTAGGTGTTAAGAACTTGATTTACAAACTTGTTTACAACTTATTTACGCTAACGAAAAACAATTTGCCTCCATCATTGAAACACTCAAACAGTGTTATAGCTGTAAATACACCACATGCACCTATTACAACAACCACGACTCGTGGTGGAGGCCTAAATATTTGGTCACATATAAAAACTAGAAGACTTTTTCAAAATGTTATCACGTCTAATTCTGAGTTACAACGAGACTTGAATCAACCTTGCATTGATAAAAGTGAATTAGAAGATTTTGATATTTTAAATTGGTGGAAACAACAGGAACAGACATAGCATGTGCTTGCATCAATGGCCCATGATATACTAATTGTTCATGTTTTCACAGTAGTTTCTGAAACAATTTTTAGTGCAAATGGGCGAGTGTTGAGTGATTATTATTGCAAATTGACACCTGAAATGGTTAAAGCACTTATGATAACGAGAGATTCTTTGTATGCAATTGGAAGAAGACAAGATGTTGATGAGAAATAAGGATTCAAGTTGATTTGAATGATATCACAATGGGCAATCTGGATTAATTGTCCAACTTCTCTAATGATTAATTAATAATTTTTCTTGAATATGTAATTTTGTAATATTTTTATTTTTACTTTGAGTTGGAGTATGATGCAAATGATTGGTAGACACGTAGGTGTCAACCTAATTGTGATGTACATGACCTATAGTATTACAATTACCCTACCATAATTTACTTAATGAGATGATATAAATTTATAATATCTCATTTCATTTATAAAAATTATTATTTTACATTCAATAATTTTTTTGTCCACCATTTTCAAAAAAATTTTAAAAAAATAGGTCTAGGCTCGGCTCAGGCCGGACCACAAGTCCAAGCCCAAAGGCCTAGCCCAGACCCTAAGACCCCGCGCCCCTTGAAATTTTCAAATTGGACTGGTCGAATTTTTGGCGACAGCCCAATTGTTCCTGGGCCAGATTTACACCCCTTCATGCTAGGGGTGTTCGCAGTTCGGATTTGGACGGTTTGTAGATAGATTTGGACCCGTCTGTATCTATGCGGTTTGGGAAAAGACAACGCGCAACCGCCTGCAGTGCGGTTTGTGGTTTGTGCGGATAAGGTTCACGGATGTGCGGGCGATTTGCGGATTGAACTTTTTTTTTCAAAAATTTATTTTTAAGCCTTATTTTTTTTCTATTTTGTAAATATTTATTTTGGGTCATTTTCTCCCAATTTTCTAAAATGCTCCAATATTAATAATTAATAAATTAAAACTTATAAAATTAAAAACACAACGAAATCAATTCATAACACAAACAAATCATTCAAAATCTAAAATCTTAAATCAAATCATAAACTAACACAAGCACATATTTTAAAATCCTAAACTAGAACTTCATATTCATTAAGAAATTTAAAATTCCAAATCACACTTCATCCGGGACAAATTCAGTTATGTAACAATAATAATATGATCAATATTTATTCAATTTCATTTAATATAATACTATTAGCGAATGTAATGCTAGAGTAAGTTCAAAGAATAAATGATGTCTTATTTTGGGCAAAAATATCTAGGTGGGATATAGAAATAAAATCAACAGTTAAGATTTAAAAAAAAAAAAGAAAGTGCGGGTGGGTTCTTGTGGGTGCGGGTTAAGCCCACAACCTGCAAATATGTCATATTTCAAACCACATCTGCCCACATTGTATTTACAAAACCACCTATTTATATACAAGTTGAGCTATTTTTACGAATTGGATAAACCATTACTCACCCCTACTTCATGCAACATGGAGAAAATATCCACCACGTGGTGCAGGATTGTGATTGTGACCCCCGAATCTACATCATTGTTCAAAGAATAAACCCAATTTAGAATTCAATAGAAGTGTATTGTGGTGTTTTTGGTAGTGTTCGTTTGGTCCCCAAAAAAAATTAAAAATTAAAATATCAATGGTCTTAAAAAATAAATTTATGACCTCAACTCCACTAAAAAAAGAGAGCTATCTCCGGGATAAGTTTTTAAAGAGAAATAATTAATGAGATGAATTTTTTAAGATGTTAACGTTTTTGTTTTCTGTGTTTGTTTATATATTTTTGAAAATAAAATCCTATTTATTATATTGTTTTCGTTTTAAAAAATATATAATTAATTTTATAATTTTCAACATTTTTAAAAGCACAAAAAAAAAAAAATATTTTCACGTATTTTTAACACTGATTATCAGTGCTAGATTTTCATTTTCGTTTTCCTTCTCTTAAAATTTCTCTTATTACTACTAGATTTGAGTAAGTGGTAAGAGTAGTGACATGGTGGGATGGACGTTTTTGTTTTAAAAAAAAAAAAAAAGTCAAAATTGTTAAAAAATTATTAGAAAAATATATTGCCAAGGTCAAAGGTGATTGTCAGCAATTGGAGACGACTGCCAAAGGTGGTCATTGTTGGTGGTCGGAGGTCGTTTGCAAGGGTAGAGAGGAAGTCATGGCAGTGTTAATGATAGAAATAAAAAAAGTAAGGAGGGAGCATTTTAAGGATATTGATCGGAAAAAAAAGAGTATTATAAGTAAATAAGTCTGATCAATAGGATCAACCCATAAATGTCCCTTTTATTATTTTATTTAGAGGAAGTGATAATACATTTTATAGAAAAGGAACAAAAAATTGATATTTTGAGAGAGAGAGAGAGGGAAAAGCCAAGTCATTGAGGTGGTTTCCAAATGAAAAATAGGAAAGGAGGAAGAGTCAAATAATGGTGGCAACTCACACAGCCATTTTGACTATCTTTGGTATTCCCAACACCCACACCCACACCCACACCCACACCCAACTATCCTGAAGAAGAACATACAAATGAAAGAGTAGATTCAGCTTCATTAACTAAAGAGCACCCCCACAACCAACCTCCAACAACCCCTTCTTCATCTTCAAACTAATTACAGATAACTGGTAAGACTGGAAGTCCATCAAATTTGAAAAAACATTTCTAGGTATACCTAATTACATCAATTTGTTTCTAAATTTTTTTTAGAGAAAATTAGTGAAACATTATTTTCCAACTTTGGGCAGTAGGAAAAATCTAATTTTCTCAATAATATTATTAGAGAAATTTCAGTTCATCACAAATAAATTTCTCTGTAAAGAGTTAAACATTTTTTGTGAAAATGTCGAGGAATCCCAACTGTTATAAAAATATTACATGTTTTTTATCTTATAAAATCTTGATATTATAAATCTTAAATTAAAAACATTTTTTTTATTATAATATTATCGGATTTTTTTTTTTAAATTATGGGTACTCCTAATTTTTATTTTTATTATATTATACACATTCCCCAACCATTAAATTTTGACCCATTTGCACATAATTCATGTTTATCCCATTCTAACCATCACTTACATTCTACCAAACAATTCATAAGAATAACTAGGCCAGTTTAAATAACTAAACAAGTGAATTAATTCAAATTGATATTTATGTTTTTTTTTAAAAAAAATTTGAGTTCGTTTTGATTTACTAATAAATGAAGTCTAAGTACTTGACAACTCATGGATTTTTTCTCACTCGTAGATTTTGAATGAGGGCTGCTAAATGTCCTTATATTTTTACTTTTGGATCTCTCACTTCTTTGAACTCCCACTTACCTAATTGAATCTCTCACATCTTCTCTTTAAACCTCTACCTTAATACCAACTCAATCGCGCTACGTAGCTCGAATTGAAAGTCCCCAAATGGCCTGAATGTTTTCACCAGTTGCCGAGACTTTGCGTGAAACCACACTCATCTCTCTCCTCCATTTCTGAAACACCTCACAGTTCTTCTCTCTCTCTCTCTCTCTCTATTTCAAACTGCACTAACAATCTCTCACTCAGCACCTCCAACCGACGACGATCTCTACTCAGCGCCGCCGATGATCTCTCTTACTCACTACCGACAATCTCCCTCGCTCATCGATGAGAAGAAACATCTTGCTCTCTCAAACTGATGATCGCCGACGAGAGTAAACACGAACCAAGAAGATAGATTTTGCTTGAATCAGTTGAAAATATTTTTATTTTTTGCTTGAATCAGTTGAAAATATTTTGGTTTGGGACTAAAGATTCTCTTCTTTTTTTTTTTTATGAATTTGGGATTGTTGATTTTTATGAGATAGTTTTGATTAAAAATTGGGGACTCAGTGGTCGTCAACGGTGGTCTGCTGTGAAAAAATGGAACAGAAAGAGACAATGGAAAGAGAAGACAAAGCTTTTTTTCAAAAAAAGAAAAGAGAGATCAATACACACACACACACAAACACTTGGCACCCATTTCCATTTTTCTTGATTCTTTTCTTCGTTTGGTTGTTTAGAATTTCACAATCTTTTTGGAGGATTTCTGATTGGGTTGCTCTGTTTTTTTTATTTTTGTACTGGGTACCTCTTTTTTTTCTTTTCTTTTCTATTCTTTTTTTTTTGGGGGTTGATTCTTCATTTTTGTTGATGCTTTGTTATTGAAACTTAGAATCTCACAATGATTCTTCATTGTTAATTGTTTTGTTGATGCTTCATTGTTGAAACTTATTTGTCTTCAAATCATTTTTCTAAACAACAAAGCACTACTTTTGTATTTTCCTTTGCTTTGTCAAAACATGAATGTTTTTGGGGTTTGAGAAACTGAGAGATAGAGAGAAGAGATAAAAGGCAATGGGTGTGAGTCCAAAAGGTGAGACAGCCTGGCAATAAATTCGGGCCATTCGAGTTTGAAAATTTCAAGCAGATCATTTTTTATACCAACTATACTCTTTAGATCCCCAACTCTTCTTCTTCTGGCAACCCCTCCACCCGTCGACAGCTCTACATCGTCGATGACCATCCTTCGGGCACCCTCCACCCTCATTCCTGCTACTGCTCGCCCTTCCTCGAACCAAAAAAATAGCAAATATACATGACTTTTCTATTGAATAGCACAGAAGGAGATGATAATCATGATATAAGATTCAATTCAAAACTTTCAATGCCCAGTGCTGATAATCCATTATCAATCCTCACAATCAAATGTTTCAAATTTCCACATAAACAATGCCAAAATCAATAACCCACAGAGACACCCTCATATGTCTCTCTCTCTTTCGCTCACGACTCCTTTCATTATCAGAACTCATCACAACACAACAAAACCAAAAGCAATACATACAAAGAGACGAGACGATAACGTACTATCCCTATGACGACCACGACCACGATGACTTTGAGAAGTACGATCCCCCTTTTTACGGTGGCAAATATGACATATCCCTCACTTATGGCCGCCCTCTTCCTCCTCATCAGGATCTATTATCCCACCACCACCACCACCACCTCCTTCGACTCTGATTGCCCCCACTACTCCTCCTCCACCGAGCCCCCCACTTACGCCGACAAAGCTCTCGACACCAAGCACAAGAGCTATAGTTGATGGCGGCTGGAGTTGATGGGAATGGTTGGTTAGGATTTGGGAAATTAGGGTTGGAAAGTTAAAGATGAGAATAAAAATGAAACTTCATTTTTGGACAAAATTAGAATTAAAAATAAATAAAAGAAATGGGGAGGGGAAATTTTGTTTTCATAAACCTACTTACCTCAGTATACGTCATTTCTCGATGCACATACTTATGCATTTAATTAAGCATTATTTGTCTCATTCCATACACCACACATTCCAATTATAACCCTTAACTCAAATATTGTACACACTTTCATCACAACAGGTGATGTCATCACCCATGGTATTGGAGAACCGACTAATGCAGATCAGAATCATGTCATTGAGCAAAATCATCACAATCAGGTTTTGGAGACTACAGATGTTCAAAATAATGTGCCAAAAACTGATGTGGATCTGGATAGACGTTGTGCAAATGGCACCAAAGATGTAAGTTTGGTTTCAATTGAAATAACTTTTTGGCCTGTACTCTGGAGGTTAATTAAGTTACCCATCGTCTGTCTTGTACATATTTGAAAACATTTGGATATAGTTGCGACTCGTAAAAGTTTATAGTGTCTTGATTACTATCCAGTAATTTGTCCTCTAGCCTCTAGGAAACTTGTAACTGCTTTTCAATTATTTTATAATAATAAGGTTCCTTTGCACGTGCATTAGATGTGAATCAAATATTAGACTTGTATACAAAAAGTTGGCGGTTTTGCGGCAACAGTGGCAGAGGCGATGATGATGAGGAAAAAGAGACTGACTGACTGATTTTTGTTGACGACGAACCATTTAAGATCATCTTCCTCTCTATTGTTCTCTATTGAATTTGTAACTGAAATAAATTAAATTGATTCTAAAGAGTGGAAGAAAACAAGAAAGTTTGTGGGTTTGTTTGTTGTCGTTGATGGTAGAAAGAGAGAGGGAGAGAGAGAGAGAGGAAAGAAGAGATCAGATTAGTTGACTAGAATTTTAATGTCCATTATGATCATTTTACTTTAAGATATAATTGTTAATAAAATTTCATTAAGTGTGTGTATTGAAATAAGTAAATACATAGAAATATGAATTTCCCAAGGGTGCTAAGAAAAAAAGTAGCCGTAAAATAGCGCTACTCTTTTGAATTGCCTATTAATTTTTTATAATCAATAAATAAGCGGAAACAATGTTATAAATAAGATAATTAAGTGAACATCAACCATATGGCATTATATTGAACTAGATTATATTCCTATGATAACATTGGTGCTGAATATTCACTCTGAAAATTGTTTGTACTTCAATAAAGTAATATAAATTACTAATATAATATCGTGTAAACTTATATATGTGCAACTTTAATAAAGTTACAGTATACTTCTTACATTTATCATTTTCCTAGTTCTAATACTATGATTGAAATATACGTAGAAATTGCAAAATGTATTTCCCTTTGATTTTTGTTCCTTCTATTTAAATTTGATGACAAACCTTTGCCAGCAAAACTAGTTTCACAGGTAATAAACATTTTTTCTTGTACTTCAAAAGAGCTTCAACAAATTTACTCCTAAAACAAGTAGCAAAATAATAGAATCTACAATTTTAAAAGTTACTTAATCTTAGATCAATCATATATTGGGTTAAGTTGATGCCCTAAAGTTTAAACAAAACCATTTTCCCCCAATACCCCACCACTCCACTCCGGCTCAACTACAACTAAGCAGAGAGATTTGCTGACCAGCTTGGGCTCTATTACGAATCGGCTAAAATTATTTTCACTTATTTATTTCTAATGAAATTTTTTTAGATGAAACATACAGAAACAAACAATTTTTTAAGGTGCCCTTGTTTCTAAGAGAAACAAAAAATTTCAAAATAACTCCACTAGAATAAAATCTACTACTTTAGTTTTCATTTATAGGTCTTCAATAAACTTTCTAATTTTTTTAAAGCATCTTTCACATTTGAACCTAATAGTGTTCCAAAAATTTTGCAACTTCACTAAAGAACACAAACATTACCAACAAAAAACTGCTTAAAAAAGCAATTTTCAAACACCACCCAAGTAAACTTGAAAACAGCAGAGTAATTTTGAGGTCACAATAAAAGAACCCTACCCTGATTTGGGTATTCTCTCAATGAGATCTCATTTGGATGAGATATTCCTGCTGCTGAGACCAGTTCAAAAATCCTTTTCTAATTAAATAGGAAAACAAACAAACAAAAATAAACTACACAAAATAATGCGACTACCACTATTGAAATAATAAACCAGTTTAATGAATCTTCTTCTGAATTGAAATGAATGGACACACAACTATCACATTATACCATACAAATTTCATACACTTTCTTTGTGTAGATCATTACTCATTGATAATATGCTATAAATAGTTTGTCAATATTTTCAAAATGGTTTTGCAAATTCAACTAGACTCAAAAGACCTAAAAGCAGGCAAACCAATCAGTTGATTATGAAGCCACAATTTAGGAAGTCTCAAAAGTAGGCTGAAAATTTCATGATACCCACAAATAATATATCAACAATGCTAGGTATCATGAAAAATCTTTTATGAAAATAATCATGAAAGCTTTGTGACCCTTGGATTACACTTAGAATAAAGCACCACACACTAATCAAGGCAATCCAAGGATCATAAATTTTTCATGATCATTTTCATGACAAAATTTTCATGATCCCTAACTTTTTCCATAATATATACTAAAAGCGCCATGCAAACCAGATTATTTTAGTAGTAGCTCACACACGGCAGAATCAAAAAAGAATTAAGATGCCACTTTACATCGTAGCCATATTGGTTAACCCCAGCATACCCAAAAAAAGTACTCTATAAATATAAAAACAATAGCATGAAGAGAAGAAAAAAAAAATGAAGACGAGCTCGAAGGAAGCAATGCAATGACGCTTGAAGGAATCTCAGATCTTGGTCAAAGGCTATCAACGAAGTTCTTCAGGTAAAGACCAACTGGCATTGATCCTCTAAATTTGGAGAGCACTTATCGCAAGTGGGAGTAACACCATTTACTTAGACAAGGTCATTGGACCAAAAGATGCAATCAAGTGGTTTTAATAGAAAAAATATCTATATATATAAAACAAAAACTTTATGGGACCTAAAGCTCTGTACACTACACAAACTCCATTCATTTCCAAGCCTTTTTATGCACTTGCTTGCAAAGAGATAGGAGAACATGAGAATAATTTGGAGATTTCATGACAGTAATTTCCTGTCCAATGAAGTTTTAATGACATAAAAATTCCTTCCTCCTTTCTCCTATCTTCTAGGCAAGCCGAAAATGTTAACACAGCAAGGGGGCTGAAAAAATATTTTGTTTTGAGAAAGCAAGACACTAGGTTTTTGAGAGTAAAACATGAACCATGCCCTTCATACCCCACCTCACTACCCATAAGTCAACACTTAAATTATTTTTTAAATACCCTTGTCCAGGAGTGAAGTTCCAATAAACTCAAATCCCTTTTTAGTATAAGGAGAACCAAGAACGCCTAATCCCCAACTTCTGTAGAACAGATTAAATACCTGCCAGAAGAACAGATTGAAGCAGCTCCTCAATCCTTACAAGTATCTAAAAGAAATGCCACTACAGTTTTGAGGGAGGTGCATCACTGCCGCAGAAATTCAATCACAGAGAAGCATGCATCTAGTAACGTAGCCAGCTGGGACCCACAATCATTCAAAATTGAAGATCCCAGAGCAGGGCAGGGCAGCAAGGAACGAAGAAACCACAGAGAGTAGTAGGTGCACAAAACCAATGAAGCAGAACCAGGAAGACACCTCGACACAAAAACAAAAAAGCATAAACATTTTAGCAGAGTTCTTTCAATTTTTTATCTTTTATAAATTTATAGTAGCTACCTTAAGATCCATTGCCTATAAAAGAACAACTATGGTGCATAGGTAGAAGGAAAAGAAAATTAACAAACTTAATAATAAAAGTAAGAAAGAAACTTAACCAAATCCATGAGTCGAATCTGAGGGCGTCACCCCACTTAAACAAAGTCCAAGCATAGTAGTAAACACACACAATCATCTGAAAGCCCTCAATAAAGTGAAATTCCCAGTCTGCAATTTAGCTCCTGCTTCGGCAGCGATCCCTAAAGACCATTTCTGCATTAAATTGAAGTTTAATGAATGATATTGATCATGCCAGTATATCTTTCTTAAGAGAGTAAAAAGATGTGAACAAGACACAATCATTAATCCTTGGGAGGCCAATACAGCAAGCTATGTGGTCTACAGTATCCTACCTACCCATGTGTCTGTTGCAAACCATTCAAGCAACCCAAAAGAGGGTGTAGTGTCGACTGTCATGCCAAATTAGAATGCTTGGATGCAGGCACAAGCATAAACTCTTTTCCGTGGGTGTGTGGAGGCTTAGAAGCGGAGGGAAGAGAGAGTACAGTTTGCAGAATCACATTGAGAGATGTAAAATATTAAGGTTCGGGATTAGTAAGATCAATTTTTCTGCATGCAACACATAGTCAAGGAAGAAAACCTGAACTTACACCCATCCAGCAACCGAACGGTGGGTGTAAGTGTCAACCGTTGTACACCAAATGAATAAAGCTTTTTGGAAAACTTGGAATTTTGACAACCTCCTCACATTATTTGATACTTTGGGAACATTATGTGATATTATTTATGCAGTAGTTTAAATCAATAGTGTAGCAAAAAATATTATAGATTGGAAGAAGGAAAACATTTCATACAGCAATAACTGTACCAAAATGTTTCACGTGATAAACAACTGAGTTTCCACCATCATTGGGGAAAAAGGCTGATGTATGTCACAAAGATTATTGTTATCTGAATTCATCCCAACACAAGTCATGCAAACTCCAATTTCAAAACATTTTATACTCAATTTAAGAAAAAACTCAAGTTAAAGGAACTTCACCCGTTGGCAGATGGCAACTCCTCACATCCACGATATGGTGGTGGTGACCTGCTATAGCTGCGACCACGAGGTGACAAACTGCGACGTCTAGGAGATCGCCCATGTGGACTGTAACTCCTGGTCCAATGTACCAAAGCAGTAAAAGAATAAGTACATCAGTTCCAATCAAGTTCAAAAACTAATCTGCACATCTGTCAGATCACCGAGTCCAACACAGATGTATCACTCAGATACCAATACAGCCAAACCAAAGTAAATTAAAAAAATTGGGGGAAAAAAAAAATCAAATAAACTGAAAATTTATTGTTCAATGACCTCACCTACGTCCATAACTTGGGCTCCTGCGATACCTTTGGGGGCTGCGACTACGTCGTCTTCCAGAAGCCCCACGCATGCGGCATTCACGAAAAATGACCAGGCTCACCACACTCATAGCACTTCAAGTCAGAACCACCAGAGCGACCCCGACCCCCTCCACGACCGCCACCACCTCCACCTCCACCTCCACCTCCACCTCCACCTCTAGAGTTGTGAGACAGCTCAACTCTCCAGCCATTCTTACCTGTTGCACGAATGATATGCAACTACTTACAAAGAAATTTAGGAAACAAACATAAAAAAATCTAACTAAACCATGCCTTTTGAAGAGGGGAGAAAACATAGAAGCAAATGATTGTTAATTTTGAAAATTAAACAAAAGGAAAAAGGTAAATTTGTAACTTGGCTACAAATATGGAAGCGGTTTCTTAAACAAAATGGGATTTTTACAAATTGACTACTTAAATGAGTGAAAAATAAGGAGCCTAGGCAACTAAGAAGAGTATACATGTACACGATACAGACATGCGCCAACAATTTACAAAAAAAATGCAAGACATGAAATGGACAAAAACGTAACATAGTGTAACATAGTCAATAGCACTACCATGAAATGTAACCACTTTATTAAGTGAATTGAAGAAACCAAAAAAATTTACGGCAAGGAATCCTATTAGAACATCTAAGCACCTCTCATTATTGAAAATGGACAATTTTTAATGAAGTAAGCAAAGGCCAAAAAATTTTTTAAAAAAATAAGAAGAAAGATCTTTAAAAAGACTAGAAAAACAGGCAAACTTTTCTGATGATCATCTTAAGGAAAGGATGGCAAAGGATGCTGTCAGAAGATGACTTCCTGTTGGTCAAAAATGTCATGAAGAAATGCATAGAAAATTGAAACTTCATAGACATTACTTCTTTAAAAAGTGAAATGAACATCTCTCATAACACATACCATCCAGTTCACGAATTGCATCCGTCGCATCCCTACGATCGTCAAAGTCGATAAAAGCATAACCTGGTGGCCTTCTAGCTACCCAAACACTGCATGTAAAATATTCAAAAAAAACACCAAAGTTATAAGCCAATTCATCAATGTCTTCTCATCAGAAGTGTTGTTGAGAACGCTCTGGTTTTTTTTTTCAAAATTTCACAATAGTAAATATAGCACTATGTTTATATTTTTATAAAATTAAAGTGTTATATATATTTTTTTGTTATTTAATTATGTGAATCCGTGGTCCTAAACCGATCCAATCCGTATTTAAATGGATTGGTTTGGATTGGTTCCATAATTTAAATGGATTGAATTGGTTCCAATTTTTTAGGAACCGTAGCTAACGGATTTGTCACGACCCCAACCCGCCCCTAGAAGGTCGGCGCCGAGATGGCCAGTAACCCGAGGTTACCAAAGGCCTCTTACAAGAATTTACACACAAATCAGAGTGAATATATGGGGCTTACAAATGCGGAAGCAATAAATTAGATTACAAGCAGTCCACAAGGGCAGTGCTTAATTCAAATGAAATGACATTCATCTTAAAATAGTTCCAATACAACAAATCGAGTACAAAAATTACATCCTGACCAAAAGGCTTCTCGGCCATCAAATACAAAATACAATGAACTAACTAAGAAGCATGATCTTCAAGATGTTGCAAAACATGAATACAAAACACGTCGGCAAACACATCGGCAAACAAGTCTAGGCGTCTCCGCCGCCCTGCTCATCACCTACATATATATAGAGAGGGTGAGCTTGGATACTCAGTGAATGGCATAAACAATGAAGGGTTTACATGAATGATATCCGAGGTCGTTTAACAAAACAATACATAGTATAAATCAAGTTCGTCTGTCAAGTCTTTCAAGCTTTAAGGGATGCTCATTAACTTCAATACAAGGCAAAAGATTGACATTCTGGACAATAACCCACGCGGTAAAACCGTCAGTGGCAAGGCAAGACAAGAATGTGCTACAAATGCTTATAGTCCCCTAGCACGCACGGACTTCCAAACTTTGTGCTACAAATGCTTATAGTCCCCTAGCACGTACGGACTAGTGCCACAAATGCTTAAAGTCCCCTGGCACGTACGGACTTCCAAGAATGTCATCAAACAAGATATAGTACTGAATACTCAAGATAGGGTTAATCATTCATGTTTACAAACACTTTTCAAAATAAGACAAAACAAGACTTTTATCAAGACATTGCAACATAGCTTTATCGAAAATACCACTCACATAGTTCTTTGGACGTCGGCGTCAAGGCGAGTCCAAATCCTACAAACACATGGCAAGTCTATTGAATGTACTTTTAAACAAGCTTCACACGCACACAAATGACCTCGGCATTCACCAAAGCTAAGTCAAATCAAAACTAACACTGTTCCTCTTCTCGGGGAAACATGCTGGGCATTAACTGGTCTTGGCGAGGTCCAACACCTCGCCGAGGTGTTGTCCCGAGAGCCACTTTCAAAGAGATGGCGCCGGGGAAAAATCTGGGTTTTCCCCTCTGCTCAAGTACATGAAGAACATGAAGCACATGAAGAGGATGTATGCAAGGATCACAACTTATAATTATAAGACTTGATATTTCATGTTAGGAGTTACAAAAAAACATGGACTTGGGTACCCATACTAGAAGATCTTACAAAAACAAACACAAATGCATGTGACTTGTTGCAAACTTTCGGATCAAATCATAGCTTTTCACAAGAACTCATGAACATTAGCTTTCTCTTTCTAAAACCAACTTTAGATCGATGCATGGCATGCAAAACAGACTCAATCATGCAATGTAGCTATATGATCAATAAAAACAACAAGAGGAGGCGAAGGTTCTAACCTCGATCCATTCAACGGATCAAACACCAAGGATCAAGCTTGTAATCTACTTTCTCACTCTAGAACTCTTCCTAGAGCTTCTCTCCTCAAGAACAAGGTTTGAGACAAATGAGACATTTCTAGATGTGGTTACCGATATAACACTCAGCCCGGACACGTGGCAATAGTTGGTTGGTTCAACTTAAAAAGGTGACTGATTGAAGAGACAAGACTCTGACAAAGCGTGTTCAAGAAGTTAGGCAGCAAGGGACTCCGGCGAGTAATGACATCGGCCAACATCAAGACTTCGGCAAGAGATAACATCGGCTAAAGACAAACTTCAAGTCAAAGAACAATGATCTCGGCTAGGAAGAACAACACTTGACTAAGCTGCCACACCGCGGCCTAGATGTGCCACACCTCGGTCTATGTCATACCACCCAGACAAGGTCACCTCGGTACAAGGATAACATCTCGCCCAAATAATACACATCTCGGCCTTGGCGATACACCTCGCCCAGATGATAATCATCTCGGCCAATATGTCAGACAAAGGTGGAGGTCAAAAAGAAATCCTAAGGTGGTTCTAAGTATAAGAGTATAAAAGGGTAACCTATGCTCAAGATGACCTCGGCTGAAACACACGCACACCCACCAAGAGACATAACATCCAAGTGGTACTTATGCAAAGCAAGTCAAGGTTCGAAATGCAAGCTAAACAAGGCAAAATCATGTAATATGCATATGAGTATGATCAAAGCAGTGTGAGGGTTATTACATCCTTCCCCCCTTAAAGAAGTTTGGTCCCCAAACTTGAGTTACCTTGATGCAAAAACAGTTCTGGATGTCGAATCCTCATTTCTTCTTCCATTTCCCATGTGGCATCCTTGCCATAATGTTCCTTCCATTCAATTTTCACCATTGCTATAGATTTGTTCCTCAACTGTTTCACTTGTCTGTCAAGAATTCTCATCGGCTTCCCCTCATAACCCAAATCTTCATTTACCACAATCCCAAAATGATCAATCACATGCAGTGGGTCTCGGATATACTTCCTCAACATCGAAATATGGAACACATTGTGCACTTGACTCAATCGTGGTAAAGCAAGTCTCAGAAGCGATCGTGTTAATCTTCTCAAGAATTTCAAATGGTCCGATATAACGAGGTGCTAACTTACCCTTCTTCCCAACTGAAACTCCTTTCATCGGCGAAATCTTGAGAATACATGGTCTTCAACTTCAAATTCCAATTCTCTTCTTCTCCGGCTCAAGATAGCTCTTACGCCGACTTTGGGCGCTTTTGATCCTCTGTCGAATAAGCTTAATCTTCTCGGTTGTCACTTGAATCAGCTGGGCCGATCAAAACTTTATCCCCTACCTCACCAACATATCGGCGACCGTGACTTCCTTCCATACAAAGCTTCGTACGGTGCCATGCCAATGCTAGCTTGGTAACTGTTGTTGTAAGCAAATTCCACTAATGGTAAATGTGCTCCCCAACTTCCCTGGAAATCTAGTACACATAGCCTGAGCATATCTTCAAGTGTCTGAATTGTCCTTTCGCTTGCCCATCGGTTTGGGGTGAAAAGTCAGATCAATTTCAACTCGGTTCCCAAGGCTCTTTGTAAACTCTGCCAAAATCTACAAACAAACTTCGGATCTCGGTCTGAAACAATAGACATCGGCACTCCATGAAGTCTCACAATCTCACTCATGTACAACACAGCTAGTCGGTCAGCATTAAATGTAGTCTGAACAGGCAAGAAGTGAGCTGACTTAGTTAATCTGTCAATTATGACCCAAATCGAATCCATTCCCTTCTGTGTCCTCGGCAAACCAATCACAAAATCCATGGAGATATGTTCCCATTTCCATTCTGGAATTGGCAAAGGTTGAAGAAGTCCTGCTGGCCTCTGATGTTTTGCTTTCACTTGTTGACATTGCATGCATTGGGATACGAACTCGCTATCTCTTTTCATGTTCGCCACCAAAAGGTCTCTTTACATCATGATACATCTTAGTATTCCCTGGATGAGCAGCAATTCTGGAACTATGGAATTCTTGCAAAATCTTTCTTTTCAACTCTGGAATGTCGGCCACACACAATCTTCCTTCAAACTTGAGCACTTGGTTTTCAACAGTGTACCCTAATCTCGGCTTTGTATCAATCTCCTCGGCTACCTTCCTGAGGAATCCATCCTCCATTTGTCTTGTCTTTACTTCATTAATAATGGTCGGCTCTGCTGAGATTATGGCTAAACATGCCAAACTTCCCTTTGTCTTTCTGCTCAATGCATCGGCTACTGAGTTGGCTTTGCCTGGATGGTACTGAATCTGCATGTCGTAGTCCTTCAATAATTCCAGCCATCTTCTCTGCCTCAAATTTAGTTCCTTCTGAGTAAACAAGTACTTCAAACTCTTATGATCCGTGAAAACTTGGCAAGAAGCTCCATACAAGTAATGACGCCAAATCTTCAAAGCAAACACCACGGCTGCTAGCTCTAAATCATGGGTGGGATAATTTTTCTCATGAGGTTTTAATTGGCGAGATGCATATGCTATGACCTTACCCCCTTGCATTAACACACAACCCAAACCCTTATGTGAAGCATCACTGAAAATCTGAAATTCTTCATTACTTGATGGGAGTACAAGAACTGGTGCTGTAACTAACCTCGTCTTCAACTCCTGGAAGGCTGATTCTCTATCTTCGGTCCATTCGTATGTCACTCCTTTCTGAGTTAACTGTGTCAATGGCACTACGATTCTTGAAAAGTCCCTTACAAACTTCCTGTAATAACCTGCCAAACCCAGAAAACTACGAACCTCGGACACGTTGGTCGGCGTTGGCCAATTTACCACGGCTTCAATCTTGCTGGGGTCAACAGAGATACCTTCTTCATTAATCACATGCCCTAAAAATGAAATGTTGGAAAGCCAAAACTCGACTTACTCGAATTTTAGCATACGACTTCTGTCCCTTAAGGTCTGTAGAGCAAGTCTCAGATGACTCTCATGCTCGGCTGTACTCTTGGAGTAGATCAATATATCATCAATAAAGACAACCACGAACTCATCTAGGTACGGCTTGAAGACTCTGTTCATTAGGTCCATGAATGCTGCAGGCGCATTAGTCACCCCAAATGGCATTACTAAAAACTCGTAGTGGCCATACCTTGTCCGAAAAGCAGTCTTCTCAATATCCTCGGTTTTAACCTTTAACTGATGGTAGCCCGACCTAAGGTCAATCTTAGAAAATACTCGTGCTCCTTGAAGTTGATCTAGCAAATCATCAATCCTAGGCAACGGATACTTGTTCTTAATGGTTACCTTGTTAAGTTCTCTGTAGTCAATGCAAAGGCGGAGTGTACCATCCTTTTTCTTAACAAACAAGACTGGTGCTCCCCACGGTGAAGTGCTCGGCCTAACAAAACCTTTATCTAATAATTCCTGTAGTTGCACTTTCAATTCCTTAAGTTCGGCTGGGGCCATCCTATAGGGCGTTTTGGAGATCGGTTGTGTTCCCGACATGATGTCCACAGTAAATTCTATTTCCCTGTCAACTAAGTGGCCAGGCAATTCATTCGGAAGACATCGGGAAACTCACTAGCAATCGGAATATCGCTAAATTAACATTCCCATTACGGTCCTCAATATACTACACAAGTAGCCATGGCACCTTCTCGATTAACTTATAGGCCTTAATGGGCGAAATCGGGTAAGGTGGAGGCACTACCCTTTACCTGGAATATAACCTCGCTTGGTCTGGAGGTCTCAAGGTAACACTCTTAGAAACACAATCAATAGATGCATAATTCTTTACTAACCAGTCCATTCCTAATATGGCATCAAAGTGAGTCATGTTTAATGGCAGCAAATCAAATAATAATTCTACACCCTCAATCACAATAACACACTCCCCATAAATAGATGCAATCATAGTTCTCCCAGATGGAGCAGACACATATAACACATAATCAAGAGGTTCTTGTTGTCTATTCAATTTCTCGACAAACTTAGCAGATACGAATGAATGTGTAGAACCCGAATCTATCAATATGTACGCATCTTGAGAACAAATTGGAAGTATACCTGACACTACTGTTTCAAAGATTCTCGTGTCTCCCGGCACTAGCGAAAACCCCGCCTTTGCCTCGTGCAGGTCCTCGCCGACGTTGCTTCCTGTCAGAGCCGAGGTGCTCCCACTTTTCTTACCATCATAATTCCTTGACTTCGACAATCTTTCACACGATGACCCATCTCCACATTCAAAACAAGCGACGCCTAACGGCAAACTCGAATGCGGCTTCCCACAGTCCTCACACATCGCTTCAGATACCTTCCCGGTTCGAGTTGCTTGAGCCGCCCACGTTTGCCTTCTTCTTGGCATTGAACGGACTCGGCGGTTATCATAACTCGCCTCTTCCTCCGTTCTCTCCTCAGATACGATATCGGTACAAGTTAGCTTCTGCATGAATGGCCATGTCCAAAACTCCAAAGATAAGTCGGCATATTAAGCATGTTAACTCTATCTTGTATTGGTCCGCAATCCGCTTTCAAATTTCCTAGCTTTCCTATATTCATCACTGACCATATGAGGCGCATACCTCGCCAATTCGGTGAAGGCACGGTCGTATTCTGCCACTGTCTTGTTTCCCTGTGTCAAAATCTGGAACTCCGTGGTCTTGCGGTCTCGAACGCTGATAGGGAAATGCTTGTTGTAGAATAACTCCAAAAATTTGGCCCACGTTAAGTCGGGATTTTCTTCTCGAGTCAGCATCCACCATCTTCTAGCGTCATCATCTAACGTGAATGCAGCCAATGCCACCTTCTGTGCGTCTGTGCTGGGAAAGATCTCAAATAGCTTCTCCATTCCTAGAACCCATGCTTCGGCTTTCATCGGCTCTATGCCCCCATGGAATCTCGGCGGGTTCATCTTCTTGAACTCCTTAATCAAAGTCAGGGTTCCCTCTCCATACAAGGCTGGTTGTAGGGGCACTTGGGGTACTGGAGGTGGAGGAGGTGGAGGCGGTACGGTATGTCGGCCATTAGTCTGCTCGGCCTGAGTAGTTGTAGCACTAGCATTCTGTTGTCTGACTTGTCTCAACTCTCGAGTTAAACCTTCAACTAGTCTTTCTAGTCGGTCCAGTCTGTCTTCTGATTGACCTCGGCCAACTGGTGGTCTTCCTCTCCTCATAGTGCTATGAGTGTGCAAAATGTGACTTTAAAACAAAATGCACAACAAGGTATGTATGCTAGCAACAAGTAGTCATGCCGAGATGATGCACATGTTGTCAAATAGCAAGCAACATGGTGCAGTCCTAACATCTTCCTAAGGGAAATCCTATGCTCCTTAGGACTCAAAGTGTGTGAATAACGTACTACAAGGAACTTGTGCTCTGATACCAATCTGTCACGACCCCAACCCGCCCCTAGAAGGTCGGCGCCGAGATGGCCAGTAACCCGAGGTTACCAAAGGCCTCTTACAAGAATTTACACACAAATCAGAGTGAATATATGGGGCTTACAAATGCGGAAGCAATAAATTAGATTACAAGCAGTCCACAAGAGCAGTGCTTAATTCAAATGAAATGACATTCATCTTAAAATAGTTCCAATACAACAAATCGAGTACAAAAATTACATCCTGACCAAAAGGCTTCTCGGCCATCAAATACAAAATACAATGAACTAACTAAGAAGCATGATCTTCAAGATGTTGCAAAACATGAATACAAAACACGTCGGCAAACACATCGGCAAACAAGTCTAGGCGTCTCCGCCGCCCTGCTCATCACCTACATATATATAGAGAGGGTGAGCTTGGATACTCAGTGAATGGCATAAACAATGAAGGGTTTACATGAATGATATCCGAGGTCGTTTAACAAAACAATACATACTATAAATCAAGTTAAATGCATCAAGTCTTTCAAGCTTTAAGGGATGCTCATTAACTTCAATACAAGGCAAAAGATTGACATTCTGGACAATAACCCACGCGGTAAAACCGTCAGTGGCAAGGCAAGACAAGAATGTGCTACAAATGCTTATAGTCCCCTAGCACGCACGGACTTCCAAACTTTGTGCTACAAATGCTTATAGTCCCCTAGCACGTACGGACTAGTGCCACAAATGCTTAAAGTCCCCTGGCACGTACGGACTTCCAAGAATGTCATCAAACAAGATATAGTACTGAATACTCAAGATAGGGTTAATCATTCATGTTTACAAACACTTTTCAAAATAAGACAAAACAAGACTTTTATCAAGACATTGCAACATAACTTTATCGAAAATACCACTCACATAGTTCTTCGGACGTCGGCGTCAAGGCGAGTCCAAATCCTACAAACACATGGCAAGTCTATTGAATGTACTTTTAAACAAGCTTCACACGCACACAAATGACCTCGGCATTCACCAAAGCTAAGTCAAATCAAAACTAACATTTCCTCTTCTCGGGAAACATCTTTGGGCATTAACGAGGTCTTGGCGAGGCCCAACACCTCCTCGCCGAGGTGTTGTCCCGAGGGCCACTTTCAAAGAGATGGAGCCGGGGAAAAATCTGGGTTTTCCCCTCTGCTCAAGAACATGAAGAACATGAAGAACATGAAGGGGATGAATGCAAGGATCACAACTTATAATTATAAGACTTGATATTTCATGCTAGGAGTTACAAAAAAACTTGGACTTGGGTACCCATACTAGAAGATCTTACAAAAACAAACACAAATGCATGTGACTTGTTGCAAACTTCGGATCAAATCATGGCTTTTCACAAGAACTCATGAACATTAGCTTTCTCTTTCTAAAACCAACTTTAGATCGATGCATGGCATGCAAAAGCAGACTCAATCATGCAATGTAGCTATATGATCAATAAAAACAACAAGAGGCGAAGGTTCTAACCTCGGTCCATGATTCAACGGATCAAACACCAAGGATCAAGCTTGTAATCTACTTTCTCACTCTAGAACTCTTCCTAGAGCTTCTCTCTCCTCAAGAACAAGGTTTGAGACAAAATGAGACATTTCTAGATGTGCCGGCTGATATAACACTCAGCTCGGACACGTGGCAATAGTTGGTTGGTTCAACTTAAAAGGTGGTGATTGAAGAGACAAGACTCTGACAAAGCGTGTTCAAGAAGTTAGGCAGCAAGGGACTCCGGCGAGTAATGACATCGGCCAACATCAAGACTTCGGCAAGAGATAACATCGGCTAAAGACAAACTTCGGCAAGTCAAAGAACAATGATCTCGGCTAGGAAGAACAACACTTGACTAAGCTGTGCCACACCTTGGCCTAGATGTGCCACACCTCGGTCTATGTCATACCACTCCAGGACAAGATCACCTCGGTACAAGGATAACATCTCGGCCCAAATAATACACATCTCGGCCTTGGCGATACACACCTCGGCCCAGATGATAATCATCTCGGCCAATATGTCAGGACAAAGGTGGAGGTCAGCAAAGAAATCCTAAGGTGGTTCTAAGTATAAGAGTATAAAAAGGGTAACCTATGCTCAAGATGACCTCGGCTGAAACACACGCACACCCACCAAGAGACATAACATCCAAGTGGTACTTATGCAAAGCAAGTCAAGGTTCGAAATGCAAGCTAAACAAGGCAAAATCATGTAATATGCATATGAGTATGATCAAAGCAGTGTGAGGGTTATTACAGGATTGGTCCTGGTTTTATGTCAATCCGGTCCGATCCGGACCATGCTCACCCCTATTTTCTATAATAGCGACATACTGTTCTAAAATTTAAACATCCATAAGAAAATTGGTTTCACTATAAGTATTTAAATCATTACAAATTAAAATTAAAAACCAATAAACAAAAGTAATAAAAGAAGATATTATACGGTTTTAGGTTTGAGTTTAGATTTTATATAGAATTAAGAGAAGATACTATGGGGGATGATGTATAATAAAAATATAGATTATTTGTATACGGTTCCGATCGGTTCCAATCCGGAACCGTAGGGTTCAATTCGAAACCATTCCGTAGACTACAGATTTTTAATTCTTCAATCCGGAACCGAACTGCGGATTCAAAAAACCAATCCAAACCTATCGGATTGGACTGGACTAGATCGGATTACGAATTTCACGAATTACCTGCTCAGCCCTAATAACTATGAATTATGTAAGATCTTGTGATAATCTTGCGAATCCATTAACCAAGGCCTTGGCGAAAGATAGGGTCTGGAATACATCGAGGGGGATTTGTTTGAAGCCTATAAAATCATAAACCATGTATGAGGATACCCAACCTAGGGACCAGAGATCCTGTAACTAGGTTCAATGGAAAGAACGAATTATATGGTGGTTGTAAAAAAATGCACTCCTTAATATTTTGTTGTCCATTCCTATGATGTAAATGCATTTGTCCTGTAATGTTAGAGGGTTGAGTTTTTATACTCTTAATGAAATTCTGTAACTCTTGTTGAGTGGGGTGTGTCAATTACATGAACATCCTTGACAGATTTCACCTATGTGAACATGAAAGTGGGGCCGCTTTCTATGAGAACAAGGCTTATTCTCAAATATGCTCATGAAAACTAGGATAAGCACAAGGCTGTAATGTGCTGGCTGTTAAAAGCTCATGTCAACACTTGGATTACTATGTGTGAGCAGTAATACTTTATTTCCCCTAAGCAGTCATAGTTCAAGTCTAAGACCATTACTGACTCTGAAGTAGAGGTTGCTGTTTCACTAATGAAGGTTCAATACATAGCACACCTTCATGATGCATACTAGTCTATCTTTGTTTGGTAATCTCTCTTGTCCTTGTTGATATTAAAATGAATGGGGGATTGTTGGACCATTTTAATATCATTTATTTATTTGTTTGTTTATTTATATATTTTGTTCATGAATCTCATATTGTTCATGAATGGAAGTTAATTAGAATTCATGAAATTGGTGGTGAGTTATTATTTGGAGTCTTTCCATTTTCTCTTTATTATTTGGAGTCTCTCAATTTTCTCTTGTTTAACGGTCATTATTTTTTGGTGTAATTTGTAAGGTTTCAGTGGCCTATAAATAGTCCATCTCATCTACTCTTTTCTAAACCAACACACTAACTATTTTCTTTACAAGAGAGATTACTAGCAAAGAATGATGTTTTTCTTGGTGGAGCTTTGGGTTCACCATCTTGTGTAGAGTTGGCCTGAACCATATGACAAGTGGTCGAACTGTTGTATCTTAGAGGGGACAAGTCATAGTATTGTGATTGCTGCATCGGTATTTGGGTTGTTTCTACCACAGTGAGCTTGATCTCCTCAAAGAAAACAAGATATCCGTGTCTTAGCTTGATCTATTTGTATCTCATTTTCTTTGCATCATTTATCTCTTAAATATAATTTTTTCTGGTATTTTCACCAACTACTACAAATAAAAAGGACCAATTGATTTATAAAAAAAACATGCATGACTAACTGGACTAACATTCCCTTAAATGGGATTTATGAATAATTTTTCTAAAATGAAATGGTTACCAAACAAGCTCTAAATATTTAAATTTAATTTTTATATTTGGGGATAATCGATTTTTGAAGTATATAGTTTAAGAGTTAAATGAAATTAGAAATAAAATTTGATAACACGTTAACACATTCTGTTTGATTGTAAATAGAATCAAACGATGAGAGTGAATTGATCCAATATCAAATTAAAATATGACAAAATATTTGAATACCAAATTAATTTTTGCATATTAATTACGATGAGAGTGAATTGATCCAATATCAAATTAAAATAAGACAAAATATTTGAATACCAAATTAATTTTGGGAAAATTATCAGAAAGTCCTATGTGTCAAACTGTTACTCTTTAAAGTCCCAAATTTAATCTTTTGATTTGAAAAGTCCTATTTTACATGTTTGGTGGATAATAAAGTCCTATTTTCAAATTTAATGTGGCATGGGAGACTGATTTGCCCTTTTTCTGTTAAGGAATGCACGTGGATTATGGGATTGACTCAGTTTTCTGTGGGAACGTTACTATGTCACGGTGGAAAGTGGGATCAAATGTTTTTGGGTTTGTGGTTTTTTCGTGGGTCGGGCTGAAGGGTTTTTTTTGAATTATTAGAGTAGGGTTTCATTGTCTTCTTGCTGCTGTGGGGAGAGCTGCTGCAGTCGGTAATATTTGATTATCATCGCAGGTACATATTGATTCATATCTATTAGTAGTTAACATTACACTGCCCTGCAGATTATGTTTATGAGGGTCCACAACTGTTCTAATAGTGTTTTATGTCTGACGCATTTGCATTTGAGTTTCTTTATCCCCACACCGTTACTGGGGGTACACAGGATTCAATTCTGTTCTATCTTACTTTCTGTATTCATTTTGTGTATTATTGTTTTGTTAGGTATATAACATGTGTTTTTGCATATGGCAGTGTGTGCAGGCGCCATGGAAGGGAGTCTGATGTTGCTGTGTTCTTTTCGTAACATTAACGCAGCCTACAATCTCCGGGATCAGGGCACGTTCGCCGGATTAGTTGAATTTCTGTGTTCCAAGTTCAGCGGGTTGGGCCCCCATAATGTCGGATTGTCGTACAACATTCCAGGGTTGAACAGTTTCACCTTACAAGATGATGTTGACTTGGAAAACCTTGGTAGTCTTGCCCGAGCGTTCGGGTTGCAACACGTTTCTGTGTTGGTTGATCAGCACGGAAGTGTGGGTAGTGTAAGTATGGACACCGGACGATAATATGCAACCCAACCCGTGGTTTGGAATAGTCGTTCACGACAAAGGACAAAGCGATGATGAGGTTGATTTGTTGCGATTTACGCCCACAAAAAAAGTATTGCTTCTTGAATCATGGGCAAGAGGAATAACCCACGTTGGTCAATGCTTTGAGGGTGGTGCACACAATTTCGACGGTATTGTGCAAATACGCCCGTCGAGTTCGACTTCAATTTCAAATCGTTAAAACGACTCGTGCGGGTCACGGCGATCTGCTCCATGTTGGAGGATAAGGGATGCATGTGGTCTGTACATGCTCGAGTGTTGAAAGCGAATCAATTTTTTTATGTTCGGAAATTGAACAGTGTGCATAGTTGCGGTGTATCCGTCCGGACATCAAATCATCCTAGAGTTGGATCTGATATGGTTGCTGACATTATCGCAGATCGAGTCCGGGACAGACCACTCACACGTCCAACCGATGTCGTCTTAGATTTGAATGATGACTACGGGTGGGCGTCAACTACCGGGTTGCGTGGTTAGGCGTTGAAAAGGCAAGGGGGGAATTGTTCGGCGCCCATTCCATATCATTCGACCAATTACGTTGGTATCGTGACGCCGTCATGCAATACAATCCTGGGAGTTATGTAGACATTGATTACGATGAAAACAACTACCGATTCCGTCGTTTTTTCATTTCTTTCAAAGCGTGCATCGATGGGTTTCATCATTGCCGTCCACTACTTTTCCTTGACGGGACCTTCTTGAAAGGCAGGTTCAAGGGGTTCTTGCTAGCCGCCACCGCGAAAGACGGTAATCAAGGTGTGACCAACGTAACTTTCATTACAACCTTACAGCATGGTTCGGACATAGTATACACGTTGCTAATATTATAATCATTTTCATAACAGGGTTGTTCCCACTTGCTTATGCCATTGTGGACTCTGAGAACAACGCCAATTGGGGCTGGTTTTTACAACATCTTGCCAATGTGGTACCTAGCAACAGGACACTCACGTTTGTTTCTGACAGGAACGCTGGACTAATGGAAGCAATGCCTATATTCTTTCCAACATCTCACCACGCATTCTGCCTCCAACACTTACAGAGAAATCTACGGGACAAATTGCGCTACGTTAACAGCATGCATCGGATTGGTCTTGTCAGCAAATTCCGTAAGTGCGCATACGCACCCACCGTAACAACATTTAATCAGAAGGCCGACGAATTCCAGAAATCCGGAAAAGCCATTGCGACAAAATTCCTCGCAGATGCACATCCACAACACTGGGCAAACGCATTTTTCAGGTATGGACCCAACCCGAATGATAACATTCCAACTACAAACAAACATGTCTCATTCTTATATTTTTTACCCAATCCGCTGCGAGAGGTAAGCGATCTGGCGAAATGAGCTCCAGCATTGAGTCATTCAACTCTTGGATTCGCGAAGCACGAAATTTACCCATAACCCGAATGGTTGACAGCATTAGAGGACAGATTATGCGACAAATGTCAAATCGGCGCGTGTCGGCCCACACATGGACTGGCGCAATTTGTCCCACAATGGAATCGCGTCTGGAAGAAGCTTACAACAAAAGTCGGGCATGGAAAGTGAGTCAGGCGAACAATGACGTGTACGAGGTCCACTCATTCCCATCTGTTATGGTGGACATCGCTAGCCGTACATGCTCGTGTTTCCAGTGGCAAATAAATGAATTTCCATGTGCACATGCTATTGTCGCAGTTCGAAAAAGCGGGAGAAACCTTGACGATATTGTCGTACCTTGGTACCATGTTTCCGAATACCGTCTGACGTATGTGCCTACAATCTACCCAATACCAACTGTTGAAAAACCACCGTTCAACCCCACGGACTACGTCATCTACCCACCAAACGTGAAACGTCCGCCGGGGAGGCCAAAGAAGAAGAGAATACCGTCAAAAGGTGAAAATGTTCAACAAATACGTTGTGGAAGGTGTGGTCGCATGGGAAACCATAACAGGAAGACCTGCAAAGAACCTATTTAGATGAAATCCCAACCCATATGACATCCCATTTAATTTTTTTCTTGTGTTTTGTTTCATGTGTTTTGCGACCTTCGGGCATTCCATTAAATAAGCATGTGATTTTCACATACAGTTTATTTCCGTAGTAACTTACTATATGAATGTTTTTGTGTTCGCCCATAACTACAACTGGCTTACACGTTTTGTTAAGTTTCATTCTTCAATCAATTAAATTTTTGAATACTTTGCTTGCTCCACATTTTAACTTTTTACCACAACCTGCGTGTGCATACAACATACATTCCCTATGCCTATGACAAGATCCAACTTCAAAAACTCCCTACCCACCATACCCCACATAACAACATCCCACATCATAAAACGAGTCACGCAAATCACCATTACTGTCCACCTTACCCCACATAACAACATCCCACATCATAAATAAGCGAGTTACGCAAATCGCCATTACTGTCCCACCTTACCCCTACATAACAACATCCACATCAAAGTCGGCGTCATGCATATAGTCATGCCTTTCAAAAGACTATCCACGTGGCGATGTGCAACACAAGACAATCAACATACTACTTGAATATTATTTTACACTTTCTGGCGATCACGCACACATTTCGTAGCGTATATGACATTCCACTTCCAAACCACACACAAATATGAAACTTACTAACACAACACAACCCACATACAATCAAAACCCTTTCCAACTCCACATCCCCTTACATTTATCACTTCAACATACTACGCAGACAAGCACAACATTCATAACAACACGCATAATTTTTAAAGATTAGCCATAAACACGTTTCATAACATTATCCCAAAAATATTAATTACTAACCCGGACAAAATTACGTGTAAGCCCGTCATGCGGTAATTCACGACAAACCATCCACGACAATAAACTACTTACATTAACAAACCGTAATATGTGCTAAAATAATATAATGTCGTAACCCAAAATAAATAACATCGCACCACCAGTAAGGAACCTGCAAAAACCATAGTCTATCTTAATATTTACCACCAAAACCCGTTATGAACCTGCAAAAACCATAGTCTATCTTAATATTTACCCCCAAAACCCATTTTCTGTGCACCCCTACACACTGTCCAATCGTCCCATGTGCGTACACCTCAATCAGTCCACGTCATTCTTCAAACCACGCCTCATCATTAACAAACGACTTCACCATTATCGCCCGCAACACACTACAGTTGCCCCCATGTAGCGATCTTCTTACTTCCACATGGCGCACATATTGGCGCATGACAGCACACACAAGTATAGCACAGTCAAGCCTGTCCAATAATTCCACAACATATATTACTAACGTCATAACTAAAAAAAATTACAATTCACAAACTGCGTTTCATATGTTTTTTCATCAAGAGAACTTAAAACGTGCTTACGACTCGGGACGTTGCTGTGGACAGTCCGCCACTGACTCTAACGGGGGGTCAAAGTCCTGCGTGTCAATTGAGTCACTTCCAATGGTCTGCCTCTGCACCTCTGCCACAACGTTTTTCTACAACAACGTATACACAATTTCAGCCAATAAAAGTAGTCATATGTAACCACACACCCATACAATTTAACAATAATCAATACTCACCAGGTAAAGTGCCTCAATGTAGTGTACGTCCAAAATTCCGCTCCTCGGCCTCATTGAGTTAAAATGCTTCCAACTCCCATCCTCAGTGTCATACACGACCAGCGTCCAATGTGCGTCTTTGCAAAGTGGAAAATGCACATAACGGAAAAGCTTAGCTGCACGTAGGTTGTCCAACACATACATATTCCTTGACCTTACGTTGTTGTTCTTCATCATGTCCTGCATCACCAGTAACCATGTTATACATTATTACATCCCATAAATAAACACATCACTTACAATCACAAACTTACTAGACAGATGCTACTGAAAAAATAAGATTTGTCTGCAGCATCAACTCCCTCATTTATCCTCTCCTGCTCATCAGTCAGCAGAACAGCATATGCATCGATCACCTGCAAAATTTTATCGTACTCAATTATTGCATCGTTGGGGAAAACACCAAAAATAAACCAAACAAAACCACAAAAAACCCAAACACATCTTACATTCCCCCGTATCTCAGATTGACGAACAAGCGCTTTCACATCTGTGAAATACACAGCAACACCATGCCCCTGCCCATCCCACATCACAGCACTGTACACAACACGCACCATATCTCATTACACAAAAACAACATAATACATTACCAACAATAATGCAAAACAATTAATTCGTACATACCTATCACCATCCCTATTGTATGCGTCAGTTATCTTCTTCTTCTCCATGTTGTCAACATTTTCCATACCGTCATGCATTGTTCACGTCAAATCGACTTCTTCTTCGGTTGTCGTCAATTTCATCAACATCAATTACATCGCACATCGATCTTGTGATTTATGACTACACTAATCATCGACGAATGACGCCGCACCATGTTCGCTTCACTATTTTCACCACTTACACCCACACAATCGAACCCGTCGTGTCAACCCATTCTTTCCTTTTCGTTTCACATCCCGTATGAGAACTTCTCCCATAGTTAAACCTTCCACCTTCGCCAAGTTCGGACTTATAACCACCACCTCTGTTCGGGCATTACACCATGATGCATTTCATTAGCGATGATTGTGTGTTCCTCACCGGTGTAACATCCCACACCGAAATTCATTTTCGATCCTGCGAAACCTATTTGGGAGTTGCATTCACATCCGCAACCACTCCGACATGATTATCATTCACACCTTCAGTATTTACTTCTACATTCCGAAAGGCCTGCGTCACATTATGAACTTCACGCTCCGCCAGCTGATCCTCCAAACCATTCAACGCCCTACGCAATTCAACATTTTCACTGTTCAGTTTCTTCACCTCCTCATCCTTCGTTTGCATTAAGCTACCAAAACCTCCAACAAGATGCAACGTTTGCACCTCATTCGCCTTCCTCAGTTTCTCCACTTCTTTTCTGCAACAACTTTCTCTTTCTCGGTGATCTCCATTTCAAGCTCCACAACTTTCTCCGTAGCGTAGCAGATGTGTATCCCAACATCCACTACCTGCTTACCAGCATTTCGTGGAACATCCCTGGTTGGTGTTTCAAAAAGGACCGAAGACGAGGCCCTGCCTACATTTCTACCACGAATTCTTTCGTCAACTGCCTCCACATTATCTTCCACTACCATGTCAACAAAATCATCCTCATGCACACCAACACCAAATTCCTCATTCGCATTCCCAACACTCCCACCACAGTTTACCACATCCACCTCAAAAAACTTAACCTCATAGTCTTCCTTACTCAATCGTCCACCATTCACCTGCAAACAAAACATAACAAATATATGAACATTTTACAAAACATTGCCCGCATAATGCAATGAAAAATACAATTTCAATATTACAGAAGTCCACATGCCCTGACAGATTTACCCCACGCGCCGCTGCTACTAATGCGGCGACATCCCACTTCATGAACCTCGGAAATGCGACATCAGATTTCGGGGCTATGATTGTCGAATGTTCACAGAGCCAATCGCACCACATCAAATACAGAAAACAATAACATCCACATTATCAGCATTAATACACCATGTACAACAAGCATAAATCAATTGCAATTAATGTCACACACATAGTGGGGGGAAAAAACCAAACTTACAATCAATGCTACAACACATCCGGTTACTTTTTCCGGTGTTCTATAAAATTCCCTGACCGAAGTCATCAACGAGCTACGTATTGCCCCCGTCCAATTGTACGTTCTCATTGCATCCAAATTATCCACATACCGAATTAGAGCCCAGCTGATTGTTTCTCCAGAATTTGAAAAAAATAATTTCCACAAGCATATAAACACTGACTTCACGGTGTCTTCCACATCACGCAGAATCGCCCTCCATGACTTCAACGAAGAAGTTCCTTATCGGTTTGAAGTTATTCGACTAGTGTCATCACATCTCTGTTGTACAAAATCAGTCGGTGGTTTAGGTCGGGGCGTCAAATCAATGCAATCAATCCCACATTGTATCCCAAAAATCAGCTTCACGTCTTTCACTTACACCCACACGTCGTCCACCAATGTGAAACATCCCATCCGTGCATTGTATGTCCGGATGATATTTACGACAAGGTCGTCTCCTTTGCGGAAGTCCGCATGGTCAAGTTTATTTACCAACATCGCTTCAAACATCAACCAGAACGGTGTCCTCTTCAGGTGAACTACGTGTTCGTCTCTCAGATTCAGCACGCACACTAACTTCACAACGCCTGCAATGTTCGACCTGAAGTTGAGGCTCGAACAATTAATTTTATTGTCACACTTGGCCTATTAACGATTTTTATGCCTTGAACAAAATCCGCCCCTGTTTACGTACCCTCAGTTCATTACCCAATGCCTTCCTAGATGCATCTTGACGTTTACGCTCACATGAACGCGTCCAAGGACTGTTCGTCCTCCTACCACCTGCAACGTGAACACCAAATCATATACCCGTTCCACCATCAGATCTTTCAAACAAAAAAAAAAAAAAAAACCAAACAAAGTCACACATTTATAATACGAGACACCACACACACATGCTTCAAAACAACAAAAATGTTCAGAGCAGCAGGTACTTTTTTCATTAAAAACAATCAAATCAACCCATCCAACCAATGACAACAACAACATTTACGATTTCTTGACATAACATTTTTCGTATCAATTTTTTAAAAAATGATGTACAGAAATAACATTATCACACAGTAACATATTAATCGCCGTGCCAGCGCGCACCTAACGTAACACAACACAACTTCTACAATTCAAAAATTCACAAAACGATGTAACCCCACAACATATCCCCCGTCAACATCGCAGCAAATTAAACGTGGTATGACAAACCCTATCCATACCAAACTGTAACACATTCACATCCACACACTCACATAAAAATCTGCCCCACACACAATCCAAAACCAATAAACTATTTCCACACAACTACGTCAACAAGAACTGAAGGCCCACATACACACACTCTGCATTATTAACAAACCCAACCACTCTCAGCTTTAAACTAAGCAACACAGTTGTTCTTCATGATAGCGACACCACCCACACTCCCACGTAAACAACTACACACTACAACATTCGACTTTCCCAAACATAATAAACACTTACAAAGCGTCATCGTCACATAAATCAACAACCACAATCAGAGAACCCATTCATCGTTGATGATATTTAAAAAAAATTATAAACATGAATCGGAACATAAATTCGTAAACAAAATCATTTAATCAAGCTTACGGTCATCGTTTGACGCGTCGAGTAAGAAATTCCTTCGTCGTAATATTCCATAGTCGCTTACGATCGTCACGTCACACCACTTGTTAGGGTTTACCAAACAACAAATCTTCCAGCCACAACGATTTGAATCTGCAATTCGGCGTAAATCCACACCAAATCTTCAACGTTGGTAAGTATTTCACCCAATTTGAAATTTGAACCACCGTTTCTCAACCCTCAAATTTAGGGCAATATTAATTCACATACCTAATTCACCGTTGTTTCCAAATTTGGGGGAGTTGAAAAGTTACCGGGTCGGGCCAACGTTGGGTGCCTTACATATATCACAGTCATACAAACTCAAACACTACACCACATCCACCTGTCACGTTATAAAAACCCACTCACTAATAACAACTTAATGGCATTATAGTCTTTAAACGTACATTAGGATCAAATAGTGCATAAGAAAACATTTGGGACTACCCACACCATAAGTTCAAAAAAGGGGATTTATCAGTCAATGCCCCATTAATTTTTGCATATTAATTTAGAAGAAAAAGTATTCTCTTAGTAATTTTGTTGAGTAATTTTGGAGAAAGGAGGATATTGGACAACTACTGGAGATAAACTCTAACCTGCGTCGGTGTTCCAAAAATGCTCCTGGTTCAATATGCAATGGGTCGGGTATGTTTATATTATGATTCCCTTTCCTTTCTTTATCTTTTGGTTTAATTTGCAGATTTTTCTTCGCATTACGATCGTTTGAAGACTAGGGTTCTGCAACAAAACAGTTCCTGTTGAAAGAACTCGACAAGAGTGGTCGGCGATGGCAGTGATGTGTTGCGTTATCGTTACGTGCTCTCGGATCGGTCTGATTCTAAACGGTGCAGAAATACAAAAGTAGAAGAAGAAGAAGAAGAGAGCGAATCGATTAAACCGGGGTATTCCTGAAACACTTGCGATTACATCAATTATTATATACAAATAGAAATAGAAATCATGTTCCGCGTTCAATTTCATCTCATTTTCACTTAATAATTGATATTCTTCTATAATTTTAATTGTTGCCTAATTTTGTATTATCAAATGCATTTAGTGAGTATCAGATCCACTGAAGCTTTTCAAATTGCTTTATAAGAATTTATTTTTTTCCCAGTTACTGAGAGAGGAAGAGAGAGTGATGATGCAGCTTACGTTTGTTGTCAATGTGAAAGAGCATAAATGTAAAGGAAACTTTATATAAAACTTGAATTAAATCTTTGGTTGTGTTGTGTGCAACTTTTGATATTCTTCTATACTTGAAATTATTATTTTTAAATTTTGACAAGGGTTGGATACCTTTTTGGTTATACTAGGATACTTGATAATAATTTTGTTTAATTTGTAGGTCACGTTTCTGAACTATTATGATTCATGAAATTTGAGATTGTAATAATTATTGCATTGCATAGGGGATTTGAAAATGGATTTAGAAAGGGAAAGAAAAAAAGTAGGTGAAATGTGAATAAAATATATTTATATTTCACATAGTTTCACATACCTTTTCCCTTTCTTTTTCCAAATCCCTTTTCAAATCTCCTAACCAAACTTGTAGAATTATTATGATAAATATAAGAATATTTTTTTTCCCAATATTTTTCTTATTTCTTATGGTTGAAGAAACAAGTGAGACTACACTGGTACCTTAGTTTTTCAAAATTTATCGATAAATTTTGTTAATTCGATAAATTTTGAAAACTAAGGTACCAGTGTTCATGAACAGTTCGGTTCATTTGCAGCCCTTTTTCCATAGTTACAGGGGCCTTTCATGTAGTTTTAATAATTACACGAACCGAGCCGAGCTGAGCTTTGCTGAGCTCAAGCTCGACTTTTTTACTTATCGAGCTCGAGCTTGGCTCGATAAGGAACTGGGCTCGAGCTCAGCTCGGTTCGTTAATTTTAATGAAACTCGAGCTCGGCTCGGCTCGGCTAGATAATTTTTTTTAATATTATTTATATTATTTAAATATAAATATTTAAATAAAAATATTATTTATATTATTTAATATATAAATAATATATTTATTATATAATTTAAATAAAGATAAACGAGCCGAGCTTATGCGAGCTCGAGCTTGGCTCGTTTACTAAACGAGCCTAATATTCGAGCTCGAGCTCGGCTCGTTTTCATGAACAACTCAGTTCATTTGCAGCCCTTTTTCCATAGTTACAGGGGCCTTTCATGTAGTTTTAATAATTACACTAATCTCCCCTTACTTATAAAACTATTGTCAAAATTTTCCCTCCGTCGCATATCTGATAAAATACCTAACGGAATAAGATGATGTCAGCTATCTTAATTATAAAAATATCAAAATTGCCCTTGACCATCCATTTGTAGCAATGCATAAGTTAAGGGGTAAATTACATTGGCCTCCCTTGAGGTTTTACATGATTGCAAAGGCATTCCCTATATATTATCTCCATAGACAAATTAATTTCTTATAAATTTATAAATAAATTAAGTTTTGGGGCATTTACTAATAAATCTTATGTCCCTGACTTATGAACCATTTAGTCCCATAAATATTCTTATGAATCCATAAGTCTTATTTCACATTATAATCTCACACATGAAGCATACCCACATTTGAAAATGTAAGAGGACAATAATGCACATATTAAAATAATGTCACATTGTCACATTTTAATAATAACATATTTGACAAAATTTTAATAAGACTTCAATCTTAAACTCCGCCTTTCCAAAAAGAAAGAAAGCAAGTTTTCATACTTAGGTTTACATTGATCTCTAAATCAAATTTGTTAAACATCTACTTCATATATTTAGGGCCCGTTGGGGAGTGTAATTTTTAGCCAAAAAGTTAAAAAGTCACTATAAATTACTACATCATTTTCTCTACTTTTATGCATATCCTTTTGTAAAAAGTTAAAAAAATGAAAATATTCAATTTCCAAATAGGGGAGAGAGAGAGAGAGAGAGAGAGAGAGAGAGAGAGAGAATTACTTGATGATCATGTCAACATACCTCTTTCTAAACTTATTACACAAAATAAAAGTTTTAGTCATAGAAATTTTGATTATTTTATGTATAATAAAATATATGTATATTTTAAATGACTCCTCTTTGTAAACTTACTACACAAAATAAAAGTTTTAGTCATAGAAATTTTGATTATTTTATGTATAATAAAATATATGTATATTTTAAGAAAAATGTTTTAAACCCCCTTTCCCTCCCACCTCCTTTGACCCCATTTTCCCTCCCATTGGCCAGTTTTTTTTTTTTTTTTTCTTCTCCAATCACCACCCGCCACGTGTGTGTGGGGGTGGTGATAGAAGAGGGTCTCTATCAATGCTGATATTTTAAATGACTTAAAAAGTGATTTTGTTAATATTTGGAAGTGTTAATATTTTGAGAGGAAATACTTGAAAATATATTAGACTAAAATATGAATTGAGTAGTTTAGTCAAACAACTATCAACCTTTAAAAAGGTTATTTTTTTAATTTTAATAACTTTTACGGTTGCATTTGAATTCAATACAATTATTTAAACCAAGTTGTCTAACTGTACATACATGTGGTTAGCGCCCTTAGCTTAATTGCTATATATTTTTAATTTCAAAATAGAAAAATATTAAAAATCACAATCACTATTTAATTTTAAATTACTACTACTACACTTATTTAACAAAGTTTACAATCAAACTGGAGATTCTATTTTCTATAATATAAATGAATAGCACTTAGAATTGTCATACCAATTTATTTAAGCTTCAATTTTATAAATGATTCGGCTAATGTTTTTTTTAAAAAAAAATTATTTCAAACGATAAATGCATTAATTAAAATGATCAATTTTAAGTTGTTTGTGCATTGTAAAATAAGTCTTATGTGAATTTATTAATGCGTATTTGTTTACAAGTGTATGGGACTTTGGTAACTTTTATGCAAAACCTCGGGACAGGTAAGTGTAAAAAATAATGTGGGCATAATACATATTTAATCATTCTCTACTATAAGGGTGTGTTTGATTGGGCGGACTGGAAAAGGGGGGATTAGAATCCATCGGATTGGAGTCCTGGGACTGTGAATCCCCCGGACTATTTGGTCGGATTGGATATGTATCCTGTGTTTGTTTTTTCATGGGATTAGATGTCCGGACTGTGAATCCCCCGGACTATTTTTAGTGAATCCAACGTTTGGTTGGACGGACTGGATAGGATAAATGAACAAATGACTATTTTACCCTTTTTAATAGTTTACTAAGTAATAGCAATATTAAACATATCTTTAATATTTTAATTATTTTTAGCTAGATTAAATAAAAAATTATTTTATTTTATTTTTTACACAATTAAATAAATTTATTTTTAAAAAATAAATAAATAAAATATCAATAAAAATATATATTATTTTTTTAATTAAGATTTTAAATAAATTTGTTTAAAAAAAAATAATAATCAAAAAATGAAATTAAATAAAACATCTATTACATTTAAATAATGAAATTAAATAAAACATAAACAAAATTTTAAAATAAAACATCAATAAAATATCCATAAAAATTATTTCAAAAAATTAAATAAATAAAACATCAATAAAAAGTTAAATAAAATTATTTTATTTTTAAATTGAGACATTTAAATTAATTTTTTTATTAAATATAATACATAATTAAATTTAAATTTGAATTAAATGTGCCACAACAAATGAGGGCAAAATGGTCATCTCACCCCTCTAATCCAAACAGTAAACAATCCCACCAATTCTATCCCACTCCCTCCCGGATTATTTTATCCCCATATGAGGATTGGGAGTCCGCCGACCATGGAGTCCGGCGGACTAAAAAAAAAACAAACATCGGATTAGCTTTACTGTGCGGATTACAATCCGCACAGTAAATAGTCCCCCCCCTAATCCCATGAATCAAACAAGCCCTAAGGGTATTATTGTCATTTACTTAGAAAAGTTAACATCATTTATAGTCAAATACTAAGAAGGGGAAATCTTAATAATGTAAGGTAAAGCAAGGGAGATCACTGTAATTTCATACAGGGTGAAGCTTCTCTCCAGTTGAGAAAACTAACTGGAGGGTGTTGTTGGGCCTTGAGCCCACCACGGAGCTCGCATCAATGATCTAAAACGTTCAATATGTAGAGCTTGCCGAGTATTTTATCCTTTTAAAAAATCACGTTGATTTGATATTGATTACCACTTGATTAGATCACATTTATGTCAATATTTTTTAAATTATATTTATCGTTGACACAAATGTGATATGATTAAATAGTTATCGATATCCGATCAACGTGATTTTTTATAAGAATAAAGTTCTTGAAAGTCTTATGCATTGAACGGTTCATATCATCAATGCAGGCTCCGTGGCGGGCCCATAGAAGCCTAATAGTAACCTTTAGTACGATATGAACCGGAGAGAAGCCATCTCCTTTCATAAACCACATAGTAGGTTTTACAATTAGGCAAAACCTAAGGGGAGGCAAGTGTAATTTACCATTTTTTTAAACGGAAATAGTAAAATGACCAAATTGATGAATTTACCAAATTGATGAATTTTTTTGAAATGAGATAGGGAGGTGAAGAGATAGAGCTAGGGATTCTTATATATTTTTTTTGATAGAAAAAATTTGTAATGATTTATGATGGACTTCAAAATGAGAGCAATTGTCTGAGATATAGAAAAAAAAGGCAATTTAGTTATTTCATTGTTTTCATTAACAACATTAGGGGGGGGGGGGGCTGTGTGTGTGTGACATTTTGATAATTGATTGGTTTAATTGAACGTTTTTATAGTTTATAGGTAAATGATATTTCATATAGCAATCCTGATTTTTTCTTCATTGTTTAATAGTATTCCGATCTTAGGTTCCATGGAGTTGGTTGTTGTATCTGTCTTGTTGTCATCCTTTTATTCCATATATTTGAGTTTTAGGATGTATTGGGCGTGTTTCGAACAGGTTGGTTGAGCTTTAGTCCCATTCCTTGTTGCCCAAATTTTTGTTGGTCCGCTCGAGCGGGTCCCTTTGTGCTCGAGCGGATTTTATACACTTTCAAAGATTTGTGCCTCTACAAAACTTCGCAGATCGCTTTTACGCCGAGCGAATTTTCTTCACACTCGAGCGGTCGTGCTCAAGCAGTACCTGCGCCGAGCGGGTGTTCGATGTCCGTAAAAAAGTCTTGAGGAGTGTAATCTACGCTCGAGTGGCTTTTTCTTTTCGCTCATGTGTTTTGTTGTGTTTTGTTTTGCCGAGCAGCATTTTTGCGCCGAGCGGTTCGGGTTTTTTGCTAGACGCCGAAGGCCCCGTTTCACGCCGCGAACTAGTCGTCGAGATATATCACCGGGTGATTTTGAATCACTTCTCACATTTTCTTTCTTTCTCTTACTTTTCTAAACCCTCTTTTGAGAGATTCTCTCACTACATTTCACCTTCTCTCTAGGGTTTGATCTAGTTAGAGTGATCTCCTTCCCTTGAGCCTTTACAAAAAGTGTAGAGCTTGGTGTGGGTTTTCTATCAATCAAAATCTTTGGATTTGGCGATATTCGAGTTTCTCACCTTCTCCTTTGGGTCTCATCTCTTGACGTAGGGATTCCTACTAATCTTTATGATCTTTAACCTAAATGTTGAGCTTTTTTGTATAAATGGTTTGGTTTAGGAAGTTAGGGTTTGTGATGTGTATATTGGAAAGTAGGGTTTTGTTCTTTTGATTCAAACTTACGTGCTTTGGGTCTAAAAATGAGGTTATTGATGTTGTTGGTAATATTTGGACCTTTGGGTCAATATTGAGAAAAATGGGAAAAATGGCATGTCTGGGTATATTTGGGTCATTAGTGAAATTGAATATTATGGAAATATGAAATTGAGTTGGAAATAATGAAATTAGCTCATTATGAAGTAGAATGGTAGAGTTGGATTTATTAATCGCTCACTTTGAAAATGTTGAAATTATATATCTGTTGAGGCATTTATTATCTATTTAGAAATAACTACTTTGGGCTATCGGTGGAGGATAGTCTTGATTGTTGTAGACAATGCATGATGATTAGGCGAACTAAAAACTAATCAATTGAGTATGTCATCGAATATGACAGTTGGAATAATACATCAAATTTATGTATTGATTGATTACGTATATTATATGTGTTTATATACGTTGTGTTGTGTGGGAGGAGATAGGGGATGTACTCCACGGTTTTGGGGAAGATAGGGGATGGACTCCTAAACCGGATATTGTTTGGGAGGAGATAGGGGATGGACTCATTCGATACAGCAAATATGTGTATCTATTGAAATATTGATACAGCAAAACTGTGTATCATATATGAAGTACGAAAGTATTTTCTTTGAGATTGATATAGCAAATATGTGTATCTATTGTAAAGCATGAAGTGTTTAATATGAGTTGTTATCTCAATTGAAATAAAAGAATTATTGATATGAGATGGAATCTCATTTAAAGTATATGGCCAGGTTCTGAGCTAGGATTGTGAATTAAGAAATTAGATGAGAAATGGAAAATGGAATGAAATATGGACACATTTGTCATATAATTGAAATGGATTATGAATTGATTTATGTGAGTTAAACATTTATCAAATGCTAATGTTTTAGTTATTGCTCATGTTATGTTTAGCATATCTCTACTGGGCGTTTGCTCACCTTATATGAGACATCATTTTCAGGTTCAGGTATTATGCCGCCTCTGAGATCTTAATTTGGAAGGCTGTGGGAGTTGAAGACTCTTTTTGTTTATTTTTGTTGTATTACATGTATATCAAGCCAAGGGCTTATTTTGTGTAGAGTTAGCACTCTCCTTTTGTAACCAAGTGTTGACTTGGAAAGTTGTAAGCCTATAGGGCATTTACTTTTGTTGTCAACATGTAATACATTTTGTAATGAATACTTTGATGAAACGTAACTATGCTTTATTCTCTTATGTTAAGCATGTCAGGAATGTATGATTTATGGGTTTATTTTGAGGGTGTTACAACTTAGTATCAGAGCGTACCGGGTGTGAATACTTTGGGTATGTGGGAAGTGTTTAGTAACACAATGGGTTTGTCTCGCTTGTTTGAGACTTAGACGTAATGTTATGTGCTTATGTGATAATATGCTTGTGTGACTACTTGGGTATGGGATTTAGTTTCTAGGATGTTGATTGAATCCTTGGGTTTCTGTGAGTCTTGTTGGAAAAGCACTTGATCAATGCTGTTTCTAACCGGAACTCTAGTAACGCCTTGGGACTATCATTATCCGGAAATGAAATTCGTAAGTGCTTATGTGATTATGTGCTTACGTGGAATGAATTACTATTGTCCAATATATTAGGACGCGAGTGTTTTAGCTTGGGCACATTTATGAATGTGCTAATGTTCTTCGTTACCTTTATTAGGATGTCAGGACGAGGACATGGTAGGCGTGGTCGGTAGGAGATGCCTATACCGGATGATATTCCGGTGCAGCAGGAGGGTGTTGGTCAGGCCAATGTGGCCGAGCCAGTGGGTCAGCAGGCCATGGGTGCCTTAGCCTGCGAGATAGCAGGAGCTATGAGGGACTCCATAGGCATTCTCAGAGCCGAGAATCCAGTTCAGGCCTAGGTTGTTGATGCAAGGCCCTCCTTTCTGAAGAGGGAGTTCCTCCGGTCTAATCCGGATGAGTTTATTGGGGATCCTAAGGAGCCACTTAAGGCTGATGAGTGGCTGGAGCAGATGACGAAGACGTTTGAGATGCTTGGCATCGAAGACGGGGCGTTGAAGGTGACCTTGGCATCTTTCCAGCTTAAGGGGAGTGTGGGTTAGTGGTGGAAGTACATGAGAGGTCGTATTGGTGGCACGTGGGAGGCCTTTGTAGATGCTTTCTAAGAGAAGTTTCTATCTCCAGCTGTCACAGAGAAGCTAAGAGACCAGTTTTGTCAGCTCAAGCAGCTGAGTTTATCAGTGGCCGAGTTTGAGGCCGTATTTACTAGCTTATCCAGGTTCGTACCTGAGCTTGTGGCATCTAAGGAACGTCGTTGCCTTGAGTTTGAGAAGAAGTTGAGACATGACCTTAAGTTGAGAGTTGGGGTGACCCGGAACTATGGGCGCCTTGTAGATGCTGCAGCTCATATGGAGATTATGATGCAGAAGGAGGAGGAGAGGCAGAGAGGCTCCAAGAGGAGTCAGGATGGTCAGGGGGACGGTAGGAGGCAGAGGGGTTTTAACCCTCAGCAGTCCCAAGGAGCTTTTGTGAGATCGACCTTTCCAGTACCTAGTTCGGGTTCTAGGAGAGGCAATTAGGGAGACATCACTTGTTTCAAATGTGGTCAGCTGGGCCACAAGTCTCTAGCTTGCTGGAAGAAGGGCGGAGGGCAGAGAGCAGCTTCATCTTTGACTCGACCTCAGAGCCAGAGTCAGGGCAGAGGCCAGCCGCTCTCTTGTTACTAGTGTGGTCAGGCGGGGCACCTGAAGAGGTTTTGCCCGCAATTGAGTGGCATTTCTGGTGCATCTGGGCAGAGGCAGAGTTTTCAGCCAGCTCAGTCGGTTCAGGCCTCGAGGGCCAATCAGGGAGCTTCATTATTCTAGTCTGTGCAGCAGTCTTTTGCTCCTAGAGGTGAGCAGGTAGATTAAGGGCCTACAGGGCGTGTGTATGTTGTTACTACACAGGATCTAGTACCTGCTCCATCTGTTGTGAGAGGTACTTTTTGTTTTGCAACTCGGTTGCCAATGTATTGATTGATACGGGTGCATTTCATTCCTTTATATCTGCTGCATTTGAATCTATTTTGGGGTTGGAGTTGGCACAGTTAGCATCTCCTATTTGTGTTGTATCACTTGTTGGGGGTGAATTGATTTTGAAACAAGGGTGTCGGGGCTGTGATATAGAGGTAGCTGATCGCCGACTTCCATTCTCTTTTGTAGTTATGGCAATGTCGGTTTTGATGTTATTTTGGGTATGGACTTGCTATCGTCATACCAGACAGTTATTGATTGTTACCGCCAGAGGGTCACAGTATGTACCTTGGGCGGGGATTGTTTCCATTTCTTGGGGGATCGGGTTGGTAGTGTGTTGCCACCGGTGTATGATCCGCGAGGGCGGAGTGAGCTTAGTGGTTTTCTCACTAGCCTTATGAGTAGTGAGTGTGATGAGACCGGGGTTGAGTTGCCGAGAGTGGTTTGTGAGTACTCGGACGTCCTTCCCGAGAATCTTGTTAGTTTGCCACCTCATCGAGAGATAGAGTTCTCCATTGATTTAGTGCCTGGCATAGCATCGATTTCTATAGCACCTTACCGTTTTGCCCCAGCCGAGTTGAGTGAGTTGAAGATTCAACTCCAGGAGTTGCTAGATAAGGGTTTTATTCGCCCTAGTGTTTCGCCAGAGCACCGGCCCTCTTTGCTAAAAAGAAAGATGGTGCCTTGAGACTTTGCATTGATTACCGGAAGTTGAATCGGGCTACGGTCAAGAATAAGTACCCTATGCCTCGTATAGCTGATTTGTTTGACCAGTTGAAGGGTTCCCGTTGTTTCTCTAAGATAGACTTGAGATCGAGTTACCACCAGCTGAGGGTCAAGGAGGAGGATATTCCGAAGATGGCATTCCGTACGCGGTATGGCCATCATGAGCTCCTGGTGATGCCATTTGGGCTCACCAATGCACCAGCAGTGTTTATGGATTTGATGAATCGGATATTTCGGGAATTTTTAGATCGTTTTGTAGTCGTTTTTGTGGACGACATTCTGATTTATTCGCCTTTGGAGGAGGAGCACAAGGAACACTTGAGAGCAGTGCATGAGTTGCTTAGAGCCCATAGGCTGTATGCCAAGTTTGGGAAGTGTGAGTTCTGGCTAGGAGAGGTCAAGTTCTTAGGCCACGTGGTTTCCGGGGAAGGGGTGTCTGTTGATACATCCAAGATTGAGGCAGTGCAAGATTGGGCACAGCCTAAGAGAGTTTTTGAGATCCGCAGTTTTCTGGGATTAATTGGGTATTACTGTCAGTTTGTGAAAGATTTCTCCAGGTTAGCTTCACCATTGACTAGATTGATGTGGAAAGGGGTCAAGTTTGTATGGAGTGAGACTTGTGAAAAGTCGTTCCAAGAGCTGAAGGTTAGATTGACCACTGCTCCGGTCTTGATTATTTCGGAGAGAGGTTCGGGTTATGTAGTTTATTGTGATGCCTCACGAGAGGGTTTGGGTTGTGTGCTGATGCAAGAAGGAAAAGTGGTAACCTATAGCTCACATCAGTTGAAAACACACGAGAGGAATTACCCTACACATGACCTAGAGTTAGCAGCAGTGATATTTGCCCTAAAGATTTGGATACACTACTTTTATGGTGAGAAGTTCGAGGTGTTCTCGGACCATAAGAGTGTTCTCGGACCATAAGAGTTTGAAGTACCTGTTTACACAGAGAGACTTGAATTTGAGGTAGAGGAGGTGGATGGAGTTCATTGAGGACCATGATTTCGAGTTGCACTATCACCCGAGAAAGGCCAATGTTGTGGCCGATGCCCTTAGTAGGAAATCCATTAGTGATGTCGCTTGTATAGCCATTCAGGAGTGGGAGATGTTGGGTGCACTTGGCGAGTTTGATTTGCTTCTGGACGAATCCGTTGAGGCTGCGGCCTTGTTTTCTGTTGTTGCGCAACCTACACTTGTGACTCGAGTGTTAGAGGCACAGAGAGGTGACCTTGAGGTAGAATCCTTTCGAGAGAAGATCTCCAGTGGAAAGGCTGAGAGGGGTTTGTTTGTGTATCCCGACCTGAGTGTGAGATACCGAGACCGCTTGTTTGTACCGGAGTCTTGCCGAGAGGAGGTACTCCGAGAGTTTCACCATTAACGCCTTGCGGTGCATCCAAGAGGCACCAAGATGTATTGTGATTTGGGTCATTGTAGGTCTTCTGAGGACACAGCGGAGTAGTGATGCTATCTGGGTGGTTGTAGACCGGTTGACTAAGTCGGCGCACTTTATCCCTATGTGCATAAGAGATTCGGTAGATCATCTTGCCGACTTGTATATTCGGGACATAGTGAGGTTGCACGGGGTCCCAGTGTCGATCGTCTCTGATAGAGATCCTCGTTTTACTACTAGGTTGTGGCAGAGTTTGCAGAGTGCTTTGGGCACTAGATTGACCTTTACCATGGCTTATCATCCTCAGACTGACGGGCAGTCCAAGCGTACTATTCAGATCCTTGAGGATATGTTTTGAGGTTGCATCATTGACTTTAGTGGGACGTGGGAGAGGCACTTGCCCTTGGTGGAGTTTGCCTACAACAACAGTTTTCAGTCGAGTATCGGTATGGCACCGTTTGAGGCCTTGTATGGCTGACCTTGTAGGTCTCCATTTTGTTGGGCCGAGGTGGGTGATGCACCTTTGTTGGGCCCGGAGTTAGTGAGGGAAACGACGGAGAAAATTGAGCTTATTCGTAGGAGGTTTGTTACAGCCCAGAGTCGTCAAAAGAGTTATGTCGACCGTAGGAGGAGGCCTTTGGCATTTGGGACGGGTGATCATGTTTTTCTGAAAATATCACCTAGGCGGCGTTTGATGAGGTTTGGGAAGAGTGGGAAGTTTTCCTCTCGGTTTATTGGCCCTTTTGAGATCCTTGAGAGGATTGGCGAGGTTGCCTATCTCTTGGCTTTGCCACTACAGTTGTCTGGAGTGCATGACGTGTTTCATGTTAGTATGCTTCGGAAGTATGAGCCGGATCCGTCCCATGTGCTGGATTGGACCGATTTGGAGGTTGACGAGGATATCTCGTATGAGGAGAGACCGGTTCGAGTCTTGGATAAACGGGATCAAGTCTTGCGAGGCAAGACCATTCCCTTGGTAAAAATCTTGTGGAAACATCACAGATTGGAGGAAGCCACTTGCAAACGTGAGTTGGATGTCCGTGAGAAATATCTAGACTTGTTTGTAAATGTTTAACCATGTATTAGGATTTTGTAATATTGATGAACTTTAAGAGCATTAAATATGTCTTGAGTTGTTAAACATTGTATATGTTTTGATTTATGGAAGTATTTTGAAACTTGCCTTGGAATGGAAGTTTAATGTAACATTGCATATGTTGAATGTATTGTAGAAATGGAAATATATCATGAACGTTGAATATGATATAGAATTGTGAAATATGTGTGGAAATTGGTAAATTTCAAGGAAAAGCAAGCTAGTAATGCATATTGATTATATATTGTGAAATGCCTCTTGAATAGAGATGGGATGACTGGTAATGGGTCAGGTTGTTGAGTATTGAGTTGTGATACTGTTGAGAATTGAGAAAATCTTGTTTTTGAAAAACTTGTACTTATTTTCGGGGACGAAATTCTTTAAGGGGGGGAAGGTTATAATGATCCCGGTCTTCCCTTCATTGTTTAACAGTATTCCGGACTTAGGTTCCATGGAGTTGGTTGTTGTATCTGTCTTTTTGTCATCATTTTATTCCATATATTTGAGTTTTAGGATGTATTGGGCGTGTTTCGAATAGGTTGGTTGAGCTTTAGTCCCATTCCTTGTTGCCCAAATTTTTGGTCCGCCGAGCGGTCCCTTTGGCGCCGAAAGCGGATTTTATACACTTTCAGCATTTGTGCCTCTACAAAACTTCTGCAGGTGCGTTTTTCACGCTCGAGCAGATTTTCTTCACGCTCGAGCGAGTTGCGCTCAAGTAGGTACCTTAGCACTCGAGCGGGTGTTCGATGTCTGTAAAAGTACTTGAGGAGTGTAATCTACGCTCAAGCGGCTTTTGTTTCGCGCTCAAGCGGATGTGTTTTGCAGTTGTGTCTTGGCGCTCGAGCAGGCATTTTTGCACTCGAGCGGGTTCAGTTTTTGTGCTTGACGCTCGAGCATCCTGTTCTACGCTCGAGCAGACTAGTTGTATATCAGATATCAGCTGGGTGATTTTGAATCACTTTTCACATTTCCTTTCTTTCTCTTACTTTTCTAAACCCTCTATTGAGAGATTCTCTCACTACATTTCACCTTCTCTCTAGGGTTTGATCTAGTTAGAGTGATCTCCTACCCTTGAGCCTTTACAAAAAGTGTAGAGCTTGGTGTGGGTTTTCTATCAATCTGAAAATCTTTGGATTTGGCGCATATTTGAGTTTGTCACCTTCTCCTTTGGGTCTCATCTCTTGAGGTAGGGATTCCTACTCATCTTTATGATCTTAACCTAAATGTTGAGCTTTTTTGTATAAATGGTTTGGTTTAGGAAGTTAGGGTTTGTGATGTGTATATTGGAAAGTAGGGTTTTGTTCTTTTGATTCAAACTTATGTGCTTTGGGTCTAAAAATGAGGTTATTGATGTTGTTGGTAATATTTGGACCATTGGGTCAATATTGAGAAAAACAGGGAAAATGCCATGTTTGGGTATATTTGGGTCATTAGTGAAATTGAATATTATGGAAATATGAAATTGAGTTGGAAATAATGAAATTGGCTCATTATAAAGTAGAATGGTAGAGTTGGATTTATTAATCGCTCACTTTGAAAATGTTGAAATTATATATTTGTTGAGGCATTTATTATCTGTTTAGAAATAACTACTTTGGGCTATTGGTGGAGGATAGTCTTGATTGTTGTAGACAATGCATGATGATTAGGCGAACTAAAAACTAATCAATTGAGTATGTCATCGAATATGACAGTTGGAATAATACATCAAATTTATGTATTGATTGATTACGATATTATATGTGTTTATATACGCTGTGTTGTGTGGGAGATAGGGATGTACTCACGGTTTTGGGGAAGATAGGGGCTGGACTCCTAAACCGGATATTGTTTGGGAGGAGATAGGGGATGGACTCATTCGATACAGCAAATATGTGTATCTATTGAAATATTGATACAACAAAACTGTGTATCATATATGAAGTACGAAAGTGTTTTATTTGAGATTGATACAGCAAATATGTGTATCTATTGTAAAGCATGAATTGTTTAATATGAGTTGTTATCTCAATTGAAATAGAAGAATTATTGATATGAGATGGAATCTCATTTAAAGTATATGGCCAGGTTCTGAGCTAGGGTTGTGAATTGAGAAATTAGATAAGAAATGGAAAATGGAATGAAACATGGACACATTTGTCATATAATTGAAATGGATTATGAATTGATTTATGTGAGTTAAACATTTATCAAATGCTAATGTTTTAGTTATTGCTCATGTTATGTGTAGCATATCTCTACTAGGCATTGGCTCACCCTATATGGGACATCATTTTCAGGTTCAGGTATTATCCCGCCTCCGAGATCTTAGTTTGGAAGTCGTGGGAGTTGAAGACTCTTTTGTTTATTTTGTTGTATTACATGTATATCAAGCTAAGGGCTTATTTTGTGTAGAGTTAGCACTCTCCTTTTATAACCAAGTGTTGACTTGGAAAGTTGTAAGCCTATAGGGCATTTACTTTTGTTGTCAACATGTAATACACTTTGTAATGAATACTCTGATGAAACGTAACTATGGTTTATTCTCTTATGTTAAGCATGTTTGGAATGTATGATTTATGGGTTTATTTTGAGGGCGTTACATTTCATGATAGTTCTAAGGGTAAAATGATATAGGGTCGTGCGATATTTTGGCAATTAAACATGTTTTGATAACATCGTTAAGGAGATTTTATGGTATTAATAAGTTATGTAATTAGTTTGTACATCATTTTAATTTAGGAGGTCTTCGTGTAAATACCTTTTTAAATTCTTGTGCTTGATTTATTTTGGGTGTCTTTGCTTTTTCTAAAATTGTGTAAGTCAAATATTTGCTAAATTGCCTCTTTTATGTTCATTTCTTCTTTTTTTGGTACACCTATAGCGATTCTGGTTTAAACCCGACCCATTCATTATTTTGGATCCGGGATTTCTAGTCTTGATGGTTATTCATGTCTTTTTTCATCTTATTCCTTATTGGGATTGGTTTAGAGTGTCTTGGTTGTGTTTGAAGCAGGTTGGGAGTTAATTTTTTTTAAAACTATTGCAGCCCAGATTTTGGTTTGTTCGCTCTAGTGAACTTTCTTGCGCTCAAGCGAACTTTGAGAACTTCTAGTACTTTTGCAGGTTTGCAAAACTACTGGGCGTATGGCATCCTTCGCTCAAGCGGTGTTTATTGTGCTCAAGCGGTCTTGGCTTGTACAATCCTTCTTGTGCTCGAGCTGTTGTTTGAAATTCTTAGTACTTTTACAGGGTTGCAAAAGTACTGGGAGGGTGGTGTTCTTCGCTCAACGGTACTTTATTTGCTCGAGCGGTCTTTTTTTGTGTCTAGTCGCTTGAGTAGTGTTTTGGTCGCTCGAGCGATCTGGGCGTATATCAGTCTATAAAAGTCACTTTTTGAGTCACTTTTTCATATCTCTCTATCTCTAAACATTTCAAAACCTTAAATCTAGACCCTCTCTCTCTAAAACTCATCTTTAACCTCCAAATACTCTCAATCTATTGATCTCTGCACCCTTGTCCCTTTGAGAAAAAGGTAGAGCTCACCTAGAGTTTCATTTTAATAGGAGTAAAGTTGGTTTTTGGCTTTGTCGAGGTTTCTCCACTCTCTCTCTTGTCTTTTAACTTCGAGGTAGGGATTTCTCCACACTTTTGTATGGTTTTTAACTTGGTTATTTGATTTTCCAAATAATATGGTGATTTAGGGATTTTGGAACAAAATCTTTTGGTTTTGAAATCAAAATAGGGGTTTTCAAAATGGTTTCTTAGAAATGATTATGGATTTGTAGATGTGGTTGAGTGGTGGTAAAATGGTGGATTTTTATCATTTGAATCAATTTATAAAGAAATGTGGGATTTTGCGTTAAAATGTGAATATTTGGTTTTGTGAAGAGGAAATGGAAATGATATCAGATTCTATGGAATTAGAATGATGATGATGATGGTGATGGTGGTGGAGTTGGATATGTATTATCGCTCCCATCTTGAGATTTGAAAAGTATATCTATATTGAAAATTATTTATATATTTAGAGATATCTGTTTTGGGCTATTGGTGAATGATATCTATGATTGCTATAGAAATTGCATAAGAATTTGGCAAATTGAAACTAATTTCTCATCCATTTGGATTGAGCATTGTTACATATTTAACACATTGAAAATGTATTTGTTTGAGAAAAATGGGTGAATAGCTTGGTGAATTTGGGTAGGGGTATAGTTGTGGAATTATGTTGGCCTGTCTGTCTTTGATGAAAGTTCAGAAACCCATGCCGATAGGTGTTGAGCCTTTCGATTAATACCAGTAAAAAGGGCAATTGGTAGTGCTTGTAGAGATTCCCAGTGTTGGGTCCACTGCCCTATTTTCTATTGTAAAGGAAATAATTTTATGAATTATGATATAAACCTGGCATTACATGGTTTTTGAAAAGAGATATAAAATGTTTTGATATAAGCATTACATATGCATTCACCCTATAACTCTGTTAAGATCCATACACTATGTTAGAGTATCTTTACTAGGTTTTGGCTTACCCTATATAGAAAATCATTTTCAAGTGCTGATGATATGCCTTCGCCAAGACCGCAGCGTGGGAGGATTTAGAGCCAAGAGCTTATTTGTTAATGTTGTAATTATTTTTGTACAAGTCAAGGGCTTTATTTGTATTGAGTTTCAAGCTCACTTTTGTTATAATCAAGCATTGACTTGGAAAGTTGTAGCCATTAAGGCACTCATTTGTCTGTTTAACTCTTATTTCATATCTTTTGCTTATAACACATGCTATAGATTCAGGGTTAAGGCTTCTGAATGTATAATTACATGTACCATCTTTTGTACAATTGGATCGTATGAATGTAAAAATATCATTTTCTGAAATATATTGTTAATTGGTAATTATTGTGAGATGGTACTATTGTTAATTACTTCAAGGTGTTACAATATCAAAATGGAAAAGAAACAACGAAATAAAGAGCAAGGGTGATGAGTTTTAGAGGGTAGATCCTCCGACACCCAATACCCACCATATTAGCTACAATTTGGCTCCTAGCTTCAAAAGGAGGCTCCTCCACCACCACCCGAATTTCATCTTGATCAGCTCTCACGTTGGCAAACTTATCTGCATATTGGTTGGCTTCGTACAAAATATGGCAAATGGAGCAATTGCACCGCTGGATCAACTGTCATGAATCTTCCACGGTGGATTTGTAGGGGCAGTTCAAAGGTTGTCCATGCCATGGTAGAGTTAGTTTCACAATAATCTCATTGAGCCCTTTCTCCAACACAATGGTAAGGCCTCTGTAGATTCCCTACATTTCAGCTTCCAGGTTATAGCATGCCTCTAGTTTCCCAAAGAAACTACAAAGCCATACTCTATTCTCATCTCTAAACACGCCACCAAATCCTCCTTCCCTGGTTCACCTCTCTCACAGCCATCTGTGTTGAGCTTAATTTTCATTACAATAAGAAAAAGCCATTTAACTAAAGAGAGTGGATGATGGGTTGAAGAAATATCAGTAAGATGAACTTGTTAAATCTCTCTAGCATAGCTATGGATAAGATGTAAAGTTTTAAAAAGATCATGAGTAGTATTTTCAAAAACTAATTTGTTTCTATCTTTCCATATATGCCAAAGAGTTGCAACAAAAATTAAGCACCAAAAAGGATCCCTACGCAAATGTGGTTTCAAGTTCTTTTCAGCCAAACATTAATATTTAACAGTCTCTCTTTGCATAACCAATGTGGATTGGTTATGTTCCATATGTTCTTGTGACACCACTACCTCTAAGCAAGTATTCCATGTCCTTAGTATGAAAGCCACACCTAGGACAATCGACATTAGTAGTTAAACCCCTTCTCATTCTCATCTCATTAGTTAAGAGTCTCCCAAGGAATATCAACCATAGAAAGCCTTTCAACTTTTGGGAAATTTTGAGTTTCCACACCCATTCAGTGTCCAAACTATTATCCACCAAACCTTAAGCTATTTTATAAGCTGCAGCTGCTTAGAAATCCCCTTATGAAGTGCCCTTACAATGAGGGCTATTAGGAAAAGTAACATATTGAGGGAGTTTAACTTTCAATACATTGTCAAGAGCATTAATAGGAAGGTAATATCTGATGTGATTCATATCCCAATTTCCCTCATCATCTATGAGCTTTTCGACAGTTTTTAGAATTAATCTGGTGGTGGTTTGGGTATTTAGAGGCAAGAGCCTCCTCTCTATACCACCAATCATGCTAGATTGAAATGTTAGTTCCATTCTTGTTACCTCACTAAATGCCTTGCCTTAAAATCCCTATTGTTTGGAGAATTCCCCCCTAAACGTGCAAGGATTTTCTCTTGGAAGAGTAGTTTAACAGAGGGCCCCTCTAAAGATATTTCTCTTTGAGGACATTAACCCAAAGACTATTATCATTACACAAGATATTCTAATCCAATTTCAATAAAAAGGAAAAGTTCTGGGTTTTAGCCTTTCTAAGGCCGAGACCCCCTATCTTTTTGCTATTACACACTATGTCCCAATTCACAATGTGAACTTTGTTGCAACTATCAGAATCACCCCAAAGAAAATTACGGTTAAGTTAGTCAATATCCCTACAAATGCTCATAAGAAGATTGCGGTTAAGTTCATTAATTGTGGTTGAGTGTTTGAATAGTGTAGGATAGAATAGTAGATGCCTTTCTTACAGTTAAGAGTATAGATTATCTCCTGGGCAATAATAACGTTGTCACTAGTCGTACGACCAAGTATAAAACTACTTTGGAAAAGATCAACAATATCAGTCAACAAGGGTCTAAGTTTGCTAACAAGCACTTTAGTAAGGGTTTTGTAGAGGATATTACAGAGGCTAATAGGGCAAAATTGGTTGATTGTTTCAAGGTTGCCCAATTTAGGTATAAGGGTAAGAATGGTGTTATTAAGGCTATTTGAGATGGATTTATTGGTAAAGCAATCTTGGATGAACTTACAAATAGATGGGCCAACAATATCCCAATAAATAAGATAAAAGAAGCAAGGGATGCCATTGCTACTAGGGGCTTTGTAGGCTTTGACACTGGCTTGTTTGGAATAACCTACAAAAGCCAAAAGGTAAAAAAATTACTAAAAAAGCCAAAAAATCCATATTATTTGGGGGAAGCTTGTGGGGGAAGCCTAGAGGGCAAAATTATTATTTTGCCCTTTGAATTCAACTACCCAAAAGTCAAAAAGTCAACAAGGGTAGAATGGTCATTTTGACTTTACTACAATATTTGGTTACATATCTTTTCGTAAAAAGTCAAAAAATTATTCCAAACATACATATTTTTTTTCTCTACTTTTTTAGTCAAAAAGTCAAAAAGTGCACTTATATAACACATCCCAAACAAAATGTGTAGAAAAATAGAGAGGTAATGTGACCTAAAAAAGATAAAAAAATAAAAAATAAAAAAATGTACTAATATCAAAGATGCCAAACAACCGTGACTACTATTAAAATACATTTAGTAAAAAAAATTTAAAAAATAAATTAAAATAACTTACAAAACTCATTATTTTAAAATATTTAAAAAAATTAAAATAAAATATATTAAAGTTTGTACAAATATAAATAATAAAATTATTTAAAATTACTTGAATAGATTATATTATTTTCACTTTTTTTTTTTTTTTTTTTTTTGGGTACAACTGAAAGTATTATTTTCACTTTTCAATTAAAAAATATATATATAGAGATGGCTGGGTGCAAGTTTAACATTTGTCTGGCACCATTGTTTTCTATATGGGGTGCAAGTTTAATATGTGTATGATACAAGTGTGATTTATACTCATCTTTTAAATTGAAAAACTTTTATAATTATAATGAGATGTATAGTTCAAATTAATATAAATAATAAAATTATCTCAAATTAAGTTTTACTAAAAAAAAATAATATCTTAATTCATCATATTTGGTTGAATTCTATCTTCTACTTTTTTTAAAAAAAAAAAAAAAATCTAGTTTGGTAAAGCAAAATATCAATTTCATATGATTGTAACTTTTTGGGTGCAAATTCAAGTCAGATAGGGTGCAAGTTTAACTGTAGGGTGCAAGGTGCAAGTCCAACACGTGTGAGGAGCAAGTTTGATCTGTTTGCTGTATAAGTTCAATCTCTACTAGGTGCAAGTTCAATTTGTGTGAGTTGCAAGTACAACCTATGCATGGGTGCAAATTCATTATTCAAATGATAAGTTCTTTTTTTCAGTTTATCCACCAAATTTGTTTTTAATTTTTTTGAAAACTAATCTAAGTTGTGCATAAAAAATTTAAATGATTTATATAAAAATAAAATAAAAATAATTAAGTGAGATACTATAAATTATAAAAAAGAAATAAAATTACTAAAATTTAGAATAAAAATATGATCACTACAAATTAGATTTGCACCCACACACATCAAACTTGCACCCGACACAGTTTGGACTTGCACCCCGTACAGGTCGCACTTGCACTCCACAATATTTGGTTGAATTTTAGGCGGGGTGTAAATCTGACCTGTGTGGGGTGCAAGTTCGATTTATACTGGGTGCAAGTGTAATTTGTAATGATTATTTTTTATATTTAGTTGAATTTCGTGCGGGGTGCAAGTCTGACCTCTGTAAGGGTACAAGTCTACTTTGTAGTTTTTTTTTATAAAAATAATTTCTAGCATCTCACTTAATTATTTTTATTTTATATTTATATAAATTATTTTTAATTTTTTAGGCACAATTTAGATTAGTTTTCAAATTATTTTTTTTTTCAAAAAAATTTAAAACTAGTTTGATAAATAAACCAAAAAAAATGACTTATAGCGATCCCGGATTTAACCCGGCTTTTATTGTGTTATGAACTCGGGTCTTGTGATTTAATGCCTTTATTTATGCCTTTTCCCCTTCTCACTCTTTGATTTGAATTTTGGAATGTCTTGGGCGTATTTAGAATAGGTTGGTTGTTAGTTGGTCCAGAACCTTGTTGCCTAGAATTTTGGTCTTTCGCTCGAGCGGGCTTTTTTGCGCTCGAGTGGGGTTTGGTAAACATTCAAGATTTCGCTCCGCAAAGAATGATGGGGAAGTGTTTTCACGCCGAAAGAGTTTCTTACACTCGAGCGGTCTCAAGGCGCTCAGCGCAAGTCCTTGAAAAATTCTAGAAGTGTGTATTCTACGCTCGAGCGGATCTTCTTCAGCTCGAGCGGGTAGTGCCTTGTTGTTGTGTCTTGGTGCTCGAGCGGCCTTTCTTGCGCTCAAGCCGGACAAATTGATATGTCTTATGCTCGAGTGTCAAACTCTCGCCGAGCGGATTGCAGATATCAGATCGTAAAAGTGACTTTTTACATAACTTTTTCATCTCTTTTCACCTAAAACCCTAAAGTTGAGAGCCTCTCTCTCTAAAATTCACCTTCTCTCTACATTTTGACCTAAATCTAGTGATCTCCTCACCCCCTTCCTTTGATAAAAAGATTGAACTTCTCAAGATCTTCATTTTCATCCAATTGGAAGTTGGTTTCGTCATTTTGAAGTTCCATTCTTGCTTGACTCATCTCGTTCGAGCTTTTACATTTGAGGTAGGGATATTCTACACCTTAATATGGTTTTTAACCTAGGCATTTGTTGTTATGTATAAATGGTGGAATTTTGGAGGATTTGAGTAAAGCTAGGGTTTGAGTTCAAATTGAAAGAGGGGTTTTCCATGTTGGTTTTACAAAATGACTAAGGGGCTTGTCTATGAGATTCTCTAGTGTTAGTATGGTGAAAATTTAGCCTTTGGGTTGGTATTTGAAAATGGGGAAAAATTTCCCTAATTTGTGTTTAATAATTATTTTGTATAAATAATGAAATTGACATGGAAAATATGAAATTGGGAAGATATGTGAATGGATGGTGTAGTTGGATTTGATTAATCACTACTCACCTATGGAAATTTGATAAATAATCTGTTATATAGATTGTACATCTGCTTAGAAATATCTGTTTTTGGGCTATCGGTGGAGGATAGCTATAATTGCTGTAAAAATTGCGTGAGGACTAGGTAAATTGAAACCTGTCATTTAAATTATTGCATTGAATATAACGGTATGATTGAGACATTAAATATGTGTTGTGGATAGTCATTGTATATGACAATACTTTAATACATTGTATATGTATAATTGTTTAGGAGGAGAAAAGGGATGTACTTCATTGTTTGGGAGGAGATAGGGGATGGACTCCATTTAAAATCAAGTTAGCCAGAGTGTCTAGGGTGAAAGTCCTGAAATCTTATATATATATATATATGGGTGTCGATTCCCTCGGATGAGAATTTCGTAAAATGACAAAAATAGAAGTGTTGGAGTGGTGAATGTATGGAATTGTGAACCATTGAGTTATAGTCTCATTTCGGTTGAGTAGATAATAATGAGCTTGGTTAATGGATTAACCCGAAATGAATGAATGGAAATGGATTGAGATATGCTTATCTATATTAAATGGTCATGGAAAGAATGTAAGTTGGTTATGAATATTGAACGTTTATCTGACACTTATGTCTTAATTAAATCTCATATACTGTGTTAGTTTATCTCTATTGGGTTTTGGCTCACCCTACTTGGGAAACCATTTTCAAGTAATGGTGATATGCCACCTCCAAGGACATAGCTTAGGAGGACTAAGGGCTGAAGGCTCTATTTTTATTTTATTTATACTTAAGTGTTCATTCAAGCCGAGGGCTTTACTTGTATAGAGCTTATAACTCTTTCTTTTGCTGTAACCAAATGATATCTTGGAAAGATGTAAGATCGTAGGGCATTTATCTTGTTATTATTAACTTGTATTACATACTGTAGATTTAGAATGAATGTATAACGCATGTAACATCTTTTTGTAATAGAAACTCTGATGAATGAAGTGTATCATTTTATTGTATTCATAGATCTTATGTAATGAATTATTTGTATTATATTTTGGGGGCGTGACAACTTGGTATCAGAATGTACCGGGTTTGAATACTTTGGGTATGTGGGAAATGGTTAGTACCACAATGGGTTTGTCTTGCTTGTTAGAGACTTAAGTATAGATGATATGTGCTTATATGATAACATGCTTATGTGATTATATGGGTATGGGATTTAATTTCTAGGATGTTGATCGGGTCCCTGGGTTTTTAGGAGTTCTGTTGGAAAGGCACTTGATCACTACCGTTTCTAATTGGAACTCTAGCAACGCCACGGGGACGAGCATTATCCGGAAATGAAATTCATATGTGTTTACGTGGGTATATGCTTATGTGGAGTGAATTACAGTTGTCCACCATAGTAGGATGTGAGTGAATTAGCTTCGGCACAATTGTAAATGTCCTAATGTCTATTGTTACCTTTATTAGGATGTCAGGACGTGGACATGGTTGTGGTAGGCATGGTAGGCCTAGGAGGCATTAGATGCCTATACTGGATAAGATTCCAGCACAGGTGGAGGGAGTTGGTCAGGTCAATGTGGCCGAACCAGTTGGTTAACAGGCCATGGACGCCTTAGCCTGCGAAATGACTGGAGCGTTAAGGGAATCCATGGACATTCTCAGGGCTGAGAATCAAGTCCAGGCCCAAGTAGCTAAAACCGGGTCGTCCTTTCTGAAGAGGGAGTTCTTCCAGTCGAATTTGGATAAGTTTTTGGGTGATCCTAAGGAGCCACTAAAGGCTAATGAGTGGTTAGAACAAATGGTGAAGACGTTTGAGATGCTTGGCATCGAAGATGGAGGTTTGAGAGTGACCTTGGTGTCCTTCCAGCTGAAGGGAGACATGGGTGTAATAACCCCAGCCTCTGATTAATGTTAATCCATGATTAATTATGCCTAATTAGTAATTAAGGTGAATTTTGAATTAAAATGCATGTGTGTGTGTGTGTGTTGCATTGTTGTGTTTATATCTGTTAAGCGTAGAAAGATCTGTTCACATTTTAGTTTCAATTTGCGAATTAAAGACCTTATCGACATTCGAATCAGAAATTGACTTGTATTATGTGTTAGTTAGGATTTATCGAATTTTACGATAGCTTTAATTAAAATCCGGTTGGAAGCAATTAAATTAGATTAAATTAATGCCCACTAATTAACCCTATTAGGCACACTTTTGGTTTAAAGCCTTAGTGGCCTCATTACACTCCCCACACCCCTTTTATTCATTTTGATCACACTTGAGTCTATTCTAAGGGAGAAAAATGTGAGAGAGGGTGAGAGTAGGGGAATTGGTTCAAGATTTGGGGATTGAGCTCAAATTCAAGGTGATGCTTAGAATTGTTGTTAATTGAAGAAGATTTGTAGAGCCTCAACCTCAATCTTGTAGATTGGAGCCTTTAGGTAAGAAACTAAACTCTTCTTTGAATAATTGAGTTACATTCAACAAGATCAATAGTGAACTAAGTGAATTCATATGGGAATTGTACTAGAAATGGGCCATACCATGCATCCATGTACATTTTCTTGCAAATTGAGCATGATTTCAAAGGTTTCTTCCACGCATGTGCTAACTTCACCCACATTTTGGTCATTCATCTTGTTTTCCATTAAATTACCAAGCTTGATCATGTTTTGGAGCGTTTGATTCAAGAAAAGTTCATGTGTGTTGTGTTATAAATTGTTCTTGAGCTTCATGGTTGAATTTTGCACAATTGGTGTTCGTTTGGGCCATGATTTCTTGAAATGATTTTTAATACATGTTGTTTTATGAGTTATTAAGTGTTTTCCAAAATTTTGGCCCAGGAAAATGAGTTTTGGTTGTTTAAATGTTGAATTTCATGCTTGGAGATCAATCTGGATTTTCCAGAAATTTGGTCCATGCTCGAGCGTGAAGCCTGAGTACATGCACTTCCGCTCGAGCGTCGAGAGTCACGCTTGAGCGTAAAATGCATATACCCAGAAGTTTGTGAGTTTTGCAGTTCGCTCGAGTGAGGGAATCCACGCTCGAGCGTAGGTTGAGTGCCCGTCGAGCGTGAAATTCTTATATCCAGCACTTTTCACAAGTTTGCAGTCTGCTCGAGCGGGAAAAGTCATGCTCGAGCGGAGCTTCATTGTCTGCATTCTCGCTCGAGCGGGGAAACCCACGCTTGAGCGTGGACCTTAATCCAGCAAATTTTATGAAATGGTTTTCAGTACATTTTTGCATCCTCAGTCCATCCTAGGCATTCCTAGGCCATGTTTAAGACTCCTTAATGAGGATTAAAGGTTAGAAACACAGTAAGAGCCAACGAAGTAAGTTTTGTACAATTAGAACGTGTGTTTCAAATGTGTATCTGTTATGTGTTATGTAGGTCACGTGCCATGTACTGTTTGACCAAGTCTGCTCCGTCTGTCTTTCTCAAGGCCAATAGTGAGTAATAACTTAGTAAAGTTATGTTCAACTGTATTTATTTTCTGTGTGACAAATGAGATCTATTTTTTGAAAAGATGTGTTATGTACAATGAATGATTGTCCAATTTTTCATATGCATTCGTGACATTCTTAGCCTTAAATGATAACTGTTATCTGTTCTGTTATGTCCCTTTACGGGTCAACTGTACGTCTCATGAGAGAACTGTTATGGATCCTTACGTCCCATTTATGGGTCAACTGTACGTCTCATGAGCCAACTGTACCGTCTCCGTGCACGTGAGTCAACTGTATGCCTTTATGGCCGTCTCTTTTGTGGGTCAACTGTTCTGTTAGGGCTAATGAATGTATCACGTAAATTTAAGCATACCTCATGATTTCTGTATATGATCTGAACAAGTTATGAATTTGATATGAAGCTGAATTGTGATTTCTGAATCAGACAGATCATTCATTGAAACCCATTTACTCTATTATTGTTCATCGAAGCCAGCCACGCTTTATATTATATATGTAGGTGAGCCATGGCGTGACCAAGGCCAGAGTTGACGGCCTTCATTTCTATTTTTGTCATAATCCAGTTGTCCTCCGAGGAGGTTCCGATCGAAGTCTAATTTCATGGCTGTTTGTGTACTTATACTAGTCTTTGCGACTGTTTTGTAAAGTCAAGTCTTGTGAAGTACACTTCTGTAAATGGTTTGTAAATATTGGTGTCCTTTGATTGGCTTGTTTATGTATGTATATAAGTTTCGAAATATTCTGTCCCATGTATGTTTATCACAACTCATTGGACCTTTTCTATTTTGTATAATTGCTTCCGCAGCCCCTTACTATCGGCTAATCTATTCTGAGGCCTTTGGTAATCCACGGGTTATTAGCCGGTTACGATGCTAAGCCTACAGGGGCGGGTTTGGGTCGTGACAGAGTGGTATTAAAGCATGTGTTCTACTGCACACACAGGCCCGTATGAGCTTAGGATGTCCTAGTAAGAGTTAGGGGCATTCTATCTGCATGTGTGAGTGTGTGATAATCTAAATGAATACGAAAACTGAATGTAGAATTGAGAAAATGAATTGAAGGAAACGAATAAGATTATGCCTATGTTTATTATCATTTGATGTCTGTATAGTAACATGGAGAATGCAAGGGGGAGTGATATGAGTGAATCTTCAGAGGCTCGCATGGGCAGAATGGAACAAATGCTTGCAGCATTGATTGAAACTTTGACACAACAACAAGGATAACAACCTTTACCCCCTCCGCCTCCACCGGCACAAGCCGAGACAGATAATAATGACATCATCAAGTTGACACAGAAGTTCATGAAAATGAAACCCCCAACGTTTTATGGTGGAATTGAACCGTTAAAAGCAGAGACGTGGTTACTTGAAATGGAGAAACTGTATGAAGTGTTTCCTTGTTCTGAAGTTCAGAAAGTCCTCCTAGCCACCTATACTCTGAAAAATGAAGCCCGAAGGTGGTGGTTACTGATCCGAAATGGCAATGAGAATAGGACATGGGCACAGTTTAATGCCATCTTTTATGACAAATATTTTCCCCAATGTTTCAGGGATCGGAAAGTGTTTGAATTTCAGGAACTCAAACAGGGAAGAATGTTTGTGGCAGAATATGAAGCTAAATTCACCGAACTGGCATGGTTTGCTCCACATATGGTGGATACTGACTACAAGAAAGCACAAAAATTTGAAGGTGGACTGGATTTAGAGGTGTTTGATCGGGTAGGCGTATTGAAACTGCCTACTTATGTGGAGGTTTTAGACAGGTCCTTAATGGCGGAAGCCACCATAGCCGCTATGAAACAAAGTAAAGCCCCAACAGCTACAACAAATGATTGGAGAGGAAAAAGGTCCGGGTTTGGTTTTAAAAGAGGCCGGTCCCTTGTCAGTAAGAAGCAAAATACAGGGTTTACAAATAGCTCGAGTTAGAGTAGTGGGTCTAACCCGGTCTGTTTTGATTGTGGTAAAAGGCACAGGGGTGTGTGCCACGGAGTATCCAGTGCTTGTTTCCGATGTGGCCAGCCAGGTTATGTAGTGAAAGATTGCCCATTCAAGTTCGAAAATACCAACCATCCAGCGGCAAGCTCAGCCGGATTCGCTTCTGCATCCAAGACGAATACGAGGGCCAATACTGGGAAAGAACCTCTGAGACAGGGTTGAGTGTTCGCTTTAGTGCTTGGTGACGTACCAAACACCTATACCATGGTGTCCGGTACACTCTCTGTATGTTCTTAAGATGCATGTGTACTGATAGATTCTGGTTCTACACATTCCTTTGTATCACATGCTTTCTCTCAAAAATTGACTAGACCATTAGAACTTATGACATATGTGTTATCTGTATCTACGCCGTCTGGGGATTCTATGATGTGCACTCATGTTTATCCGGCATGTGATATTATGATTGACGATATGATGTTATATGTTGACTTATTGCCCTTGAACATTGACCACTTTGATTGTATTTTGGGAATGGACTGGTTGACTAAATACTGTGCTACCATTGACTGTGCAAGTAAATATGTTGTGTTTAGAACACCGGGTATGCCTGAATTTACTTTTACTGGGAATGGGGTAGTTCCTCCCCCATATTTGATTTCAGCTTTAAAAGCTAGAAAACTGCTTAGGAAGGGATGTAGGGGTTACCTGTGCTGCATACTGATTGTACCATCTGACGAAACTAATATAGAGACTATCCCTGTTGCCTGTGAATTTCCTGATGTGTTTCTGAATGACTTACCTGGGCATTTAGTTGATAGAGAAATTGAATTCACTGTGGAGGTGTTTCCGGAAATACAACCAATTTCCAAAACCCCATACAGAATGTCTACCTCAGAATTGAAAGAATTAAAAACTCAACTTCAGGAGTTGTTGATTAAGAAATTTATCCGTCCGAGCACTTCGCCTTGGGGTGCTCCAGTCTTGTTTGTCAAAAAGAAGGATGGATATTTGAGATTGTGTATAGACTATCGAGAATTGAACAAAGTGACTATTAAGAACAAATACCCTCTGCCCCGAATAGATGACTTGTTTGACCAACTTCAGTGAGCCCAAGTGTTTTCCAAAATTGATCTCAGATCTGGATATCACCAATTAAAGGTTAGGGCCGAGGACATAGAGAAAACTGTATTCAGAACTAGATATGGACATTATGAATTTTTAGTAATGCCGTTTGGGGTGACTAGTGCACCTGCCACCTTTGTGGACCTTATGAACAAGGTGTTTAAATCGTTTCTGGATGAATTTATTGTTGTGTTTATTGATGATATCCTGCTTTATTCCAAAAGGAGGGAAGAACATGAGAACCATTTGAGAATTGCCCTACAGACTTTGAGAGAAAAGAAGTTATACGCTAAATTGTCCAAATGTGAATTCTGGCTTGACAAGGTGGGCGTTTTGGGTCATCTAATCAACAAAGATGGTGTTTCATGGACCTCAAGATTAAAGCTATTGTGGACTGGCCTAAACCGACAAATGTAACAGTTAGAAGTTTTCTGGGACTTGCAGGTTACTACAGGAGATTTGTAAAAGACTTTTCCAAGCTTGCCATGCCATTGACCCAGTTAACTCAGAAAAATGTGCCATTTGACTGGACTGAACAGAGAGAGGCAGTCTTCCAAGAGTTGAAGACCAGGTTAGTGATTGCACCAATTTTAACTTTGCCCAATGGTACTGATAGGTTTCAAGTGTACAATGATGCTTTCTACAAAGGTTTGGGGTGTGTCCTGATGTAAAACGAAAAAGTAATTGCCTATGCTTCTAGACAACTTCGACCTCATGAAAAGAATTACCCAACACACGATCTTGAATTAGCAGTTGTGGTGTTTGCTTTGAAAATCTGGCGGCACTACTTATATGGGGTAACTTGTGAGATGTATACCGATCATAAAAGCTCGAAATATTTCTTCACCCAAAAGGAATTGAGCATGAGGCAGAGGCGATGGTTAGAGTTAATCAAAGATTATGATTTGCAGATCTTGTACCATCTAGGGAAATCTAATACCGTAGCGGATGCCTTGAGCCGAAAATCAATGGGAAATTTGTCATGTCTATTACCCAACCAAAAAGAATTGCTGATTGACCTAGAACAAGATGGGCTGTTAACTGCTATTTCCGCTCAACCTACAATTCTTGACGAGATCAAACAAAAACAATGTGAAGATGAATACTTGAAAAAGATCATGGAGGAATTTGATTCAAAGCCGAGGCCAGGATTTGTGTTTGAGAATGATGTAATGAAATTTCAAAACCAACTTTGTGTACCCGATTGTTATGATTTAAGAAAACGTGTAATGATCGAAGCTCACAGTAGTAAGTTTGCTATGCATTCGGGGAACATGAAAATATATCATAATTTGAGACAGAATTTTTGGTGGCCTGGAATGAAAAAGAGTATTGCAGACTTTGTGGCTAGATGTCTACATTGTCAACAGGTTAAAGCTGAACATCAACGGCCTGCTGGGTTGCTACAACCACTTCCAATACCGGAATGGAAATGGGAGCACATTACCATGGACTTCATTGTGGGATTGCCTCGTTCTTATCGAGATATGGACTCTATCTGGGTTATAGTTGACCGTTTAACTAAGTTCCGCCCATTTTACGCTCACAAAACTATTTATAATGTTGATAAATTGGCCAATATCTATATGACTGAAATTGTGAGATTGCATGGAGTGCCAGTATCTATTGTGTCTGACCGGGATTCAAAGTTTGTGTCAAGATTTTGGCAGAGTTTGCAACAGGCTTTGGGGAAGGAACTGAGATTGAGTAGTGCCTATCACCCACAGACAGATGGACAAACTGAATGAACTAACCAAACCTTAGAGGACATGCTCAGAATGTATGTGTTAGACTTCCAGTGGAATTGGGAGACCTATTTGCCATGTGTATAACAACAATTACCATTCAAGCATTGGAATGCTACCTTACAAAGCCTTGTATGGAAGAAAGTGTCGTTCTCCGATATGTTGGGCTGAAGTAGGTGATAGACCTTTGTTGGGACCGGAACTTGTGCAAGAAACAACTGAGAAAGTGAAACTGATCCAACAACGTCTGAAAACTGCACAGAGTCGGCAGAAGAGCTATGCCGATGTTCGAAGAAGAGATAGGGAATACGAAGTTGGGGACCATGTGTTCATAAAGGTGACCCCGATGAAGGGTCAAACATGGTTTGGTGTTAAAGGCAAGTTGGCGCCAAGGTATGTTGGACCTTATGAAGTCCTTGAAAAGATCAATCCAGCGTCATATCGGGTAGCTTTACCCCCAGTAATGGAGCACATGCATAACGCCTTTCATGTATCGATGCTTCGAGAGTACTTAAGGGATCCGCTCCACGTCATTGAGCCAACACACGTACTTTTGAAAGATGATTACACCAACGAGGAAAGACCTATTCAGATTGTGAATCGGAGGATCAAAAGATTGAGAAATAAAGAAATACCGTTGGTGAAAGTTGATTGGCAAAATCATGGAGGAACCTATGCAACCTGGGAAGTCGAAGAAGACATGATGACGAGATATCCGGATTTGTTCCCATTGGATCCAATGTTGTTTCAGAATGAAGGTAATTCGAGTTTGGAGGACCAAACTCTTTTAAAGGGAGAAGACTGTAATAACCCTAGCCTCTGATTAATGTTAATCCACGATTAATTATGCCTAATTAGCAATTAAGGTGAATTTTGAATTAAAATGCATGTGTGTGTGTGTGTGTGTTTCATTGTTGTGTTTATATCTGTTAGGTGTAGAAAGATCTGTTCACGTTTTAATTTCGATTTGCGAATTAAAGACCTTATCGGCATTCGAATCAAAAATTGACTTGTATTATGTGTTAGTTAGGATTTATTGAATTTTACGATAGCTTTAATTAAAATCCGGTTAGGAGCGATTAAATTAGATTAAATTAATGCCCACTAATTAACCCTATTAGGCACACTTTTGGTTTAAAGCCTTAGTGGCCTTATTACACTCCCCCTCACCCCTTTTATTCATTTTGATCACACTTGAGCCTATTCTAAGGGAGAAAAACATGAGAGAGGGTGAGAGTAGGGGAATTGGTTCAAGATTTGGGGATTGAGCTCAAATTCAAGGTGATGCTTAGAATTGTTGCTAATTGAAGAAGACTTGTAGAGCCTCAACCTCAATCTTGTAGATTGGAGCCTTTAGGTAAGAAACTAAACTCTTCTTTGAATAATTGAGTTAGATTCAACAAGATCATTAGTGAACTAAGTGAATTCATATGGGAATTGTACTAGAAATGGGCCATACCATGCATGCATGTACATTTTCTTGCAAATTGAGCATGATTTCAAAGGTTTCTTCCACGCATGTGCTAACTTCACCCACATTTTGGTCATTCATCTTGTTTTCCATTAAATTACCAAGCTTGATCATGTTTTGGAGCGTTTGATTCAAGAAAAGTTCATATGTGTTGTGTTATAAATTGTTCTTGAGCTTCATGGTTGAATTTTGCACAATTGGTGTTCGTTTGGGCCATGATTTCTTGAAATGATTTTTAATACATGTTGTTTTATGAGTTATTAAGTGTTTTCCAAAATTTTGGCCCAGGAAAATGAGTTTTGGTTGTTCAAATGTTGAATTTCATGCTTGGAGATCAATCTGGATTTTCCAGTAATTTGGTCTACGCTCGAGCGTGAAGCCTGAGTACATGCACTTCCGCTCGAGCGTCGAGAGTCACGCTTGAGCGTGAAATGCATATACCCAGAAATTTGTGTGTTTTTCAGTTCGCGTCTGAGTCTCACGCTCGAGCGTAGGTCAAGTGCTCGTCGAGCATGAAATTCTTATATCCAGCACTTTTCACAAGTATGCAGTCCGCTCGAGCGGGAAAAGTCATGCTCGAGCGGAGCTTCATTGTCTGCATTCCCGCTCGAGCGGGGAAACCCACGCTCGAGCGTGGACCTTAATCTAACAAATTTTATGAAATGGTTTTCAGTGTATTTTTGCATCCTTATTCCATCCTAGGCATTCCTAGGCCATGTTTAAGACTCCTTAATGAGGATTAAAGGTTAGAAACACACTAAGAGCCAACGAAGTAAGTTTTGTACAATTAGAACGTGTGTTTCAAATGTGTATCTGTTATGTAGGTCACGTGCTACGTACTGTTTGACCAAGTCTGCTCCGTCTATCTGTCTCAAGGCCAACAGTGAGTAATAACTTAGTAAAGTTATGTTCAATCAGATTTATTTTCTCAGGTGACAAATGAGATCTGCTTCTAAAATGATGTGTTTTGTACAATGAATGATTGTCCAATTTTTGATATGCATTCGTGACATTTTTAGCCTCAAATAATAATCAAGTTATTCTGCTCATACGCCCCTTTACGGTCAATCAGACGCCTCATGAGCCAATCGTTATGGATCCTTACGCCCCATTTATGGATCAATCAGATGTCTCATGAGCCAACTGCATCGCTCCATGCACGTGAGTCAATCAGTATGCCTTTATGGCCGCCTTTTATGGGTCAACTATTCGCTAGGGCTAATGAATGTATCACGAAATTTAAGCATACCTCATGATTTCAGATATGATCCGAACAAGTTATGAATTTGATATGAAGTCAATTGTGATTTCGAATTTGTATGGGATCATTCATCAAACCCTTTACTTTGTTATTGTTCATCGAGCCGCCACGCTTATATTATATATGTAGGTGGGTTGGCGCGTGATCAAGGCCAGAGTTGACGGCCTTCATTTCTGTTTTTGTCAGCCAACCGTTGTGCCTCCCGAGGAGGTTCCGATCGAAGTCTAATTTCATGGCTGTTTGTGTACTTATGCTAGTCTCTGCGACTGTTTTGTAAAGTCAAGTCTTATGAAGTACACTTCTGTAAATGGTTTGTAAATATTGGTGTCCTTTGACTGGCTTGTTTATGTGTGTATATAAGTTTCAAAATATTCTGTCCCATGTATGTTTATCACAGCTCATTGGACCTTGTCTATTTTGTATAATTGCTTCCACAGCCCCTTACTATCAGCTAATCTGTTCTGGGGCTTTGGGAATCCACTTGTTATCGATGCACGATGCTAAACCTACAGGGGCGGGTTTGGGTCGTGACAACGGGTCAATGGTGGAACTATGCGTGGGGGTGCATTGGAGGGACTTGGGAGGCCTTTGTTGATGCTTTCCAGGACAAGCACCTACCTGCTATAGTAATGGAGAAGTTGAGGGATCAATTCTCCTAGTTGGTGCAGTTGAATACACCAGTGACTGAGTTTAAGGCTGCCTTCACTAGTTTGTCGAGGTTTGCACCGGAGTTACTGGCGATTGAGGGGCGCCGGTGTTCGGAATTTGAGAAGAGGTTGTAGACTGGACTCATGTTCAGAGTGGTCGGATCCATGATTAGGGATTATAGGCGCCTTATGGAAGCTGCAACCCATCTTGAGACTATCATGCATACGAAGGAGGAGATGATGAGAGGCTCCAGGAGGAGTCAGGAGAACCAGAGGGACAATAAGAGGTAGAGGGGTTCTAATCCCCAGCAGTCCCAGGGAGATTAGTCAAGGTCCACTTTTCCAGTACCGAGTTCGGGTTCTGGGAGAGGTGGTCAGGGAGACATCACTTGTTTCAAGTGTGGCCAGTTGGGCCACAAGTCTCCAGCTTGCCTACAGAGGGGAGGAGGGCAGTGGGTAGCTTCATCGTCGGCTCGTTCTCAAGGCCAGAGTTAGGACAGAAGCCAACTGCTCACTTGTTATCAGTGTGGGCAGGCAGGGCACTTGAAGAGGTTTTGTCTACAGTTGGGTGGCACACCTGGTGCATTTGGTTCGAGGCAGACACAGAGTCACTAGCTAGCGCAATTGGCACAGGCCTCGAGGGCCAATCAGGGAGCCTCTTCGGCTCAATCAGTGCAACAGTCTTATGGTCCGAGAGGTGAGCAGGTAGATTAGAGGCCAATGGGGGGCATGTATGCTGTTACCGCGCCAGATCTTGTACCGGCTCCATCTGTTATGAAAAGTACCTTTTTGTTTTGTAATTCGGTTGCTAATATGTTGATTGACACGAGTGCATCCCATTCATTTATTTCATCTGCATTTGCATTTGTTTTGGGGCTGGAGTTGGCACAACTAGCATCTCCTATTTGTGTAAAGTCACCTATTAGTAGTGAGGTTATTCTGAAATAGGGGTGTCGGGGTTGTGACATAGAGGTCGCTGGTCGTCGATTACCTTTTGCATTTGTTTTGCTTGATATGACTAGTTTCGATGTTATTTTGGGTATGGATTGGCTATCGTCATACCGGGTTGTTATAGATTGCTACCGTTAGAGGGTTACTATATGTACCTTAAGCGATGATTGCTTTTATTTCTTAGGGAAGCGGGTGGATAGAGTTTTATCCCCAAAGGTATGATCCACGTGGGCGGAGTGAACTTAGATGCCTTCTCACTAGCTTTTTAGTAAGTGTGATGAAGTCCGGGTTGAGTTGCCAAGAGTGGTTTGTGAGTACCCAGATGTCTTTCCCGAGGATCTTGTTAGTTTACCACCTCACCAAGAGATCGAGTTCTCTATTGATCTAGTGCCCGCCACAAGATCGATTTCCATGGCACCATATCGCTTTTGCACCGCTTGAGTTGAGTGAGTTGAAGATTCAACTCTAGGAATTAGTAGATAAGGGCTTTATTCTCTAGTACTTCGCCTTGGGAAGCACTGACTCTTTGCTAAAATGAAAGATGGAGCCTTGCCACTTTGTATTGACTACCGAAAGTTGAACCGAGTTACGGTTAAGAACAAGTATCCAATGCCACGTATAGATGACCTGTTTGATTAGTTGAAATGGTCTCGTTGTTTCTCTAAGATAGACCTAAGATCAGGCTATCATCAGTTGAGAGTAAGGGAGGAGGATATCCCAAAGACAACATTTCGTATTCGGTATGGCCACTATGAGTTTCTTGTGATGCGTTTTGGGCTAACTAATGCCCTAACTGTGTTTATGGACTCGATAAACTGAATCTTCCGAGAATTCTTAGACCGTTTTGTGGTTGTCTTTGTGGACAATATTCTGATTTACTCACCCTCAGAGGAGGAGCGTGAGGAACACTTGCGAGTGGTGCTTGAGTTGCTTAGAGCCCATAAGTTGTATGCTAAGTTCGGGAAGTTTGAGTTTTGGTTGAAGGAGGATAAGTTCTTAGGCCATGTAGTATCCGGAGAAGGGGTAACTGTAGACTCACCCAAAATAGAGTCAGTGCAAGATTGGGCACAACCTAAGAATGCTTTAAAGATACGTAGTTTCTTGGGGTTGGCTGGGTATTACCGTCGGTTTGTGAAGGATTTCTTCAAATTAGCTTCACCTTTGATTAGATTGACGAGGAAAGGGGTCAAATTTGTATGGAGTGAGACTTGTGAAAAATCGTTCCAAGAGCTTAAAGTTAGACTTACCACTGCTCCAGTCTTGATTATTCCGAAGAGGGGTTCGGGCTATTTAGTATATTGTGATACCTCATGAGAAGGTTTAGGTTGTGTGTTGATGCAAGAGGGGAAGGTACTGGCCTATGGCTCACGGCAGTTGAAAACCCACGAGAGAAATTACCCTACCCATGACTTAGAGTTGGCAGAGGTGATTTTTGCCTTGAAGATTTGGAGGCACTATTTGTATGGTGAGAGATTTGAGGTGTTTTCCGATCATAAGAGTCTGAAATATCTGCTATACGTAAAGACTTGAATTTGAGGCAGAGAAGGTGGATGGAATTCATAGAAGATTATGATTTTGAGTTGCATTATCATCCCTGAAGGCCAACGCTAGGTCGATGCTCTGAGTAGGAAGTTTGTTAGTAGTGTGGCGTGTATTACCATCCAGCAATGGGAGATGTTGGGTACTCTTAGGGAGTTCGACTTGCACCTGGGCGAGTCTGTTGAATTTGTGGCCTTGTTTTCCATAGTTGTACAACCTACACTTGTGAACTGAGCGTTAAAGGCGCAGAAGAGAGACCTTGGAGTGAAATCCCTCCTGGAGAAGATCTCCAGTGGGGAAGGTGGAGAAGGGTTTGACTGTATATCTCAACATGAGTGTGAGATGCCATCACCGTGTGTTTGTACTGGAGTCTTGCCGAGAAGATGTACTCTGAGAGTTTCACCATTCACACCTTGCGGTGCATCCAGGAGGCACAAAGATGTATCATGATCTGAGTTGCCAGTTTTAGTGGAGGGATATGAAGAAGGATGTGGCCGTGTTTGTATCGAAGTGCCTTACTTGTTAGCAAGTGAAGGCTGAACATAGAGGCCAGCAGGTTTGTTGCAACCCTTGCCTATAGCTGAGTAGAAGTGGGAGCACGTTATGATAGATTTTGTTGTGGGCCTTCCGAGGATTCAATGGGGTAGTAATGCCATTTGGGTGGTAGTTGATTGGTTGACCAAATCAGCGCATTTTATTCATATGCACGTGAGCGACTTGGTAGATTTTTTTGCCAACTTGTATATTAGGGACATAGTGAGGTTACACGGGGTCCCAGTGACGATTGTCTCGGATAGAGATCCACGTTTCACAGCCCGATTGTAGTAGAGTTTACAGAGTGCCTTGGGCACTAGATTGACCTTTAGTACTGCGTATCATCCTCAGACTGACGGGCAGTCCGAGCGCACTATTCTGATCCTTAAGGATATACTTCGAGGTTGTGTGCTTGATTTCAAGGGGTTGTGGGAGAGATACCTGCCCTTAGTGGAGTTTTCCTATAACAACAGTTTCCAGTCGAGTATCGGCATGGCACTAGTTAAGGCCTTGTATGGCCGACCGTGTAGATCTCCAGTGTGTTGGGCCGAGGTGGGTAATGCACCTTTGTTGGGTCCAGAGTTAGTTCGGGAGATGACGAAGAAGATGACACTTATTGGTAAGAGGTTGGTTACAACCCAAAGTCGTCAGAAGAGTTATGCTGACCGTAGGAGGAGACCTTTGTCCTTTGAAGTAGGTGATCATGTCTTTTTAAAGACATCACCTAGGTGAGGTCTTATGAGGTTTGGGAAGAGTGGGAAGTTATCCCTTCGGTTTATTAGCCCCCTTTAAGGTCCTTGAGTGGATTGAGGAGGTTGCCTATCGTTTGGCGTTGCCGCCACAACTTTCCGGAGTTCATGACATGTTTCATATTAGTATGCTTCGGAAGTATGAGCCGGATCCATCGCATGTGTTGGATTGGACTGACTTAGAGGTAGACGATGATGCCTTATTTGAGGAGAGACCGATGAGGGTCTTGGATAGATGGGACCAAGTCTTGCGAGGCAAGACGATTCCCTTGGTTAAAGTTTTGTGGAAACATCACGGAGCTGAGAAAGCAACTTGGGAACGTGAATTGGAAGTCCGAGAGAAATATTCGGATTTGTTTGCTAATGTATAACTTTGTATTGAGAATTTAATAATTGTTGATGAAAAGTATATAAACATTGTATATGTTTTACGCTATAGGAACATTGTATATGTTATGGACGTTTTGAAAACACGGATTCTATATAAGCATTATATATGCCATGTAAATTTCTTGACAATTTGGATTTTGGCCAGGCATTGTGAATGTTTTGGGGAATCGGAAATTTCATATTAATATGGGACTTGTGTATCGAGTCAATGAGGATGGATGATCGGGAGTGGGTCATGGTGATTAACTTGTAAGGATGACTTTGTTTTGAAAGATCTAAGGTTGAATTTGAACTCTATTTGTAATTTCAGGGACGAAATTCTTTAAGGGGGAGAGGTTATAGTGATCCCTGATTTAACCCGGCTTTTATGGTGTTTCGGACTCGGGTCTTGTGATTTAATGCCATTATTTATGCCTTTTCCCCCTCCACTCTTTGAATTTGAATTTTGGAATGTCTTGGGTGTGTTTAGAACAGGTTGGTTGCTAGTTGGTCTAGAACCTTGCTACCCAGAATTTTGGTCTTCCACTCGATCGGGCCTTTTTGTGCTCGAGCGGGGTTTGCAAACATTTCGTACTTGTGCGTCGCAAAAGAATGTTGGGGAAGTGTTTTTCATGCTCGAGCGGGTCTGCGCTCGAGCGGTTGTCTGAAGTTTGTAAAAATTCTGGAAGTGTGTATTCTACGCTTGAGCGAGTCTTCTTGTGCTTGAGCGGGTAATGCCTTATTATTGTGTCTTGGCGCTCGAGCGGCCTTTCTTGCGCTCGAGCAGGACAAATTGATGTGTCTTACGTTCGAGCGTCAAACTCTCCGCTCGAGCAGACTGCGCATTTATCAGATCGTAAAAGTGATTTTTTACATAACTTTTTCATCTCTTTTCACCCAAAACCCTAAAATTGAGAGCCTCTCACTCTAAAATTCACCTTCTCTTTACATTTTGACCTAAATCTAGTGATCTCCTCACCCTCTTCCTTTGATAAAAAGTTTGAACTCCTCAAGATCTTCATTTTCACCCGATTGGAAGTTGGTTTCGTCATTTCGAAGTTCCATTCTTGCTTGACTCATCTCGTTCAAGCTTCTACACTTGAGGTAGGGATTTTCTACACCTTAATATGGTTTTTAACTTAGGCATTTGTTGTTATGTATAAATGGTGAAATTTTGGAGGATTTGAGTAAAGCTAGGGTTTGAGTTCAAATTAAAAGAGGGGTTTTCTATGTTGGTTTTACAAAATGACTAAGGGGCTTGTCTATGGGATTCTCTAGTGTTAGTATGGTGAAAATTTAGCCTTTGGGTTGGTATTTGAAAAAAGGGAAAAAATTGCCCTAATTTGTGTTAAATAATTATTTTGTATAAATAATAAAATTGATATGGGAAATATGAAATTGGGAAGATGTGTGAATGGATGGTGTAGTTGGATTTGATTAATCACTCACCTATGGAAATTTGATAAATTATTTGTTATATAGATTGTACATCTATTTAGAAATATCTATTTTTGGGCTATCGGTGGCTATAATTGTTATAGAAATTGCATGAGGACTAGGTAAATTGAAACCTGCCATTTAAATTATGTCATTGAATATGACGGTACGATTGAGACATTGAATATGTGTTGTGGATAGTCATTGTATATGATGATGCTTTTAATACATTGTATATGTATAATTGTTTGGGAAGAGAAAGGGGATGTACTCCATTGTTTAGGAGGAGATATGGGATGAACTCCATTTAAAATCAAGTTAGCCGTCCAGGGTGAAAGTCTTGAAATCTTGTATATATATATGGGTGCCGATTCCCTCAGATAAGAATTCCGTAAAATGGCAAAATAGAAGTGTTGGAGTGATGAATGTATTGAATTGTGAACCATTGAGTTGTAGTCTCATTTCGGTTGAGTAGATAATAATGAGCTTGGTTAATGGATTAACCCAAAATGAATGAATGGAAATGGATTGAGATATGCTTATCTATATTGAATGGTCATGGAAAGAATGTAAGTTGGTTATGAATATTGAACATTTATCTGACGCTTATGTCTTAATTAAACCTCATATACTGTGTTTGTTTATCTCTACTAGGCTTTGGCTCACTCTACTTGGGAAACCATTTTCAGGTACTGGTGACATGCCACCTGTCACGACCCCAAACCGCCCCTAGTAGGATGGTGCCATGATGGCTAGTAATCCGAGATTACCGAAGGCCAACTTTCCAAAAATTCAGACACAATCAGAGTATTACATATGGGGCTTACAAGTGCGGAAGCATTATATATATAATCTAAGTAGTCCATAAGAGCCGTGCATAAGTCAAATGAAATGGCATACATCTTTACATAGCTTTACAACTTGAATATAAGCAAAATAAAATACATATTACATCTTAACTAAAAGGCTTTTCAAGCCGACATATACAAAATACATGAAATACAACTAAGAAGCATAATCTTCAAGATTGCCGACATAAATATTGCCGACATAACATGGATCAAGCATCATCTTGCAAATAACACATCTCGACGTCACCGCCTTCATGCTTGTTACCTACATATATACATAGAGAGGGTGAGCTTGGATACTCAGTGAATGGTATAAGTAATAAAGGGGTAAATGAATGATTCCCGAGGTCCTTGTCAAAACAATACATATATATCATAACTTGCACAAAACAAAGCATGGGATGAATCAGGTTCATCAATCAAAACTTCTTGGATGTTAAAACATCAACATATACTTGGGGTGATGACATTCCGAACAAACAAATCCACCCGTTCATAGACCGTCGATGGTGGCCATCCGTTCATAGACCATCGATGGCCGAGATCTTTCAAACATGGTGCCACAAATGCTTAAAGTCCCCTGGCACGTACGGACTATGCTTTTTTTTGGGTGAATATGTACGGACTATGCTAGTTGGGCTTAACGTCCCCTAGTACGGAAGGACGGTGCTACTTGGACTTAACGTCCCCCAGCACGAAAAGACGATGCTACTTGGGCTTAACGTCCTCTAGCACGAAAGGACGATGCTACTTGGGCTTAACGTCCCCTAGACGATGCATTTGTGCCACAAATGCTTAAAGTCCCCTAGCACGTACGGACTATGCTACTTGGGCTTAACATCTCCTAGCACGAAAGGACGATGCTCTTAGGCTTAACGTCCCCTAGCATGAAAGGACTTGTGCCACAAATGCTTAAAGTCCCCTGGCACGTACGAACTTCCTGAGAATGTCATCCAAACAAGGCTTATACTTGATACACGAAACTTATACTTGATACACAAAATAAGGGTAATCATTCATGCTTAACAAATACTTGTCAAAACAAAGCAAAGCAAAGCTTTATCAAAACTTATAACATAGCTTTATTAGAAATACCACTCATTTAGTTCTTGGGACGTCGAGATCAAGGCAAAGGTCCAAGTCCTACAAACACATGGCAAAGTCTACTGAATGTACTTCTCAAAACAAGTCTTACATGCATGCAAATGATCTCGGAAAAACATGCTGGAAGTCAAAACACTGTTTTACATGTCAGGAAGACATGCTAGGTACCAACTAGGTCTTTGCCGAGGTCCCACACCACCTGGCAGAGGTGTGGTTACCTAGGCTTCGGCGTGCGGCTCCATGCCGAGGTTCATACAAGGCAAACTAAAGGTGTAAGTGATCATGCAAGGTAGGCCAAGGTGAGATACGATGCTTGGCCTAAGTGTGAGGTCTAGGTAAGGGTGATATCGGCGACTACACTTCGGGAAGCGAAGTCTGGGAATCTGGGTTTCCACCCGTGAAGAACATGAAGAACATGAATGAGATAAAATGCTAAAATCATAACTCCTTTATTCAAAATCTGGATTTTCATGCTATGAGTTTGAAAACATGGACCTGGGCACCCATACTTGAAGATCATATGAAAACAAACACAAAAACATGGATCTTGGCATGAGCTTTCGGATCAAAACATGACTTTTCTTGAAGAACACATGAATACTATTTTCTCTTTCTAAAACCGAACTTCAAAACAATGCATGGATTACAAATCATATTCAATCATGCAATGCAATAACATGATTATAAGGAACAACATGAGCAGATCAAGAATCTAACCTTAGAACACGGATCTAACAGTTCGATCTCTAGGGATCAAGCTTGAAAATCTACTCTCCCTTAACAACTCCTCTTCCTCTCCTAGAGCTTCTCTCTCTTCTCCAAAACAAGGATATAACAAATGATAGGTTTCTCTCTCTACTGGCTGACTTAACACTTAGCTCGGACACGTGGCGCTACCGGGTTGGTTCTCTTCAAAAAGGTGATTGAAAGACAAGACATGTGTAAGGCAAAGCGTATACGACAAGCTTGGCGGCAAGGGCACTCCGGCAAATAAAGACTTCGGCAAAGGACAAGGCATCGGCAAGGAAGGGAACAATGATCTCGGCTAGGAAGGACAACACTTGGCCAAGCTGTGCCACACCTTGGCCTAGATGTGCCACACCTCGGTCTAGGTCATACCAGTCTAGGAACAAGATCACTTGGGCTCAAGGATAACATCTCAACCTAGATAATACACATCTCAGCTTTGGTAATGAACACCTCGGCCCAGATAATGACATCTCGGCCAATATGTTAGGGCAAATGTGGAGGTCAACCAGAAAGGATTCCAAGATAGTTCTAGGCTTAAGGTGACCTCGGCTTGGAATAACTTAGGCTTAACACGACTTAGGCTTGGCATGACTTAGGCTTGAGACAGGAAGGAAGGAACAAAGCATGCAACACACTTAAGCAAAACAAGGCAAGATTGGCAATGCAACTTAACATGGCAAAAGATATAAATGTATGCAAGCATGACTAAGACATGAATGTGGGTTGTTACACCACCTCCAAGGACATAGCTTGGAAGGACTAAGGGCTGAAGGGTCTATTTTTATTTTATTTGTACTTAAATATTCATTCAAGTTGAGGGCTTTACGTGTATAGAGCTTAGGACTCTTTCTTTTGTTGTAACCAAGTGATATCTTGGAAAGTTGTAAGCCCCAGGGCATTTATCTTGTTATTATTAACTTGTATTACATGTTGTAGATTCAGAATGAATGTTTATGAATGTATAACGCATGTAATATCTTTTCGTAATAGAAACTCTGATGAATGAAGTGTATCATTTTATTGTGTTCATAGATCTTATGTAATGGATTATTTGTATTACATTTTGGGGCCGTGACAGGATTCATCATTTTAATAATGAACTGATACCCAAGCATAGGTTGGACTTGCACTTTGCTTTCCACACAATTGAACTTGCACCTAGCATAAATCGAACTTACACTGCAGACAGATCAAATTTGCACTTTGCACATGTTGGACTTGCACTCCACACTTGACTTGCATCTTGCATAGATCTAATTTGCACCCCCACACAGCTTTAATTTGCACCCCCCAAAAATTAGATCCATATGAAAATGACATTGAAAAAAGTGTCTTGAAAATATATAAAAATGTTAAAAATTGCATTAATGTCAATAAAAATTCATAATTTAGTAAAATATGTCTTGTGTTCTTCAATTTTTTTTTTTTGTCATTTACTTGTGCCTTAGGGTACTTGTTAGCAAGACCCATTTTGTTTTACCAAAGTATTTTTTTTTTATTATAGAAAAATAGAAGACAAAATTTAACCAAATGTGGAAAATTGAATTTCTCATATCCTACTTTTTCAAACTATTTTTAATGCTAAAATATATATGACTATTTTTTTAGTGACCTTTCCTATTTGTATGGTTTGGGTTAATATTTGTATTAATTTTTATTGTCTGATTTGAGTTAATAAAAATAAAAAATAATATTTGTATAGTTTAATTATTATATTTATTGTTTAGTTTGACTACCATTTATATGGTTGAATATTATTATTTTCGTTTGTATGATTTTAGTTAATATTGTACAGTTTGAATATTATTTTTTATTTATAAAGTTTCAATTAATATTTGTATGATTTGAATATTATTATATTTTATTTTTATTATTGAATACTATTGTTATTTTTTATTTATATAGTTTCAATTAATATTTGTGTTTGTTTTCATCATACTAATTTGTAGTTTTTGAAAGCTTAATCAAACAGATTGACTATTAGTGTTTACATCTTCATTTGGAGACAAAAAATAGTATTTTTTAAAGTAAAATTAATTTGAGATAATTTTATTATTTATATTAATTTGAACTATGCATCTCAATATTGTATGCTTTTGAATATTGTTATTTTTTATTTATGAAGTTTCAATTAATATTTGTATGATTTGAATATTATTATATTATATTATTATTATTGAATACTATTGTTATTTTTTATTCATACAGTTTCAATTAATATGTGTTTGTTTTCATTATACTAATTTGTAGTTTGTGAAAAAAATAATTTGAAAGCTTAATCTAACCGATTGACTATTAGTGTTTACATCTTAATTTGGAGACTAAAAATAGTATTGTTTTAGGTAAAAATTAATTTGAGATAATTTTATTATTTATATTAATTTGAACTATACATCTTAATATAATTATAAAAGTTTTTCAATTCAAAATATTAATAGAAATTACATTTGTATCGAACACATGTTAAACTTACACCCTATACAGAAAATACTCGCATCAGACAAAGGTTAAACTTACACCCAGACATCTCTATATATTTTTTTCAATTGAAAAGTGAAAAAAATATATTCTATTTAAATAGTTTTTGTAACAACCCTCACATTATCTTAGTAATGCTTGCATGCATATATATATATATATGATTTTGTCTTGTTAAGATTGCATTGCAAACCTTGTCTTGTTTTGCTTAAGTATTACTTGCATGCTTTGTTTCTTTTCCTGTGTGTAACCTAGGCCACCTTTGAACCTTTTACACCTAGAATAACCTTGGAACCATTTTGGTTGAACTCCACCTTCACCCTTGCATATTGGCCGAGATGTCACTATCTGGGCCAAGGTGTGCATCACCAAGGTCGAGATGTGTATTATCTAGGCTAAGATGTTATCTTTGAGCCAAAGTGATCTTGTTCCTGGATTGGTATGACCTAGACCGAGGTGTGGCACATCTAGGCCAAGGTGTGGCATAACTAAGTCAAGCGTCGAACTTCCTAGCCGAGATCATTGTAACATTTCTTGCCGAAGCCTTGTCTTAGCCAATATCTTTTCTTGCCGAAGTGCCCTTGCCACCTAGCGTGTTGTATACACTTTGTCTTACACATGTCTTGTCTTTCTATCACCTTTTTGAAGAGAACCAATCCGGTAGTGCAATGTGTCCCAGCAGAAGGCTAAATCAGCAGGCAGAGAGAGAAACCATATCATCTCCATATCTTTGCTTTTATAGAGAGAGAAGCTCTAAGAAGAGAGAAGAAGGAGTTCTTGAGAGAGAAGTAGATCCCAAGCTTGATCCTTAGAGTTGAGTCGTTAGATTCGTGCTTTGAGGTTAGATTCTTGATCTATTCTTGTTGTTCTTATTGATTATCTAGCTGCATTGCATGATCTAGCATGTTTTATGAGCCATGCATTGCTTTGAAGTTCGGTTTTAGAAAGAGAAAGTGATATTCATGTGTTCTTGAGGAAAAAACCATGTTTTGATCTGAAAGTTTATATCAAGATCTATGTTTTTGTATTTGTTTACACAGAGTCTTCAAGTATGGGTACCCACCAGGTCCATATTTTCGAACTCATAGCATGAAACCCAGATTTTTATAACAAGAAGTTATGATTTTAGCATTCATATTCTTCATGTTCTTCAAGAGAGGAAACCTAGATTTCCAGACTTCAGTTCCCTAAGTATAGTCACTGAGATCACTCTTGCCTAGACCCCATACTTAGGCCAAGCATCGTATCTCACCTTGGCCTACCTTACATGATCACTTACACCTTTAGTTACCTTGCATGCACTTCGGCAGTCAGCTGCACACCGAAGCCTAGGTAACCACATCTCAGCCAAGAGGTGTGGGACCTCGGCAAGGACCTGGTTGATACCCAGTATGTTTTGTCTCATCTTAATCCAGTTTTGAAAGGAAGCCGAGATCGTTTGGATCCATGTAGAGCTTGTTTTGAGAAAGCATTTCATGTCCATCTTTGAGCATCTCTTCTTGTCTTCTCGAAGTGCATTCAGTAAACTTTGCCATGTATTTGCAGGACTTGGACCCTTGCTTTAACCCCGGCGTCCGAAGAGCTATGTGAGTGGTATTTTTAATAAAGCTATGTTATAACGTCTTGATAAAGCTTTGCTTTGCTTTGTTTTGGAAAAGTATTTGTTAAGTATGAATGATTATCCCTATTTTGAGTATAAAGTATTAGCTTTGTTTTGGAAGACATTCTTGGAAAGTCCGTACGTGCTAGGGGACTCTAAGCCTTTGTAGCACAAGTCCTTACGTGTTAGAGGACTGTAAGCCTTTGTAACACAAGTCCTTACGTGCTAGAGGACTCTAAGCCTTTGTAGCACAAGTCCGTACGTGCCAGGGGACTCTAAGCCTTTGTAGCACAAGTCCTTACGTGCTAGGGGACTTTAAGCGTTTGTAACACAAGTCCTTACGTGCTAGAGGACTCTAAGCTTTTATAGCAGCTTTGTTAATGTCATCCCTTATTTTATTGATGCTAGTGAGCATCCCTTGAAGCTTTGAAAGATTTGATAGACGAACTTGGTTCATCCCTTGATTTGTATAAGTTATGACATGTATTGTTTTGGAAAAGATCTCGAATATCATTCATTCGAACCTTTATTAATTATATCATTCACTGAGTATCCAAGCTCACCCTCTCCTTATATATATGTAGGTGATGAGCAAGAAGGCGGTGACGCCTAGATGTGTTTTGCGAAGATGTTTTGGATTCGTGTTTTGCATCATCTTGAATATTATGCTTCTTGGCTTGTATTTCATTGTATTTTGTATATGTCGACTTGAGAAGTCTTTTGATCAAGATGTAGCATATACTTTGTTTTATTGTATTCAAGTTGTAAAACTATGTTAAGATGTATGTCATTTCATTTGACCTATGCACAGCTCTTATGGACTAATTTGATTTAAATTTATTGCTTCCGCACATGTAAGCCCCATATGTATACTCTGATTGTGTGTGAATCTTTGTAAGTTGGCCTTCGGTAATCCCGGATTACTGGCCACCACGGCACCACTCTACTAGGGGCGGTTTGGGGTCGTGACAGATTGGTATCAGAGCACGAGGTCCTTATAGTACGTTATTCACACACTTTGAGTCCTAAAGAGAATAGGATTTCCATTAGAATTGATGTTAGGATTGCATCACAATACTTGCTACTTGACAATGTGTGCATTATCTTGGCATGACCATTTGTTACTTGTATACATATTATTTATTCAGTTTGTTTTAAAGTCACATTTTACATCCTCCTAGCATCATGAGAAAAGGTAGACCTCTAGTTGGCCGAGATCAGTCCGAAGACAGATTGGACAGATTGGAAAGGTTAGTCGAAGGTTTGGTCCGTGAATTGAGGAAAAACAGGCAACAGAACACTAGTACCACCTTGACACAGGCCGAGCAAACAAATGGCCGAAATGCAGTTCCGCCTCCGCCTCCTCCAGTACCACCAGTGCCCCCACAGCCAGCCTTGTATGCGGACAGCACGATAGCCTTGATTAGAGAGTTTAAGAAAATGAAACCGCCGAGATTGTCTGGGGGTATAGAGCCGATGAAAGCTGTAGCGTGGGTCTTGGAAATGGAGAAGTTGTATGAGATTTTTCCCAGCACCGACGCCCAGAAAGTGTCATTGGCAGCATTCACATTAGACGACGATGCACGAAGATGGTGGATGATGACCCGAGAAAGCAATCCAGGTCTGACTTGGGCCAGATTTTTGGAATTATTTTACAACAAGAACTTTCCCCTTAATGTCCGAGATCGCAAGACCACGGAATTTCAGACTTTGACGCAGGGTAACAGAACAGTGGCCGAATACGACCGTGCCTTTACCGAATTGGCGAGATACGCACCCCACATGGTCAACGATGAATATAGGAAGGCTAGGAAGTTTGAAAGTGGGCTTCGGGGACCGATACAAGATCGAGTCAACATGCCGACTTACGCCGGAGTACTTGACAAAGCCATCTTGACAGAAGCTAACCTGAACAGATACCAGAACTCGGGAGAAAACCAGAGAAAGAGGCAGAACTATGACAATCGTCGAGTACCGTATGGGGCTAAGAAAAAGGCAAGGATGGGAAATTCCAGTAGCTTGAATCAGGAAGGTTATGTTAAGCTGACATGTTCAAGTTGTGGGAAGCCACATTTCGGGGTTTGTCGTTGGGCGTCTGGAGCTTGTTTTGAATGTGGTGAAGTAGGTCATCGTGTGAAAGACTGTCCCAAGACCAAAACTAATGATAACAAGAAAGACGGTAATACCTCGGGTTCCGCACAAAAAAGTAATGTAGGGAAAGGACAGATGAGGCAGGGCAGAGTTTTTGCATTGGTACCTGGAGACACTAAAAATGCTGATACAGTAGTATCAGGTATACTCCCAATTTGCTCTCAAGATGCTTGTATGTTGATTGATTCGGGTTCTACACATTCATTTGTATCTGCTATGTTTGCCGAGAAGTTAAATAGAGAACTAGAACCCCTTGATTATGTGTTATCTGTGTCTACTCCATCTGGGAGAACTATGATTGTTACATCCATTTATAAAGCATGTGTTATTGTGATTAAGAATGTAGAATTATTAGTTGATTTGATGCCGTTGAACACAACTCACTTTGATGTCATATTGGGAGTGGATTGGTTAGTAGCAAATCATGCATCCATTAATTGTGTTTCTAAGTGTGTCACATTGGAAACCCAAACCAAGCCAAGGTTACATTTCAGGGTAAAGGAATTGTATCCCCACCTTACTTGATCTGATCCATGAAAGCCTATAAGTTGATCCAGAAAGGGTGTCAAGGTTATTTGTGTAGCGTACGAAGTAATCTGAATGGAAATGTTGAATTGGCCGACATCCCATTTGTTAATGAATTCCCTGACGTCTTTCCAAACGACTTGCCTGGCCATTTAGTTGTTAGAGAAGTAGAATTTACTGTCGAAGTTATGTCAGGAACCCAGCCTATCTCCAAAACACCCTATAGGATGGCCCTCGCCGAGCTTAAGGAATTGAAACTGCAACTACAAGAATTGTTGGATAAGGGTTTTATTAGGCCGAGCGCTTCACCTTGGGAAGCCCCAGTCCTGTTTGTTAAGAAAAAGGATGGTACACTTCGTCTTTGTATTGACTACCAAGAACTAAACAAGGTAACCATTAAGAATAAGTATCCATTGCTGAGGATAGAATATTTGTTTGATCAGTTACAAGGAGCATGAGTGTTTTCTAAAATTGACCTTAGGTCGGGCTACCATCAGCTTAAGGTTAAAACCGAGGATGTTGAGAACACTACTTTTCGAACAAGGTATGGCCACTACGAATTTTTAGTAATGCCTTTTAGAGTGACAAATGCCCCTGCAGCATTTATGGATTTGATGAACAGAGTCTTTAAGCCATATCTAGATGAGTTTGTGGTTGTTTTTATTGATGATATATTGATCTATTCTAAAAGTAAAGTTGAGCATGAGGATCATTTGAGACTTACCTTACAAGTTTTGAGAGACCAGAAATTGAATGCTAAGTTTAACAAGTGTGGGTTTTGGCTTTCTAGTATTTCATTTCTGGGTCATGTAATTGATGAAAAGGGTATTTTGGTTGATCCTAGTAAGATTGAAGCTGTTGTAAATTAGCCGAGGCCAATTAATGTGTCCGAGGTTTGTAGCTTTCTGGGTTTGGCAGTTTATTACAGAAAGTTCGTGAAGGATTTCTCAAGGATCACAATTCCATTGACACAATTGACTAAGAAGGGAGCGGCATACGAATGGACCGAAGATAGGGAATCAACCTTCCAGGAGCTGAAGACGAGATTAGTTGCAGCACCAGTTCTCGTTTTGCCATCAGGTAATGAGGAATTTTAGATTTATAGTGATGCTTCGCATAAGGGTTTGGGTTATGTATTAATGCAAGGGGGTAAGGTTATAGCATATGCATCCCGCCAGTTGAAACCCCATGAAAAGAACTACCCCACCCATGATTTAGAATTGGCAGCCGTAGTATTTGCCTTAAAGATTTGGTGCCACTACTTGTATGGAGCCTCTTGTCAAGTTTTTACAGATCACAAGAGTTTAAAGTACTTGTTCACTCAGAAGGAATTGAATATGAGGCAGAGAAGATGGCTTGAGTTGTTGAAGGACTACGACATGCAAATTCAGTATCACCCAGGTAAAGCTAACACCGTAGCCGACGCTTTGAGCAGAAAGACAGTTGGAAATTTGGCATGTCTACCAATGATTTCAGTAGAGCCAACTGTTATTGAGGAAGTAAAGACAAGACAGATGGAGGATGAATTCCTCAAGAAGGTAGCCGATGAGATTATCACAAAGCTGAGACCAGGGTACACCATCGAAAATCAGGTGCTTAAGTTTGAGAGAAGATTGTGCGTGGCTGACATCCCGGAGTTGAAAAGAAGGATTTTGCAAGAAGCTCATGGTTCCAGACTTGCTGTTCATCCGGGGAACACCAAGATGTACCAAGATGTGAAGCAGACCTTTTGGTGGCCGAATATGAAAAGAGAAATAACCGAGTTCGTATCCCAGTGTTTGTATTGTCAACAAGTGAAAGCAGAGCATCAGAGGCCAGCAGGACTTCTTCAACCTTCATCAATTCCTGAGTGGAAATGGGAACACATCTCCATGGATTTTGTGGTCGGTTTGCCGAAGATGCGGAAAGGTATGGATTCGATTTGGGTTATTGTGGATTGATTAACCAAGTCAGCACACTTCTTGGTTGTTAAAACTACTTTCAGTGCTGATCGACTTGCTTTATTGTATATGAATGAAATCGTTAGACTTCATGGAGTGCCGATGTCCATTGTCTCAGACATAGATCCGAAGTTTGTTTCTAGATTTTGGCAGAGTCTACAAAGGGCTTTGGGAACCGAGTTAAGATTTAGCACAGCTTTTCATCCCCAGACCGATGAGCAAACAGAGAGAACAATTCAGACACTTGAAGATATGCTCAGACTATATGTGTTGGACCTCAAGGGAAGTTGGGAAGTGCATTTACTATTAGTGGAATTTGCCTACAACAACAGCTATCAGGCTAGCATTGGCATGGTGCCGTATGAAGCTTTGTATGGAAGGAAGTGTAGATCGCCGATATGTTGGAACGAAGTAGGAGATAAAGCTTTGATTGGTCCCGAGCTGGTTCAAGTGACAACTGAGAAGATTAAGCTCATTCTGCAAAGAATCAAAACCGCTCAGAGTCGACAGAAGAGTTATGCCGACCAGAGAAGAAGGGAGTTAGAATTTAAAGTTGGGGACAATGTATTCCTGAAGATTTCGCCGATGAAAGGAGTTACAAGGCTTGGAAAGAAGGGTAAGTTAGCACCTCGTTACATTGGGCCACTTGAAATTCTTGAGAAGGTTAACCCCGTTGCTTACAGACTTGCCTTGCCGCTAGAACTAACTCAAGTCCACAATGTGTTTCATATTTCGATGTTGAGGAAGTATATTCGGGATCCACTGCATGCGATTGATCATTTGGAGATTGTAATTAATGAAGATTTAGGATACGAGGAAAAACCGATACGGATTATTGATAGGAAAGTGAAACAGTTGAGGAGTAAGTCGATATCAATGGTGAAAATTGAATGGAAGGAGCATTACGGCAAGGATGCTACATGGGAAATGGAAGAAGAAATGAGAATCCGACATCCGGAATTGTTTTTGGGACAAGGTAACTCAAGTTTGGGGACCAAACTTTTTTAAGGGGGGTAGGATGTAACAACCCTCACATTATCTTAGTAATGCTCGCATGCATATATATATGATTTTGTCTTGTTAAGTTTGCATTGCAAACCTTGTCTTGTTTTGCTTAAGTATTACTTGCATGCTTTGTTTCTTGCTCAGTGTGTGTAACCTAGGCCACTTTTGAACCTTTTACACCTAGAACAACCTTGGAACCATTTTGGTTGAACTCCACCTTCACCCTTGCATATTGGCCGAGATGTCACTATCTGGGCCGAGGTGTGCATCACCAAGGTCGAGATGTGTATTATCTAGGCCGAGATGTTATCTTTGAGCCAAAGTGATCTTGTTCCTGGATTGGTATGACCTAGACCGAGGTGTGGCACATCTAGGCCAAGGTGTGGCACAACTAAGTCAAGCGTCGACCTTCATAGCCGAGATCGTTGTAACATTTCTTGCCGAAGCCTTGTCTTAGCCGATATCTTTTCTTGTCGAAGTGCCCTTGCCACCTAGCGTGTTGTATACACTTTGTCTTACACATGTCTTGTCTTTCTATCACCTTTTTGAGGAGAACCAATCCGGTAGTGCCACGTGTCCCAGCAGAAGGCTAAATCAGCCGGCAGAGAGAGAAACCATATCATCTCCATATCTTTGCCTTTATAGAGAGAGAAGCTCTAGGAAGAGGGAAGAAGGAGTTCCTGAGAGAGAAGTAGATCCCAAGCTTGATCCTTAGAGTTGAGCTGTTAGATCCGTGCTTTGAGGTTAGATTCTTGATCTATTCTTGTTGTTCTTATTGATTATCTAGCTGCATTGCATGATCTAGCATGTTTCATGAGCCATGCATTGCTTTGAAGTTCGGTTTTAGAAAGAGAAAGTGATATTCATGTGTTCTTGAGGAAAAAACCATGTTTTGATCCGAAAGTTTATATCAAGATCCATGTTTTTGTGTTTGTTTTCACGGAGTCTTCAAGTATGGGTACCCACCAGGTCCATATTTTCGAACTCATAGCTGGAAACCCAGATTTTTATAATAACAAGTTACGATTTTAGCATTCATATTCTTCATGTTCTTCAAGAGAGGAAACCCAGATTTCCAGACTTCAGTTCCGTAAGTGTAGTCACCGAGATCACTCTTGCCTAGACCCCACACTTAGGCCAAGCATCGTATCTCACCTTGGCCTACCTTACATGATCACTTACACCTTTAGTTACCTTGCATGCACTTCGGCAGTCAGCCGCACACCGAAGCCTAGGTAACCACATCTCAGCCAAGAGGTGTGGGACCTCGGCAAGGACCTGGTTGATACCCAGCATGTTTTGTCACATCTTAATCCAGTTTTGAAAGGAAGCCGAGATCGTTTGCATCCATGTAGAGCTTGTTTTGAGAAAGCATTTCATGTCCATCTTTGAGCATCTCTTCTTGTCTTCTCGAAGTGCATTCAGTAGACTTTGCCATGTATTTGCAGGACTTGGACCCTTGCTTTAACCCCGGTGTCCGAAGAGCTATGTGAGTGGTATTTTTAATAAAGCTATGTTATAACATCTTGATAAAGCTTTGCTTTGCTTTGTTTTGGAAAAGTATTTGTTAAGCATGAATGATTATCCCTATTTTGAGTATAAAGTATTAGCTTTGTTTTGGATGACATTCTTGGAAAGTCCGTACGTGCTAGGGGACTCTAAGCCTTTGTAGCACAAGTCCTTACGTGTTAGAGGACTGTAAGCCTTTGTAACACAAGTCCTTACGTGCTAGAGGACTCTAAGCCTTTGTAGCATAAGTCCGTACGTGATAGGGAACTCTAAGCCTTTGTAGCACAAGTCCTTACGTGCTAGGGGACTTTAAGCCTTTGAAACACAAGTCCTTACGTGCTAGAGAACTCTAAGCTTTTGTAGCACATTTGTTAATGTCATCCCTTGTATTATTGATGCTAGTAAGCATCCCTTGAAGCTTTGAAAGATTTGATAGACGAACTTGGTTCATCCCTTGATTTCTATAAGTTATGACATGTATTATTTTGGAAAAGATCTCGGATGTCATTCATTCGAACCTTTATTAATTATATCATTCACGGGGTATCCAAGCTCACCCTCTCCTTATATATATGTAGGTGATGAGCAAGAAGGCAGTGACGCCTAGATGTGTTTTACGAAGATGTTTTGGATTTGTGTTTTGTATCATCTTGAAGATTATGCTTCTTGGCTTGTATTTCATTGTATTTTATATGTGTCGGCTTGAGAAACCTTTTGATCAAGATGTAGCATATACTTTGTTTTATTGTATTCAAGTTGTAAAACTATGTTAAGATGTACGTCATTTCATTTGACCTATGCACAACTCTTATGGACTAATTTGATTTAAATTTATTGCTTCCGCACATGTAAGCCCCATATGTATACTCTGATTGTGTGTGAATCTTTGTAAGTTGGCCCTCGGTAATCCCGAATTACAGGCCACCATGGCACCACTCTAATAGGGGCGGTTTGGGGTCGTGACAGATTGGTATCAGAGCACGAGTTCCTTATAGTACGCTATTCACACACTTTGAGTCCTAAAGAGCATAGGATTTCCCTTAGAATTGATGTTAGGATTGCATCACAATACTTGTTACTTGACAATGTGTGCATTATCTTGGCATGACCATTTGTTACTTGCATACATATTATTTGTTTAGTTTGTTTTAATGTCACATTTTACATCCTCCTAGCATCATGAGAAGAGGTAGACCTCTAGTTGGCCGAGCTCAGTCCGAAGACAGATTGGACAGATTGGAAAGGTTAGTCGAAGGTTTGGCCCGTGAATTGAGGCAAAATAGGCAACAGAACACTAGTACCACCTCGACACAGGCCGAGCAAACAAATGGCCGAAATGCAGTTCCGCCTCCGCCTCTTCCAGTACCACCAGTGCCCCCACAGCCAGCCTTGTATGGGAACAGCACGATAGCCTTGATTAGAGAGTTTAAGAAATTGAAACCGCCGAGATTGTCTGGGGGTATAGAGCCGATGAAAGCTGAAGCGTGGGTCTTGGAAATGGAGAAGCTGTGTGAGATTTTTCCCAGCACCGACACCCAGAAAGTGTCATTGGCAGCATTCACATTAGACGGTGATGCACGAAGATGGTGGATGATGACCCGAGAAAGCAATCCAGGTCTAACTTGGGCCAGATTTTTGGAATTGTTTTACAACAAGAACTTTCGCTTTAGTGTCCGAGATCGCAAGACCACAGAATTTCAGACTTTGACGCAGGGTAACAGAACAGTGGCCGAATACGACCGTGCCTTTACCGAATTAGCGAGATATGCACCCCACATGGTCAACGATGAATATAGGAAGGCTAGGAAGTTTGAAAGTGGGCTTCCTGGACCGATACAAGATCAAGTCAACATGCCGACTTACGCTGGAGTACTAGACAAAGCCATCCTGGCAGAAGCTAACCTGAACAGATACCAGAACTCGGGAGAAAACCAGAGAAAGAGGCAGAACTATGACAATCGCCGAGTACCGTATGGGGCTAAGAAAAAGGCCAAGTATGGGAAATTCCAGCAGCTCGAATCAGGAAGGTAATGTTAAGTTGACATGTTCAAGTTGTGGGAAGCCACATTTCGGGGTTTGTTGTTGGGCGTCTGGAGCTTGTTTTGAATGTGGTGAAGTAGGTCATCATGTGAAAGACTGTCCCAAGACCAAAACTAATGATAACAAGAAAGACGGTAATACCTCGGGTTCCGCGCAGAAAGTAATGTCGGGAAAGGACAAATGAGGCAGGGCAGAGTTTTTGCATTGGTACCTGGAGACACTCAAAATGCTGAGACAGTAGTATCAGGTATACTCCCAATTTGCTCTCAAGATGCTTGTATGTTGATTGATTCGGGTTCTACACATTCATTTGTATATGCTAAGTTTGCTGAGAAGTTAAATAGAGAACTAGAACCCCTTGATTATGTGTTATCTGTGTCTACTCCATCTGGGAGAACTATGATTGTTACATCCATTTATAGAGCATGTGTTATTGTGATTAAGAATGTAGAATTATTAGTTGATTTGATGCCGTTGAATATAACTCACTTTCATGTCATATTGGGAATGGATTGGTTAGTAGCAAATCATGCATCCATTAATTGTGTTTCTAAGAGTGTCACATTGGAAACCCCAAACCAAGCCAAGGTTATGTTTCAGGGTAAAGGAGTTGTATCCCCACCTTACTTGATCTCATCTATGAAAGCTTATAAGTTGATCCAAAAAGGGTGTCAAGGTTATTTGTGTAGTGTACTAAGTAATCTGAATGGAAATGTTGAATTGGCCGACGTCCCAGTTGTTAATGAATTCCCCATCGTCTTTCCAAACGACTTGCCTGGCCATTTAGTTGTTAGAGAAGTAGAATTTATTGTCGAAGTTATGTCAGGAACCCAGCCTATCTCCAAAACACCCTATAGGATGGCCCCCGCCGAGCTTAAGGAATTAAAACTGCAACTACAAGAATTGTTGGATAAGGGTTTTATTAGGCTGAGCGCTTCACCTTCGGGAGCCCCAGTCCTGTTTGTTAAGAAAAAGGATGGTACACTTCATCTTTGTATTGACTACCGAGAACTAAACAAGGTAACCATTAAGAATAAGTATCCATTGCTGAGGATAGAATATTTGTTTGATCAGTTACAAGGAGCATGAGTCTTTTCTAAAATTGACCTTAGGTCGGGCTACCATCAGCTTAAGGTTAAAACCGAGGATGTTGAGAACACTACTTTTCGAACAAGGTATGGCCACTACGAATTTTTAGTAACGCCTTTTAGAGTGACAAATGCCCCTGCAGCATTTATGGATTTGATGAACAGAGTCTTTAAGCCGTATCTAGATGAGTTTGTGGTTGTTTTTATCGATGATATATTGATCTATTCAAAGAGTAAAGTTGAGCATGAGGATCATTTGAGACTTACCTTGCAAGTTTTGAGAGACCAGAAATTGTATGCTAAGTTTAACAAGTGTGAGTTTTGGCTTTCTAGTATTTGATTTCTGGGTCATGTAATTGATGAAAAGGGTATTTCGGTTGACCCTAGTAAGATTGAAGCTGTTGTAAATTGGCTGAGGCCGATTAATGTGTCCAAGGTTCGTAGCTTTCTGGGTTTGGCAGGTTATTACAGAAAGTTCGTGAAGGATTTCTCAAGGATCGCAATTCCATTGACACAATTGACTAAGAAGGGAGCTGCATACGAATGGACCGAAGATAGGGAATCAGCCTTCCAGGAGCTGAAGACGAGATTAGTCGTAGCACCAGTTCTCGTACTGCCATCAGGTAATGAGGAATTTTAGATTTATAGTGATGCTTCGTATAAGGGTTTGGGTTGTGTATTAATGCAAGGGGGTAAGGTTATAGCATATGCATCCCGCCAGTTGAAACCCCATGAAAAGAACTACCCTACCCATGATTTAGAATTGGCAGCCGTAGTATTTGCCTTAAAGATTTGGCGCCACTACTTGTATGGAGCCTCTTGTCAAGTTTTTACAGATCACAAGAGTTTAAAGTACTTGTTCACTTAGAAGGAATTGAATATGAGGCAGAGAAGATGGCTTGAGTTGTTGAAGGACTACGACATGCAAATTCAGTATCACCCAGGTAAAGCTAACACCGTAGTCGACGCTTTGAGCAGAAAGACAGTTGGAAATTTGGCATGTCTAGCAATGATTTTCAGTAGAGCCGACTGTTATTGAGGAAGTAAAGACAAGACAGATGGAGGATGAATTCTTCAAGAAGGTAGCCGATGAGATTATCACAAAGCCGAGACCAGGGTACACCATCGAAAATCAGGTGCTTAAGTTTGAGAGAAGATTGTGCGTGGTCGACATCCCGGAGTTGAAAAGAAGGATTTTGTAGGAAGCTCATAGTTCCAGACTTGCTGTTCATCCGGGGAACACCAAGATGTACCAAGATGTGAAGCAGACCTTTTGGTGGCCGAATATGAAAAGAGAAATAACCGAGTTCGTATCCCAGTGTTTGTATTGTCAACAAGTGAAAGCAGAGCATCCGAGGCTAGCAGGACTTCTTCAACCTTTATCAATTCCTGAGTGGAAATAGGAACACATCTCCATGGATTTTGTGATCGGTTTGCCGAAGACGCAGAAAGGTATGGATTCGATTTGGGTTATTGTGGATAGATTAACTAAGTCAGCACACTTCTTGCCTATAAAAACTACTTTCAATGCCGATCAACTTGCTTTGTTGTATATGAATGAAATCATTAGACTTCATGGAGTGCCGATGTCCATTGTGTTTGACCGTGATCCGAAGTCATTAGACTTCATTAGACTTCAGGGGCCTTACAACCTATATGAATGAAATCATTAGACTTCATTAGACTTCATTAGACTCAGGAATTGATAAGTACCCACCCGTGTTGTTTGCTAAAAAGAAGGATGGATCGTTGAGACTATGCATCGATTATCGTCAACTCAATCGAGTCACGATTAAGAACCGGTACCCACTCCCGAGGATTGATGACCTTTTTGACCAACTTAGAGGCTCAAGGTGCTATTCAAAGATCCATCTCAGGTCAGGTTACCATCAACTACGAGTCAAGGAGAAGGATATATGGAAGGCTGCCTTTTGTACTAGATATGGCCACTATGAGTTTGTAGTAATGCCCTTTGGACTAACTAATGCACCGGCAGTATTCATGAGTTTGATGAATAAGATCTTTAGACTATACCTTGACCAGTTTGTAGTAGTATTCATTGATGACATCTTGGTATATTCAAGGTCTGAAGAAGAGCATGAGCAACATTTAAGGACTGTCCTCCAAGTTCTTAGGGATATTCGACTATATGCCAAGGCGAGTAAGTGTGAATCCTGGTTAAATGAAGTAAAATTCTTAGGACACGTGGTATCAGAGAATGGGATTGCGGTAGATCCAACCAAGATGGAGGCAGTATTAGATTGGAGACAACTAAAAATCGCGTCAGAAATCCGTAGCTTCTTAGGATTGACCGGTTATTATCGGAGGTTCATCTAAGATTTCTCCAAACTAGCTAAACTAATGAATTGTCTGACGCAAAAAGGAGTAAAGTATGAGTGGGATGAAGCTTGCAAGAGCTAAAGAACTAGTACGCCAATTTTGACCATCCTGGAACGAGAAGAGGGGTACACTATGTATTGCGATGCGTCTAAAGAAGGGTTAGGTTGCGTGCTCATGCAAAATGGAAAGGTAATTGCATATGGATCCAGGCAGTTGAAACCTCATGAGCGCAATTACCCCACAGACGACTTGGAGTTAGCAGCCGTAGTTTTTGCCCTAAAGCAATGGCGACATTACCTATACGGGGAACAATTTGAAATTTTCACAGATCACAAGAGCTTGAAGTATCTATTCATGCAAAAGGACCTTAACTTGAGACAGAGATGATGGATGGAATATCTTGATGATTTCCAATTCACTCTCTCGTATCACCCTGGTAAGGCCAATGATGTAGCAGATGCTCTAAGTCGTAAGAGCAGAGGGGTGATGGCTAAGATCTCCGTCAAAGAATGGGATATGGTTAAGACACTCAGTGAGTTCAGGATCCAAGTAGAATCTCAAGATACGAAAGCATATCTTAGTGCACAGAAGGTGATGCCTAAGTTGATGAATGAGGTCATAGAGGCCCAGAAACACGATCAAGAGGTAGCCTACATCAAGGGACGTCTAAAGTCAGGAGAACCCATGTCCGGTTGGGTAATTCACCCTGATGGGAGTTTAAGATACCAAGGCAGATTGTTTGTACCAAGCGACGAGTTACTTAGAGAAAAGGTGCTGGAAGAATGTCGTCATTCTGCATTTGCGGTACATCCAGGAGGGACTAAAATGAACCAAGATCTGAAGAGGCAGTATTGGTGGAATGGAATGAAGAAGGAAGTAGCTAAATTTGTAACAAAATGTTTGACATGCCAACAAGTGAAGGCGAAACATCAGAAACCAGGAGGAATGTTGCAACCTCTACCAATAGCTGAATGGAAGTAGGAATATGTGACGATGGATTTTGTGACAGGGTTGCCTAAGTCACCTAGAGGGCGCGACGCTATATGGGTAATAGTGGACCGTCTTACCAAGTCAGCACATTTCTTACCCTATAAGATGACCGACACCATAGAGTCTATGTGCAGACTCTACATTGGGGAAATCATTCGACTACATGGAATTCCGGTATCTATCGTGTCAGATCGTGATCTACGATTCACCTCTCGATTTTGGGGAAGCCTGCAGGAAGCTCTTGGTACAGAGTTGTGTTTTAGCACCGCCTTTCACCCGCAGACAGATGGACAATCTGAACGCACTATCCAGACACTCGAGGATATGTTGAGAGCTTGCGCGATAGGTTTTCAAGGAAATTGGGAACGTCACCTACCTTTAATTGAATTCGCCTATAACAATAGCTTTCAAGCTAGCATCGGTATGACGCCTTTTGAAGCGTTATATAGACGACCTTATAGATCGCTGATTTGTTGGACTGAAGTGGGTGATGCAAATCTGATAGGACCTGAACTTGTTCTAGAAACTACTGAAAAGGTCAAATTGATCCAACAACGGTTAAAGACTGCCCAAGACCATCAAAAGAATTATACAGACAGGAGGAGAAGACCATTGATATTGGAAGTAGGCAGCCACGTGTTCCTAAAGGTGCAACCTAGGTGTGGAGTCATACATTTTGGGAGAAAGGGGGAGCTGTCACCACGATATATTAGACCTTTTGAGGTATTTGAAAGAGTGGGCGAAGTAGCTTATAGACTAGCTTTACCCCCGCAATTAGCAGGAACACACGTCTTCCATGTGTCTATGTTGAGAAAATACATCGCTGACCCGTCACACGTCCTCAAATGGGAAGAAATCAGTCTTGACAAAGATGTTACGTTTAAAGAAGGACCAGTAGCAATACAAGATCGCCGAGAAAAGAACCTTAGGGGCAAGACAGTTCACTTGGTGACAGTGCTATGGCGTCACCAGGGAATTGAGGAATCTACTTGGGAGCGCCAAGATTGGGTAAAGGCAAATTACCCCGAGCTATTCGAAAGCAGTATGTAGCTGAATTTTGAGCACGAAATTGTTTTAAGGGGGATAGGTTGTAAGGCCCCTGAAATATGAATTTACTTTTAAGACCCTAATGTTGAATTATATTTATTTATTTATTTTTAGCCCCTCGTTTACTTGAATTAATTCGAACCTTGTCGGTTAGCAATTGCTATTTTTATTTTATCGAAACAGAAATTTCTCTAACCAAATTAGGTTCCCTAACTTAATTTAATTCTACCTAGGTTACATGTATTTAACTTCAAGCCCTCATATTTTTTTAAAAAAAATTTCAAAAACTTGCCCCAAAATAGTACTCATATCTTGTACCTTGGTATGCCATCAATCTTGCTATATATATATACATATACACCTAGGAGAATGTGCCTAGAACTTAAAATAATTAAAAAATTAGTCCCTTCACATCCCTATGGCTAGCCCTTCCTTGGAGGAGGTAAAAAAAAAAAATCTATTTTCAAGACACACCATTATGAGATTCTAGGAAAAATACAACCTAGTGACTTGTCTATTCCAAATAGTAGGCTTTTATGACAAACTTGTTCATTTAATATCCTTATTAGTGATTCATTTACTATCCTTATTAGTGGTTCATTCATATTCAAACTTGTCCTTTCAAATTCCAACTAGTAGGCTTTAATTTCAAGTAAATCCTAATGTGTCCTTTCATATTCCAACTAGTATGTTACACCAAGTTGCCTATAAATTGAGTCCACCTCTCAACTTCTTTCTATGGTTTTTCCCATATCTCTCTCCATTTGTTATACAGATTTTGAGTTTAGATTAAGAGTGGTTAGAGTGAGAGTAAGCATTTTTATAAAGAAGGAAAGTTTCTTGTGCTAAGCTTGGAGGGTAAGCCACCAACACAACCCTCTCTTCATTTCCTTTTCTAATGCATGTTTTTAAAGATTCTAAATAAAGTTTCAGATTTGTTATTATCAAGTTCCTATGTTGAAAATATTAAGATTTGAGTATTGTTTCCTTCTCATGTATTTTACCCATTTTGGCACAAAACCATCTTCTTTTGTACACATCTCTCAACTTTTCATGGGTACTCTTTCAAACAAATTTTCTAAGTTAAACATGTGATAGTTAGCATATTTTCTTCACAAAAGAAATGAAAATTTCCCATGGTGGAACCCCCTTTTTATAAATTTCCTTGTTTTGGGCATTCTACCTTAAAACCTGTTTTTCTTCAGTCAACTTTCAAAAATTTCAAAAAAATGTAAAAAAATATTCTGAACCTCTATTTTATGTCAAAACCTTCCTTAAGGAGTTAGCTTTCAACTAAAATTGGTTTCATCAAAAAACATTGAGCGGTTTGAAAGAAAATCAAGTTTTCGTAACGGTCGACGGATCTGGACAGATTCTGGACAGCGCTGGACTATTTTCTAAGTAACTTAAAATCTGGAAAAGCAAACCCATTTCCGAAAAATGTCCTAGAAACTAGATCAAATTCGCTACGAACCATAGGAAGACCAAGTCCAGTGGAAGATCTAAAATAGTCCTTTCATTTTAATTTTTATGTGATGCTAAATCTGGAAAATTTGTTATGCATGGATGTTTTATGCCCTTATATTCATAAAAATGTTTATTAGCTTATGATCGTATCTTGGCATGATATTGTATGTGTTATGTTATGTTCCTTATCTTCTTCACCTTATGAATGCATGCTTGTGTGGACATTTTTATTTGGTTAAGTTGTCTAACCTTGATGTAAAATATCTAACTCAACGGGAAACCAAATTGGGAGGGTATTGGGTTTTCGAACACTTGAGTTATGAAAAGATGATAATATGTGATATATGGTTTGTTGGGATGTGTTCCCTATTCGAGGTTAAATCTTGTGCAAGTGGTTTTCGGGACCCTTGAACGGAGTGGTTGTATTCGGACCCTAGGTGGTTTGGTGTGAGGAGGGATTCGGGCAAGGCCCTATTTTACCGTCTCTTTTGAGGCCCTGCGGTTGGCGCTACACGGTACATAACCGTTGGTAGGCATCCGAGGTTAGTTCTGCAACAAAGCAGCAAAAGAGGGGGCATACCGAATAATTCGCGTCTGATTCTTGTGGTCGGGAGGACGGAATCTCTTTGGGGGATTTCTAGTTACTAACATCTGACTCAACTCTTAATGCATTTATTTGTTTATTATTATGCTTTACTACTTGGTGCTATAAATGTGATTGTGTATTGGACTGGGAAAAAGGGGTGGGGTGTGTGTGTGTGTTTACTGGGAATTCAAAGCTCACGGCGTATCATGCCAGGTGACGAAGCGGAAACTTTTGAAGACTTTTGGCTATCCTAGAATATTAGAAGTTTCTTTTGATAATTTTGTAAGACTCATATGAAGCTTAAAACTTTCTTTTGGGGATGTAATGTAATGGAACAATCTTTTGAAGCAAGTATATTGTGATTATTATGTGTTTATATCCTATGTATGAACATTAACGTTGCTTATGAGACCTTGTGTCAATGCCTTGTAAGATCTGTCAAAAAGGCAGTGCGCTGCCTAAGAAAGCTGGACTTAGAAGGGAGGCTATTTTGACTCCTCTGGCGATCTGGGATCTTACTTGGTTATTGACCATAGGACTCACTAGTGACTTTCCCTTCTGCAACCTTTAGTGTAGAATCGGGGCGTCACAACTTGGTATTGTGACGCCTCGGTATCAAATAAAACATGCACCCAAGAATTGTATAGTACTAAATTACCCTCAATTACGGATGGGTCTGCCTCTTCCTCTTGCAAGGCAAAGATCCTGCCGGTTGCCTTCTGGTTGCCACTGGCCTTGGCGTTCTGAGTTCCTCCATTCTTCTGGTACTGCTGCCCGGTAGGTCCGGTCTTGTTTGTCCAAGGCTTCTGCCCACCTAATGCCTGGGCATTTGCTCTGGGACCTCCTCCTTGGTATCCAGATGGGGGGAGTTGGGGGCATTCGCTCTTCTTGTGCCCTAACTGTTGGCAATGAAAGCACTGGATTTGTCCCACCGGCCTTTGATAGCCTCCTCTCTGAATCTGTTGTTGCGGTTGCTATCTTTGCTGCTGTGGTTGTGGTCTGGAGTAGTGCTTTGAGGTCATGCTTCCCTTCTGGTTCCTCTGGGGTCCAATAGTCGCCTGACTTCCTCTTCTCTTATTCCAAGCCTTTCTGGCGTCGTTCACTTCCCTTTCAGATTCTAATGCCGTCTCCAGCACCTCGGCATATGAGGGGAGTCGTTGCGGGAGAACTCTTCCCCTAATTGTAAGGTCCAGTCCCCACTCGAACATCCTTGCTTTCTCCTCATCATTTGCCACGAGTCTAGTTGCATAGCGGGCTAGCTCTTCGAATTTTGCAGCATACTGGGTCACGGTCATATTTCCTTGTTCCAGGTTTTGAAATTCCTTGACTCGTTCCCGGCGGATAGTACTTGGGAAATATTTATTTAGGAATAGTTCCCTGAACTGGTTCCATGACAGGCTTGCTACGTCACGAGTGTTCTTCATCAACTCCCACCAATGGTCAGCCTCATCATTGAGCTCGAATACTGCCAAAGCTATTCTATCAGCGGCCTCGGTGATGCCCATGGTGTCTAGCATTTTCTCTATCTGCCGAAGCCAATTCTCAGCTATTTTCGGGTCCGGTATGCCTGTGAACTTTAGAGGCCTCTGCTTCCGAAACTCGGAAAAGAGTCGAGTCCTCTCATTCTGCCGATTGTTCCTTATTTGCCCTAGTTCCTCCAAAATCTGATGACCTAGGTTGTTGGGGATGTCGGCCCTTGCGGGGATGGGTTCGTGTTGATGTCTGGGACGGTTTCGTACATTGTTGCTGGTTTCAGTATAGCCATTGGCTCACGTGTCTACCATTCTGTTCATGTCATGAGGTGAGTTGGTTTCCAGTCTTAGAAAATCTTACTACTTAGTTTTGAAATAAAGGTTCAATTTCCTTAGGGTGCACTAAAGCAGGTAACAGTCAATAACATAGATCAACACATCATTTATATATATAATAATAGGCATCATTACAAAAGGCCTCCTATATCGGAGTTACATTCAAGAGCATCTATGCATATAAGTTTAAGCTATCTTATACTAGGGATCCTCATCAGCGGATCTTACAAAAGTCTAGTTTTACTACCCCTCAAATTAGTTCTCGTTTCCCGACTAATCAAAGTCTTCGTTTGGGTCTTCATCAGTGGAGTCGGTGGCTTGTCCTGGAGAGTGGGGGTTGTACATTGGTGAAGGGGGATTATGTTCAGATGATATCTCTATAGGGTGGGCTAGGTTCGCTCCTTGCTGCTCTGGTGGCTGCTCCACATCCATCGGATGATTGTCGCCTGGCCCGTGGTAACAAGATTCGTGGCTTTCAGCCTGAGTCGGTGCCATGGTGGTCAAGGCTCGGTGTATCAGGGAGTCCATCCTCCGTTCATCTTGCTCCATTTGAACTGCCTTCCTTGCTGCCCGGCTCAAAAATTGTAAGCGACGCCGCACCAAAGACCTTTTCTGCGCCCTCGTATAGCGGGCGTCCTCCGTCTCTACCTTACGTATCTCGGTTTTGATCATTTCCTCGGCGGTGATTTTACAGCGTCGGCGGCTAAAGTAGGGGCTGACAGACATGGCCCTCCTTCTTTGTATACGAAAAACACCCCACGAGTCGGTACTGATGCCGTGTCCTGGATAGTCTCCCGATGACATCCTAAGGTGGAAAAAGGGAGTTTCATTAGTTAATCTTCTTATAATAGTGTGATAGAATAAATAAAATAAGGGGTAAGGGCTTCTAGAGTCGCGTATAGGGTTGCGAGGGTTAAGGGTTGAACCTAGGCTCTGATACCAAGTTGTGACGCCCCGATTCTACACTAAAGGTTGCAGAAGGGAAAGTCACTAGTGAGTCCTATGGTCAATAACCAAGTAAGATCCCAGATCGCCAGAGGAGTCAAAATAGCCTCCCTTCTAAGTCCAGCTTTCTTAGGCAGCGCACTGCCTTTTTGACAGATCTTGCAAGGCATTGACACAAGGTCTCATAAGCAACGTTAATGTTCATACATAGGATATAAATACATAATAACCACAATATACTTGCCTCAAAAGATTGTTCCATTACATTACATCCCCGAAAGAAAGTTTTAAGCTTCATATGAGTCTTACAAAATTATCAAAAGAAACTTCTAATATTCTAGGATAGCCAAAAGTCTTCAAAAGTTTCCGGCTCGTCGTCTTCCGCTACGAGTTCCGCTTCGTCACCTGGCATGATACGCCGTGAGCTTTGAATGCCCAGTAAACACACACACACCCCACCCCTTTTTCCCAATCCAATACACAATCACATTTATAGCACCAAGTAGTAAAGCATGATACTCCAATAAACAAATAAATGCATTAAGAGTTGAGTCGGATGTTAGTAACTAGAAATCCCCCAAAGAGATTCCGTCCTCCCGACCACAATAATCGGACGCGGATTATTCGGTATGCCCCCTCTTTTGCTGCTTTGTTGCAGAACTAACCTCGAATGCCTACCAACGGTTATATACCGCGTAGCGCCAACCGCAGGGCCTCAAAAGAGACGGTAAAAATAGGGCCTTGCCCGAATCCCTCCTTACACCAAACCACCTAGGGTCCGAATACAACCGCTCCGTTCAAGGGTCCCGAAAACCACTTGAGCAAGATTTAACCTCGAATAGGGAACACATCCCAACAAACCATATATATTATCATCTTTTCATAACTCAAGTGTTCGAAAACCCAATACCCACCCAATTAGGTTTCCCGTTGAATTAAGTGTTTTAAATCAAGGTTAGTCCAACTAAACAAAATAATAATATCCACATAAGCATGCATCCTCAAGATAAGAAAGATAAATAACATAACATGCACATACAACATCTTACCAAGATATGATCATAAACATTTTCATGAATACAAGGGCACAAAACATCCATACATAACAAATTTCTAGATTTAACGTCACGTGAAGATTAATACGAAAGGACTAATTTAGATCATCCACCGAACTCGGTCTTCCTATGGTTCGTAGAGAATTTGATCTAGTTTCTAGAACATTTTTCGGAAATGGGTTTGCTTTTCCAGATTTTAAGTTATTTAGAAAATAGTCCAGCGCTGTCCAGAATCTGTCCAGATCCGTCGACCGTTACGAAAGCTTGATTTTCTTTCAAACCGCTCAATGTTTTTTGATGAAACCAATTTTAGTTGAAAGCTAACTCCTTAAGGAAGGTTTTGATATAAAATAGAGGTCCAGAATATTTTTTTACATTTTTTGGAAAATTTTGAAAGTTGACTGAAAAAAACAGGTTTTAAGGTAGAATGCCCAAAACAAGGAAATTTATAAAAAGGGGGTTCCACCATGGGAAAGTTTCATTTCTTTTGTGAAGAAAATATGCTAACTATTAACTCAGAAATTTTTTTTGAAAGAGTACCCATGAAAAGTTGAGAGATGTATACAAAAGAGGATGGTTTTGTGCCAAAATGGGTAAAATACATGAGAGATGCAAACAATACTCAAATCTTAATATTTTCAACATAGGAACTTGATAATAACAGATCTGAAACTTTATTTAGAATCTTCAAAAACATGCATTAGAAAAGGAAATGAAGAGGGTTGTGTTGGTGGCTTATCCTCCAAGCTTAGCACAAGAAACTTTCCTTCTTTATAAAAATGCTTACTCTCACTCTAACCACTCTTAATCTAAACTCAAAATCTGTATAACAAATGGAGAGAGATATGGGAAAAACTATAGAAAGAAGTTGAGAGGTGGGCTCAATTTATAGGCAACTTGGTGTAACATACTAGTTGGAATATGAAAGGACACATTAGGATTTACTTGAAATTAAAGCCTACTAGTTGGAATTTGAAAGGACAAGTTTGAATATGAATGAACCACTAATAAGGATAGTAAATGAATCACTAATAAGGATATTAAATGAACAAGTTTGTCATAAAAGCCTACTATTTGGAATAGACAAGTCACTAGGTTGTATTTTTCCTAGAATCTCATAATGGTGTGTCTTGAAAATAGATTTTTTTTTTACCTCCTCCAAGGAAGGGCTAGCCATAGGGATGTGAAGGGACTAATTTTTTAATTATTTTAAGTTCTAGGCACATTCTCCTAGGTGTATATGTATATATATAGCAAGATTGATGGCATACCAAGGTACAAGATATGAGTACTATTTTGGGGCAAGTTTTTGAAATTTTTTTAAAAATATGAGGGCTTGAAGTTAAATACATGTAACCTAGGTAGAATTAAATTAAGTTAGGGAACCTAATTTGGTTAAAGAAATTTCTGTTTCGATAAAAATAAAAATAGAAATTGCTAACCGACAAGGTTCGAATTAATACAAGTAAACGAGGGGCTAAAAATAAATAAATAAATATAATTCAACATTAGGGTCTTAAAAGTAAATACATATTTCAGGGGCCTTACACGAGATGTCACTATCTGGGCCAAGGTGTGCATCACCAAGGTCGAGATGTGTATTATCTAGGCCGAGATGTTATCTTTGAGCCAAAGTGATCTTGTTCCTGGATTGGTATGACCTAGACTGAGGTGTGGCACATCTAGGCCAAGGTGTGGCACAACTAAGTCAAGCGTCGACCTTCCTAGCCGAGATTGTTGTAACATTTCTTGCCGAAGCCTTGTCTTAGCCGATGTCTTTTCTTGCCGAAGTGCCCTTGCCACCTAGCGTGTTGTATACACTTTGTCTTACACATGTCTTGTCTTTCTATCACCTTTTTGCGGAGAACCAATCCGGTAGTGCCACGTGTCCCAGCAGAAGGCTAAATCAGCCGGTAGAGAGAGAAACCACATCATCTCCATACCTTTGCCTTTATAGAGAGAGAAGCTCTAGGAAGAGGGAAGAAGGAGTTCTTGAGAGAGAAGTAGATCCCAAGCTTGATCCTTAGAGTTGAGCTGTTAGATTCGTGCTTTGAGGTTAGATTCTTGATCTATTCTTGTTGTTCTTATTGATTATCTAGCTGCATTGCATGATCTACCATGTTTCATAAGCCATGCATTGCTTTGAAGTTCGGTTTTAGAAAGAGAAAGTGATATTCATGTGTTCTTGAGGAAAAAACCATGTTTTGATTCGAAAGTTTATATCAAGATCCACGTTTTTGTGTTTGTTTTCACGGAGTCTTCAAGTATGGGTACCCAGGTCCATGTTTTCGAAGTCATAGCATGAAACCCAGATTTTTATAATAACAAGTTATGATTTTAGCATTCATGTTCTTCATGTTCTTCAAGAGAGGAAACCCAGATTTCCGGACATCACTTCCCTAAGTGTAGTCACCGAGATCACTCTTGCCTAGACCCCACATTTAGGCCAAGCATCGTATCTCACCTTGGTCTACCTTACATGATCACTTACACCTTTAGTTACCTTGCATGCACCTCGGCAGTCAGCCTCACACCAAAGCCTAGGTAACCACACCTCGGCCAAGAGGTGTGGGACCTTGGCAAGGACCTGGTTGATACCCAGCATGTTTTGAAAGGAAGCCGAGATCGTTTGCATCCATGTAGAGCTTGTTTTGAGAATGCATTTCATGTCCATCTTTGAGCTTCTCTTCTTGTCTTCTTGAAGTGCATTCAGTAGACTTTGCCATGTATTTGTAGGACTTGGACCCTTGCTTTAACCCCGACGTCCGAAGAGCTATGTAAGTGGTATTTTTAATAAAGCTATGTTATAACGTCTTGATAAAGCTTTGCTTTGCTTTGTTTTGGAAAAGTATTTGTTAAGCATGAATGATTATCCCTATTTTGAGTATCAAGTATTAGCTTTGTTTTGGATGACATTCTTGGAAAGCCCGTATGTGCTAGGGGACTCTAAGCCTTTGTAGCACAAGTCCTTACGTGTTAGAGGACTGTAAGCCTTTGTAACACAAGTCCTTACGTGCTAGAGGACTCTAAGCCTTTGTAGCACAAGTCCTTACGTGTTAGGGGACTTTAAACATTTGTAACACAAGTCCTTACGTGCTAGACGACTCTAAGCTTTTGTAGCACCTTTGATAATGTCATCCCTTGTATTATTGATGCTAGTAAGCATCTCTTGAAGCTTTGAAAGATTTGATAGATGAACTTGGTTCATCCTTTGATTTGTATAAGTTATGACATGTATTGTTTTGGAAAAGATCTCAGATATCATTCATTCGAACCTTTATTAATTATATCATTCACTGAGTATCCAAGCTCACCCTCTCCTTATATATATGTAGGTGATGAGCAAGAAGGCGGTGACGCCTAGATGTGTTTTGTGAAGATGTTTTGGATTCGTGTTTTGTATCATCTTGAATATTATGCTTCTTGGCTTGTATTTCATTGTATTTTGTATATGTCGGCTTGAGAAGTCTTTTGATCAAGATGTAGCATATACTTTGTTTTATTGTATTCAAGTTGTAAAACTATGTTAAGATGTATGTCATTTCATTTGACCTATGCACAGCTCTTATGGACTAATTTGATTTAAATTTATTGCTTCCGCACATGTAAGCCCCATATGTATACTTTGATTGTGTGTGAATCTTTGTAAGTTGGCCTTCAGTAATCCCGGATTACTGGCCACCACGACACCACTCTACTAGGGGTGGTTTGGGGTCGTGACAGTTTTATTATTTACATTTGTACAAACTTTAATATATTTGATTTTAATTGTTTAAATATTTTAAAATAATGAATTTTTGAAAGTTATTTTAATTTATTTGTATTTTTTTTTACAAAATGTATTTAATAGTAGTCTCAGTTGAAAGAAATAATTTATACAAAAATTAAATTTGTACTTTATAAGATATAAATTTTTTATCTAAATAAAATAAAATAAAATAAAGTAAAAAAGAAGAGTGAGAAGAGCGTGTGTGAGTTAAAGCATCCATAGTGGAGCTGTTAAGGGGTGTGTTAGTGTCAGCTGTTAATATTTTGGCAAGTGAAAGGCTCGAATGATGCTCCAATGGAACCGTTAAGGGGTGTGTTAGTGTTAGCCATTAGTGTCAGCTGTTAATTTGTTTGTTAACTGTAGTGAGCCTTCTAGCCACACACAGAGAGAGAGAGAGAGAGAGAGAGGGGACACTGGGAAGTGTAGTGGGGTCGTTTGGCCGGACGTCTGGACCCTTACTGTTTTGTTGCTGTTTTGCTAGGTTGTTATGGAGTCAAATTTTGGGTTTCGTGATAAGGAATGTAGCGATGATAGTCAACAGGTGCAACAACAGCAACCAATGAGGAATTCTGGATTGGTGAGGTATCAATCTGCGCTGAGTTCCTATCTTGCAAGGCTCATCAACACTAGTGGTGGTGTTGGTGGTGGTGGAGAAAATTGTGATCAATTTGTCAATCCTCGGCCTCAAAGTCCAGAAACAGACCAAATGTTTGCCAGATTTATGTCGTGTGGTGGTACACAAGACTCAACTCCACACAATCTACGTGATATTGGGCAAAATTCTTTAGCAAATGAAGCTTTCCAACCACAATTTGTTGCAAATTTGAAGCAAGAAACTGACAATGTTCATCATTATCATCATTATGAGCAGCAACAGTAGCAGCAACACAATAGTGGTTATTTTATCTATTATATATATATATATTCTTAACACGAAAATTGGTTTCTTGCGCTCGAGCGAGCTTTGAGTGATCTTAGGATTTCTTGCGCCCGAGCGAGTCTTCTAAAATTTGCTTCTTAACTTGAGCGAGATTTCTTGCGCTCGAGCGAGCTTTGAGTGCTCTCAGTATTTTGCCCAGACGCAGAATTTTTGGGAAGGTTGAGATCTTCGCTCGAGCGAGGGTGTGCGTTTGTAAAACTTCTGAAGGTATGTATTTTGCACTCGAGCAACGCTTCTTGTGCTCGAGCAAGGTCACTTGTTGTGTCTGGTCGTTTGAGTGACAACTCCTTCGCTCGAGTATTGCTCGAGCGAGCCTCACGTATATCAGTTCGCAATAACATTTTTTTTATATCACTTTTTGATGCCTTTTCACTCCAAAACCCTAATCTGACTCTCTCTCTCTCTCTAAAATCCACCATCTCTCTACATTTTGACCAAGATCCTTTAATCTCTTCACCTAGTGTCTTTGGAAGAAGGGTAGAGCATCTTGAGGACTCCATTTTCATCCGATTGGAAGTTGATTTCGTCACTTTCAAAGTTTTTCCTCTTTTCACCTAGGCAAAAAATGATTACATGGTAAGAATTTCTGTGTATGTAAGAATTTTCCATGAGGAAGCAGCAAGGTCTCCACTTAAAATTGAAATGCAGTGCTGTGTAGAGAAAAAAGGCAGTTATAATGTGCATCGACTTTCCTAGATCTATTCCTTAATAGGACACATATTACTCAGGGGCTAAGCAAGGTAAATTTTGATAAATCCTAATAAAAAGGCATCTTTAGAATTGATTAGTCAAAGGCATCATATTACAATACACATCACAAACTTATGAAGATATTTTTTGATATATATATATATTAATTTCAAACGGAATCCTATATGGGGCTCATGAGATGTTTATCATGCTCTTTTTCATGGTGCATATTATTTTTTAAGGAGGTTTCTCTTTGATATATATCTTTTACTCTCTTTTGGTTACCTTACCTTCTTTGTTGATGTTTTTCATTTTCTTTATCATATGTTTGTATGCAGTATCATGTTTGGTCCGGATATGTGTGGCTACAGTACCAAGAAAGTCCATGCTATTCTTTTTCATGTGTTTTTCAGTGTTTTTATTATTCTTTTTGTTTTTAAAATTTTTGATAATGACCAAAATGCTTATTGATGAAGCTTGAAGATTGGGATGACAAAATTCTTTCATGATCTTGAAGATAAGAAACTAAAGGTAGTGAATATTTAGTTAATAATTCATTTAATTTTTCCCTAAATTTATTTGACAACTGAGAATATTGGGCCGATAAGTAACATCCCCAAAAATGATAGCAATAAACCATTCATAAGATCTACGAACAAAATGAAAAGGTTATACTTTCATTCATCAGAGTTCGTATTACAGAAGATATTACATGCATTAAACTTTCATAAATGTTCATTCTGAAACTACAGCATGTAACACTAATTGTTAGCAACAAAATAATTGCCCTATGAGCTTACATCTTTCCAAGATATCTCTTGGTTATAACAAAGAAAGAGTCCTAGCTCTATACATATAAAGCCCTTGGCTTGAATAGACATTTAACACAAAACGAAATAACAAAATGGAGCCTTCAGCCCCTAATCCTCCCAAGCTATGTCCTTGGAGGTGGCATGTCACCTATACTTGAAAATGGTTTCCCAAGTAGGGTGAGCCAAAGCCCAGTAGAGATATGCTAAAACAATATATGAGATTTAACTAAGATATAAGCATCAGATAAATGTGCAATATTCTTAACCAACACATATTCTTTCCAAGACCGTTCAATATAGATAACCATACTTCGATTCATTTCCATTCATCCATTTCGGGTATATAGCGATCTCGGTTTCCCTTTTCTTTAATGGTTGTATTCGGACTTAGGTTTCGTGGAGTTGGTTGTTGTGTATACCTTGTTTATATCCTTTACTCTCTGTATTTGAGTCTTGGGTTGTGTTGGGCAGGTTTGAAACAGGTTGGTTGAGCTTAGAAATCAAGAGTAGTTGCCCAGGTTTTGGCCTGTCCGCTCGAGCGGGGCTTTTGACACTCGAGCGGGGACCCTTCATTTGTTGGTCCGCTCGAGCGAGAGTTTTGGCGCTCGAGCGGGAATATCACCCATCTAGTTTTTTCCTGTGCAGTGTTGGACGCTCGAGCGTGGGTTTGGCTGCTCGAGCAGGAGTCTGTGAGTTCCGCTCGAGCGGGGGTTTGGCCGCTCGAGTGGGGCAATTGGGTTAAAGCTTCGAGTTTTGACTTTTTCAATCACTTTTTCCACTTCTCTTCTCTCTCATGCTTTTTCAAAAACACCATTGTTGAGCTTCTCACTCTAGAGCTCTACCTTCTCTCTAGGTATTGATCTAGTAGGAGTGATTTCCTCACCTTTGGCCTTTACAAAAAAGTTGTTGATCGTCGAGGGCTATCTTTTGATCCGAAAAGTTCGTGGTTTGGAGCATTTTCATTTTCTTCACCTTCTTGGTTGGGAGTCATCTTTTGAGGTAGGGATATCCTACTCATCTCTATGAGTTTTGTCTTTTAATTTTAGTATTTTGAGATGTTGGGGTTGGTTTGGTAATTTTGTGTAAGTTTGGGGCTTTTGTGTAAATATACAAAAGTTGGGGTTTTGTTTCTAATAAACCTAGATGCATGATTGGCTTAGAAGGAAATGAGATTAATATTGATCTATCGAAGAAAATGGAACCTATGGGTTGTAATTTTAATTATGGAAAATGCCCTAATTACATTGTTGAATTAATCTGTGAAATTAATTGTGAGAAATGAGGAATTGAATTGGAAATGTTGGGATTGGGAGTGTATGAAACTAAGGGGTGTAGTTGGATTATCTATCACTCACCTAGTTGGAAATGTTGATTAAATATCCATTTTGTACTTTTATTTCCTGTTTAGAATTAACTACTTTGGGCTATCGGTGGAGGATAGTCTTAATTGTTGTAGACAATGCATGATGATTAGGCAAACTGAAACTAATCACTGGAATGTGTCATTGAGTATGACGGTTGAAAGAATACATTAAATTTTATGTATTGAGTGATGATGTGTATAATTGTTGTTTATATGCATCGTGTTGTGTTGGAGGAGATAGGGGATGTACTCCACGGTTTAGGGGATGATAGGGAATGGACCTCTAAATCGGATATTGTTTGGGAGGAGATGGGGGATAGACTCCATAGATAGAGCTCATATGGTTATCTAGTGATGTGTTGACACAGCTCATACGCTTGTCATTGGAAGTGTGATATTGCTCTTATGCATATCTATGGAAGTATTGATATAGCTCATAGGCTTATCTGTTGATGTGTTGATATAGCTTGTATGCTTATCTATTATGAAAACGGGAAAATGTTTGATATGAGTTACTGCCTCATATAAGTTGTTGGCCAGGTTCTGAGCCATAGTTATGAATTGAGAATTGTGAAAAAAATGGAAAATGAGATGTAACATGGACTTGTATGTCATGAAAAATGGAAGGAGTTGTCGCTCGAGCGACCAGACACAACGAGTGACCTCGTTCGAGTGCAAGAAGCGTCGCTCGAACGTAAAATGCAAAGCTTCAAAAATCTTACAAACACACACGCTCGCTCGAGCGCAAGAAGTCTCGCTTGGGCGTAGAATACATACCTTCAGGTATTTCATAGACGCACACCCTCGTTCAAGCGCAAGAAGCCTTGCTCGAGCGTAGAATACATACCTTCAGGTATTTCACAAACACACAGCCTCGCTCGAGTGCAAGAAACCTCGCTTGAGCGAAGGAACAAATAACACAAGGCTCGCTCGAGCGCAAGAAGCCTCGCTCGAGTGAAGAACTTCATCTTCCCCATAAATGCTACGTTTGGAAGGAAACCTGAGAACTCCTAATTCTCGCTCGAGCGCAAGAAACCTCGCTTGAGCGAAGAAGCAAAATACAAAAAGCTCGCTCGAGTGCAATAAGCCTCGCTCGAGCGAAAGGGCCAAAATCTGGGCAACAACAATATGACCCAACCAACAACCAACCTGTTCCAAACTCGCCCAACAAGTTCGAAAACTCAAATACAAAGGGTCAAAGGGGAAAAACAAGACATGGATACAATATTCCACCACGGAACCCGAGTTCGGAATACAACGAAGGTCGGGTCAAAACCGGGATCGCTATAGAATTATTTTAAAATATTAAAAGCATTAAAATTAGAATGAGTTATGATTACTGGAAGACAATAAAAATCAACCCAATGTTGCGAACAACTACGTTATTAAGAGTGCATAAATTACAGTTAATGATTCAAAAGCACCTCTACAAGCTCCTGAAGAGGTTGGGATCATAAACCATCATCTTCCATGCCTAATTAAAGCTCCAAAACCCTATCCTTTTGCTACCCGTATACAAAACCTAAAATCCTCATAACTTTACCAAAATTTCAGCCACAACAACTTATTAAATTCAGCCCCTAAGAACCCCTATTGAACGGTAAAGGTTATCCCCACTTGTTCTACATCATATGTGTTGAAAATTTACACTCAAGGACCCATCCACTACACTTATCCAATCTTAATTAAACTTTCACCATCCACCCCAATAACCTACTTATGAGCAACCAAGGTGTGATAAGAAAAATGGTCACTTTGAATATCTCTTGGATAACCATAATGAGAACAGCCAATTGTTCAATTAGCATGGTGCAATAAAAATATTTGTTCTAAATATATATATGGACAAAATGGAAGGAACTTCGTTTAACACGAAATTCAAATAAGCAAGCGACATCGGCAACTATTGGGAAACATGAATACCTGAAACGGATTTCCGGAGTTGGAGGAGAGAACCTCTCAGATGAGCACAAAATTGTGCTTTCTTAGAAATTGGAAATCAATCCAGCTCTGTGGGCCCTAAGCACACGTCTGTTTTAAGTTCTACATTTCGCAGATTGAAGGAGATATGAGATATCAGCAAAGTTAACTTTACCATGAAACACAACTTTAATAAAACTTGGAAATACAATTACAAATAATTGTAATCATAAGATTAAGATCCAAAACTCTTTTGACTAACAAATATTGAATCCGAAGAAATTAATTTAATTACAATAAACCAAAACCAAAACCAAAGAACTGTGATCCACAAAACTAGATCAAACGCAATTGTGTACAAACAAATCAACAAAAACTGAGCAGCAAAACATTGGAATTGAATAAAAAAAAGTGTATGATTATACAATAAAAAAAAAAAGAAGCAATGTATTCTAAGCTACAAAACCAGATCAACTACAGATACGAACACAATATAGAATGAGAATAAATCAAAACTAACAAGCCACAACTTCGAAGGAAGAAGCCTAACACAATCCCTAGAAAAACCCTTAATTTCACCATTATCACTGCCTACAAAATTTGCAGGAGCTCAGATAAAGGAATCGTGAATATGGATTGTAGGAGAAAGCATGGTAGGTGGGAACAAAGAAGGAGCAGACTATCATTAAGGAGATGCCAGAATAGTCTAGGTGCCAGAAAAACACATTCCAGCATTTGGAATGGCAAGCAAAGAGGTGAGAGAGGGAGCTGCAAATTAAACAGCCTATAGCCCCAGCTAGAAATACAAACCAAGGCCATCTAGGAATTGCCTTTTTAGAAGCATCACCCATATCTAATGCCGCCGCTGCCGATAATGCACGTGTGATGTGTCCTAGATCTGAATCTTGCTAGGCAAACCATGTTTCAGAATGACTTTAGTATATGCATAGACGTTCAATATTCAGCTTACAAGTAGAGTACATTATACAAATGAAATTCAAAACTCTCTTCTGTAGTTGGGTATCTTCATCTAGTCTAGTATAGACACAATTCACCTAATTTTGCACGTTTTATATTTCCTTCCCAAATATTAATGACAATTATTGAAAAACCATATTAACACCAAATTGAAAACGTGAGAGAAATGAATAAATTATATTAGTAATCTCAATAACTTCTTAGGAATCCTAGTTTAGTTCTTCTAATTTTGCACGTTTTATGTTTCCTTTCAAAATATTAATGACAATTGTTGAAAAACCATATTAAAACCAAATTGAAAACATGAGGAAAATGAATAAATTATATCAATAATGTCAATAATTTCTTTCGCATTCTAGTTTAGTTCTTCTAATTTTGCACGCTTTATATTTCCTTCCAAAATATTAATGACAATTATTGAAAAACCATATTAACACCAAATTGAAAACATGAGAGAAATGAATAAATTATAACTTCTTAGGAATCTTAGTTTAGTTCTTCTAATTTCAAGACGCTTTTATATTTCCTTTCAAAATATTAATGACAATTATTGAAAAACCATATTAACACCAAATTGAAAACGTGAGAAAAATGAATAAATTATATCAATAATCTCAATAACTTCTTGATCTCTCATTTTTTAAATTCTCATGTCTCGGCGTTCGGATTGATCTCCCCCACTAACCACTTCAGAAGCTGCTCTCTTGTTACCATTTTGGTAAGGGATTTCATGTTTTTTTCTTTGTTATGTGCCTCGTTCATAGTAGAAAATAATGTCTCATACTTCTTAACTCTATCTCTCATTTTGCAGATTCTCATCTCTCAACGATTCGAATTGATCTCCTCCATCAACCACTTCAAAAGCGGTTCTCTCGCTATCATTTTGGTGAGGGATTTAATGTTTTTTTAATTGTTACGACAAAATGTTACATCAAACCCATAATCATTTCAATTTTTTTCTCACAAACATCACATCAAATTATAAAAAAATCCAACTATCTTTCCAAACACAAAAATTTTAGACTCCTAAAATAGTCAAAAACTAAAATAGCTTACTAAAATAGTAACTTTGCAAACATCCACATGTCCAACGTGTAATACATGGAGGAAATTTTTTTTTTTTTTTTTGACTCAAGAGATGGTTTGGTGTTCAAAACTAGGGAGACACATTTTGGTACCACATATTCAATGCGTAATATCGTCTTCTGCAACAGTAAAAAAAACACAGCTCTCTCTCTCTCTCTCTCTCTCTCTCTCTCTCTCTCTCTCATTGTCAACAGTTCTCCGTTGTCAACTATTTGCTTTGCATATAATTGTGATTTGTATTTATGTATAACATTATTATTTTGGATATTTATTTTAATTCTATGATTTGCATGATTTTCGTTGTCATAAATAATTGAAAAAACAAAATAAACATTTTATGCATTAAAATTAACAAACATGTTTTTGCGTTTTTGGTTTTAATTTTTTTAGAAATATATATTTTTTATTTTTTCAAAAATAAACAAAAACTAGTTTATAATTTTTTCATAAACATAAACTAAAAAATGTAAACTTTACCGAATGGTATCTAAACATTAATATTAAAAAAAAATGTCCAACATGTAAAAAAAAATAATAATAAAGAAAAAAATTGCAATTTATTGGTTGACTAGGCGGACAACCGATAACACCCTAAGCCGAACGGACTATTTTCTAATACCACCTCCTCACCCAGACTAACAATACCCTCATCAAGGCCTATCATAGTCCGAAGGAGACTACGAATCCGAAACTCCAAAACCAAAACAAATATGAGACATTTCAATGTTCATCATTCACAGTTCGAAATAGACTGTGAAATGGACCATGATAGAGGAAAACAAATGGGCCTTAAATCAATGGAGTGGTCTTATATTTGTGAGTGTTGCTATTCACTCCAACAACTCAACCCACTCTGATTTGCACGTAATGCTAAATCACATTGAGTCAGATTATGAAGAGAATGCGCTTATCCATTTTTCATGTTTTGTCACTAAGAGAAAGGTTAGGTAGTCGAGTTGACAGAAAGGCAACCTCTTTAAGTTGTAATTTAATTTTATTAATAAATTAATATTTGATAATCTTGAGAAAAAAAAATTAAATTAACATTTATTGATTTATGCCCAAACACTGCAATATATTTTCCCGTTTCATGTCTTATTGTGTGGAGGAGGGGAGGAAGGAAGGGAGGGAAGATTTCACGCCCCAATTTTTAATTACTCGGAAACATTACCAAAGCCTGTAATTTAGGTCTTTTTTTTCCCTACAAATATTCATACAAGCTCTCTCTCTCTCTCTCTCTCTCTCTCTCTCTCTCGATGAATATTACAATGACAACAATACATGCCAATCTCTTACTGTGAAGTTACAAATAAATAAAATACAAATACAAGATCCATTACATCTACAATGAAATTATATATAAAAGACGCATGGACTTCTTAACTCTTCAATCATAGAATCCACACTTTCTTCCGGTAAAAAGATAAAAACAACAGGGGTGAGCACTAATGCCTAGTAGGAATCTCATAGTTCTAAATAAATAACTACATACAAATAGAAATGATCATGCATGCAGGGTGATACCATATAGTAGGGTGACATTTTATAATTTCAAAATACCATACGTAAGGTACATTTTTCTCAAAAACTATTTAAACACTTTTAAGAAAAACCTTCAGCCATTAAAAATCATCCCTTAACTTTAGAAAACCATAGATCTTTGTGCAACAAACATATTTAAGAAACAACATCATTTAAAAGTTATTAACCAATTCCCAAAATATTTCTTACTTAATTTCCATTTTTAATATTCCTCTTTTTCTTTCATTATTCTTTTCTACTCATTATATTTATTTAGAACTCCATAACTTTGAGTTCAAGTACCCTAATTTATTTACTAACAATTCTCCTATACTCAATTCACTCCGTTATTTACACTTTCTCAAATTTCATTTTAAGATAAGACAAAATTAATAAACCCCTTTCAATTCAATCTCCCATTTATTTACAGAGCAACAATCGTAATTTTCTTTTATTGTCATAACTAATTCATTAAGTTCACAATCACCAATCCATAATCCCATTCTTTACAAATAATGTCTATGTACATTTCCTCTTTATACTAAATTACACATCAATTTGTAATTTCACAGATTCATCACAAGTCACAAATAACATCATCAATTCAACACACTTGTCAACACATATCTAAACACAATCCACCTTTTTGCCGATTTACTATAGCGGGATAGCGGGCACCCAATTCATAACACTTTCCACCTTTTGCTGGCTACTATACGGCGGGAAGTGAACTCTCAAAAACCATTTTCTCAAAAGCCATTTTCTTCCCAAAACCATATTTCTCCAAAAACCATTTTTCAACTTTTTAAAACCATCCCCTACATTTTTCGGCTACTATACGGCGGGATGTGGGCACCCAAAACATTTTCGAAAACCATCTGTTTTTCCACTTTTGCTGGCTACAATATGGCAGGACTGTGTGGACACCCAAAAATCATTTTTCCACTTTCGTCGGCTACTATACGGCGAGACTGTGTGGTCACCCAAAAACATTTTTCCACATTCGTCCAGTGATAAGCCTAGACAAGGCAATTGGGCACCTTTAATCCAAAATCACCCCCACATTTGCCGGCTACTATATGGCAGGACGTGGGGTCCCAAAAACCTTTTTCTTCAATTTTAAAACCATCCCCCATTTTTACCAGCTATTATACAGACGGTCGTGGGCACCAAAAAATCATTTTTCAACTCCTCGTGTGGGTACCAACACAACACCACCCAACAAAACTCAACCAAAACTCAACACGACCCAACACAACTCAATTCAAACTCAACACACCTAACACAACTCAACTCAACACAATTCAACTTGATTCAAACACAATTCATCATAGTTCAACACAATTCAATTCAACATTACTCAATACAACTTAATTCAACATAAGTCAATACAACATAATTCAACAACACTATTTGCAATTCAACATAATTCAAGATAAATTCTTGAATCCCACTTCAACATTCCATAACCAAGTTTATGTCATCCATATCATTAACACATCTTCCCCCCCTCCCCCAAAAAAAAAAAAAAAAAATTCATTTCATATTATAGCATGATTTACAATGCCCATAACAAAAGTTCATTCGCTAATTTTTAACATAATTTTCAAACACTTCCAAAATTCAATTAAACTTGTATATATATAATTCAATACCTCAATTTCATGATTCTACTTTCAATTTGGGCAAAATCATTAATTATCATCATGAATCAACCTAGGGTTTTCAAGAAAAATCGAGACTTTCAAGAAAAATTCAAACTTCTCAAACCACTACTTTCTATTCCAATTTTCCCATTGATTATACACCCAAGGTTCATAATCCACCATCTTAACCCAACAATTAAACCCCCAATACTTCAAACCCTAAACCCCAAAATCTCATGATGTACACTATATGCTCAAAAATATAGATTTTGTATTTATATAATCAAAATACCACAAATCTATCTATTAATGTAAGTGTTGAAGAAGAACTAGGACCCCTACCTCAAGAATCAAGCAAAAGAGCAAGCTTTGAGAAGAATCCTTCACAAATCCAAACATTCAATCGGTTGAAAATGTTGAGCTTCAAGCCTTCTTCACTTTTTGGTAAGAGATCTTGGCCAACTGTAGACGTCCCTGAACGTCCCGGGAGGGAAATCCCGATTTGTTCATTTGGGGTTATTACAGTTTGGACTCAAATTGTCACGGTTCTTAATCTGAACCAAAGAGTCTAAATCCGGCAAATCGTTTGTCACGATTTTTGTAAAGAAGTGCCAAACATGGACTGCTTTGCCAGATACAGAGTCACCATCTAAATATTTATTTTGGAGGAATTTAGGAAACCCTGACTCGTTGCCCAAGACCATGTGTCCGTCATCACCAAAGTTGCTTCGGCTCGGGAACTTGGGTACGATTGGGGAAGGTCAGCTATGAGTACCCCCGCTCGCCTGATCAAAGATCGGCCTCTACTAACCATGATATCGAGTTTTGAAAACGTTATGTGTTCTTATTCCGGTTTATTAACCAAGAGTCACTATGTGATGCGCACAGCATACAAGTATAGACTGGATCGCCTGAATTTACAAGTATAGACTGGATCGCCTGAATTGGAACAAAACATTTCATGTTTGTTTTGAAAATGGTTTGCCACGCGCAAGTAGGCTAAAATGCAGGTTTTGCCACCCTCGAGTGGGCTTTAGAAAAGATGGTTTTGCCACTATCTAGTGGGCTTAAAACTCATAGTTAATGCATTGTTCCAATTTAGATAATCCAACCTTCACCCACAGGCACTCAGGCAGATATATCACATAAGCACATAGCCTCATGGTAAGCATGCTATCATGGCAGTCACTCACACACATGCAAGGATGCTAAAGCATAAACACTTACTGAGTACTCCGAGCCAAAACAGAAACTAGTTAGTAATCAAATGCGTGATCCTAGTTCATGTTAAGATGGCTAATGCAACACATACAGAATGCAACTAGAATAGGCTCGGCTAATCCAAGAATGGCATGTGAAATGCGACAACTAGATACACGTATTCAAGTTGGAATGGAAATACTATGCAGTTAGTATGATGCGCCGAGCCTGGTGCATACATTACGAATGAATGTATGCAAACATGCTATCCTAAGTATGCTAATCAAAACATGCCCTAAACTAACCATCAAAAGCTAGTATATAAAAGGGAAGAAAGACGTAGGGTTGGAAGACATACACACACTAACGCACACTTTATTACACAATTGCCCTCACTCGGAGGGTCCGAATAAATAATACAGATTTAACTAATTAACTAGTTGACTAACTAATTAATTAATTACAAAACTTCTAATTAATCAACAAATTAATTACAAAAAGAAGGTGGCCACAGCCCCGCCTCGGAATGATGGGATGATTCATGCTCGATTTGCCGCGCCCGGAAACCCGGTACCATGCCACTGTTGCCTCTGTTTACACTACCTTGCTCCTCTGAAAGTTATGAAAGTTTCCAGAACTACTTTGAACTTCCTCATGAGTGTTTTGGATTTCCATCGGCCAGAACAAAAGGCCACCGGCCATGGGAATGGGATTATCGTCATCAGCTGGACAATGATGGCCGGTCGGCACCAAAAGTGGTCGACCGGCCATTTTCTTCCCGCAGAGCCCTGTTTTGACAGCAGCAGAGGACAGACAGTGCATGGTATGAAATTTTCAAAGCAATGTGTGCATGGCCACTCTCCCAATCATGCTATAGACTAAAGGGAGTATGGCCCTCGGTACTCGGGCCACCAATCATGCACTTTGATGCGTGATGGCCAAAGGCACCAAGTTTGCAACTCAATGTAAATGCATGCAACAAAACAAATGAGTGCTAACACCCTATCATGTTAAGATCATGGGGATCGGCGACCGCGGAGTGAGACATGTTTCGTCACTTTAAGTATGAACACGACTCATTCCTCATGCTTGGTTTGACACCCCAAACCAAGCAAAATGCAATGCATGTGTGAGATGTGACTCAAGTATGCACATGAGGCTAAGGTACCAAAACATGCCAAATGTAATGTGACCTATAATGCAAGTATGCAATGTGCCAAACATGCGATGCAAACATGATGTACAACTAGCTAAGCAACAATGCAAACATGCAAAGATGATACAATGCAAACATGAGACCAAAGTAATGCGACATGTCAAAACATGCAATGGTGGACTTAAACTGAAATGGGAGGCCTCAGCCATGCCCCAAAATAGTGGCCATAGATGATGCATAAGGACACAAATCATGCATGCAAGCATGCACATACCAAGGTCTATCACCTAAGCATGGAAGGGCCAATTTTCAAGGACACTTAAAGGTGATAAATATGGACATTAAACACTCATGTTAAACTTTGAAAAGCATGTGAAGGATGATGCCAAAACATGCTTGGAAATGGATGCGAAATAGAAGGCATTCAAGGCCACAAAAGAGGACATTACTCAACACCTACCCCAAGCAAACATGGCATGGATTTTTCAATGCAAAATAGAGTTTTATCATGCAAAAATGAGCCCCAAAACCCACTGATATGGCAACCCAAAGCCTCAAACACATAGGCATGCACAATGCTTCATTTTAAGGCACAAAAGGACACCTCTTCAAGGCATGGAAAGAATGATGAATGCAAGCATACAAGCATGGATTACGGACTGAAATATGATCTCCAATGATGCCAAATCATGAGAATAAGCTAAGCTAAGCATGCTAGTGACCCACACACTCAAGGCTTACAAGCCAAAATGCAAAGAGGCTATACCAAACATGGAAAACATGATTAAATCAATACCCAACAGACCTCAAGCATGTTGAAATATGACCAAAAGCTTCATGAAGTCAAGCTAGAACATGCAAGCATGGAGGCCTAAATGCATGGCACCCTTGTAGGCAAAATGGAGGAATGTAAGGCAAGTATATTGTGCATGCAAGGGGCCATAAATCCGACCAAAGACAGAGATATAATATGACCATATAACACCCAAAAACCTCTGAAATGGAGCCCAAAAGAACTAAGCATGCATGCATGCTACCCTTGTGAGCCAAAAACATGAACATATGAGACACAAAGGGAGAGGGGTGTCCCTCCCCTATGCAAGACCTAAAAACCTCTTCTTCACCACTAAAAATCCTCTGGATTTCAATGGTGAGAAGGCCAATGCACAAAGGTATTCAAAGCTTAACAAGGAGAGCACAAAAAGGGCCAAACAAGGCCTAAGAGGGGGAGGTCGACCCCCAACACCAAAATGACCTTAATGAAGTGTCTTAAACACAAGAAAATAGAACTTTTATATGTTATACACAAAGCTCAAAAAAGCATGCAAAGGGGGTTAAAAGCTAGTGCAAGATTGGGGAAAATAAAGCAATAGTGTTACCCTTGAAGAACACTTCAAGAATAGCAAGTCCAGCCCCCTTCTTTTGATCAAAACCAGTTCAAAATTTCAAGAACAAACCCTCAACACCTCCAAAGTTGAAGTATGGTGTAATGTTAGGTGACTTAGTGCAAAACTAAGAACAAAACACACTTTTTGGCTCTTTAACACACAAATGAAGAGAGAGAGAGGGAGATATAGAGAGAGAAGGTGTATATATCAGATATATATGTATTAGGTCTGGTTTTGCTGAACCCCCTCAAAGGAGAGGGAAGGTCTCCTTATGTAGGCAAGACAAAGGGCTAAAGCTTCTAAGGGAAGCCAAATGAAAAGGGCCAAGGGGGTCAAGCTTCTCAAGGAAGCTAACCCAAAGGTTCAAGCTTCTTGAGGAAGCTAAGACCAAAAGGGTGCAAAGGGTGCAATTCGTCCATACACGTGTACGGAGGACAGGTTCGTGCACTTCAGCTGGCACAGCTGGCATGCACCATGCCTGAAAAAGGCAAAAAGGTGGTACTGGCCAGAAAAGGAGCCCATCGGCCAAACAAATAGTCAATCGACGACACCAAGTGCCGACCGGCTATCACCAATGGCCGGTAGCATTAAACTAGGGCTGGTGGCCTCAAGCCAAGGCCGGTGGGTATCAGGGATAGCTAACAAGCTACTCTCTACCCTCAGGTGCAAAAACAAACAAGTTCTTGGTGCAAAACTAAGGACAGAACAGTCGAGTTAAGAGATCCTGAGGCAAGGCACGGCCGAGACCTCCGGGAACTCAAAACGAACATGAACATGGATGATCATCGGGTGTTCAAACGATGACGTCCAAGTCTTGAGGACGGTCAAAAATGGGGTGTCTACACTAACTTTTAAGGAAATAAAAGGTATTTGGAGTCAAAAACCTAGGGTTTTCGGACCTAGGGTAAGAGGGATGAAGCGAGGAGATGGAAGTGTGAAGAATGATTTAGAAAAGTGCCTTTAAATTTGCTGAATTCGTGCAGTCCGCTTGAGCGTCAATTTTCCTGATCGAGCGTACCTGCTTCCAATACAGATTCCAAAACTTCAAACGAGCATAACTCTCTCATTTGGACTTCGTTCTAGGTCGTTCTTGTTTCCAATTTGAAGCCCCGAAAGCAAGCTTTCCAATGGTTCTAGCCTCACATCTAAATTCAAAGTGTGGAAAAAGAAAAAGGCAAAAGAGTGACGGTTGTTAGTAGGAAAAATTATCCGAATTAAATTCTTGATTTAGTCTTACTTTACCATCATGTTACCACTTCGATCAATGTCCAAAAATAAGACAAGGAGGTTCCAAATACACTAAAAAATGTCAAGGGCAATCTCCCTTTCCACGCTCGAGCGTCGCTTTCTATGCTCAAGCACGCAGACCAACAAAGCTGTCCGCTCGAGCGACCACTCCTATGCTTGAGCGGGAATTCACAACTCTCAGAATTTCGGACAGACTGCAAAAATGCTGGGATCCTCTCAAGTCCACTCGAGCGTCAACTCCCCCGCTCGAGCGAAAGGAAAAATTCTAGATCGTTACAGATGAAAACTCACCGAGAAAAAAGAATCTGAGCCATTGGCGTCTGTTTTCGTTGTCATCACCATCATCATCATCATCATTATCCATGGTGTTTGAAGTGTAGGTCTGGTGTATGTCCCAACACAAGCTTAAGAAATGATTTTTCAATGGACGAAATAGAACATTACAAAATTACGATACCTGAAGAAACTCATGGCCATGCTTTCGATATTGGTCTTCTCCAATGAGCTAAACACGATGAACGCAGCAAATATAATAAACCCCCCAAGTGCTGATGAAAATTCAAATTCAAATTCAAATTCAAGCTCAAACTCAAACTCAAAAAGAAACTGATTTCAATTTCGATTTACAATTCATTTATGAGATTGAGTCGATTCAATTCGAACAATAACAAATGACTCACATTTAGATGTTTAGGGTTTCATTGTGCCAAGCGAAGACGCTGAACAACGTCTCCTTCAACAGCCATTTACACCGGTAATAGTCCAATATGAACTCGTTGTCCTTCAAGTACTCAGGCAAGCTTTGGTTCTTCACCGATCGCCTCTCGAATCCCTACTTCATGTTTTGGCCTGAGTCAACTCGGCCAGCACTCTCCTTTTTGTTATTACCACTGAGCTTTTCGCTGTTCTTGCCTCTCTGTTTCATCTTTATCAGAAAATCCCCCAACGTTTCTTTGTTTCCGGTGAGCTATTCACCGGAAATGTCTCTATTTTCCGACACCTCTCTCTCTCAAAATCTATAAATATGTAATTATTTATGTTTGTGCATATATAGCAGTAGATAATATATGTATATATGTATGTATGTCACGCTGGTGCCGAGGTTAGAGCTTTAGAGCATTTATAGGTAGTGAGGAACGTGTGATCGAATTAAATAGAAAATTATTTTTTTTCCTTTTGTTTAAAATAATAATAATTAAAAAAAAGAAGTAATGACTAGTAGAAATAAATAATCAGCCAGGTGGAAAAGGATGGATGGCTACATGTTAGAATTTGGTTGATTTGACTATGGAACAAAAGTCAATAAGTGAATGTATGTGACACGTAGTTTTCGATTTTCCAAAAATATTTTTCAGAAAATTTTATTTTATTATTTTCGTATTTTTTTATTTTTACTAAATTTTTTAAAATTTTAAGTAATTTTTTTTAATTTTTAGACACACTTAACATAAATACATATAAAAAGTATAATTTTTGTGAAAAAAAATCTTTTAAAAATTCACTAAATTCACTATTAAATTAACACAGACTTGCACTTTCATTAGTTACTGGCAACAATCTTTGCACAATGTTAGAGTTTCTTGAGTTCGTTTGATTGAAATTTTGTTATTGGAATTGTGATTGTTATTAATTTGCAATATGATATAATATTTTACGGAAAAAAAAATAAATGAAAAAAAAAAACATGATGGTAACATATTTGGAATAGTGGGATTATATGGAATTGGCATTTGAAAATGGAATTTGATTTGGTGGGATTTGGAATTAATAAAATCTTTTCTAGTCTTATTATGCAAACTGCATCCCACATCTTTGGTTTTGATCTAATCTTATCTACTCTTATTACATCTTGTAGTGAAGCAAAAGCAGGCACTGAGGAACAGGGAAATGGGATGCAATAAAACTGACATACAATAATAATCACCTATCATGATGGGATAGAGTGAATAAAAACTAATATAAAACGAAATCATAATAATCATAATAATAATTACTATGTTTGATTTTAATTTTTTTTAAAATTAATTTTTTCTATTTATTTGTTTTTAATGAATATTTTTAAAATTTTAAACAAATTTTTTTTTTTACTTTTTTAGATGCACCTTACTTAGATGTATGTAAATAGTAAAATATTTGTCAAAAAATATTTTAAAAAATTAATAAATACAAAAAAATACAAAAAATGTATTGAGTTTTCATATATATATATATTGTATTTTTAGTATTTAATGAATTGTTTAATGATTTTTTCACAAATATTATTCTTTTTAAGTGTATTTATGTTAGGTGTGTCTAAAAAAAAATGCTTAAAATATTAAAAAAATTTCATTGAAAAAAAAATACGAAGAATAAAAAAAATAGAATTTTCTAAAAAATATTTTTTGAAAATCAAAACCAAACAGGAAAGTAATTAATCACGCCAAATCTTGACTAGTGATTCTACCATTTTCGTTTCTCTCGCATGCTCTCATCTTCTTGTTGTAGTATCAAATAATGTAATGCCCCAAAATAATCCAACATAAATTAAATACGTCTACCAACATCCACTAAATAATAATAGCGATTCTCCAACCTTTACATCATTAATCAACAAGGTTTATACAAAAGTTCCACATGCGAATCATACATTGAACGGTATGAAAACACATGAATCTATAGCATGCAGAGCATCAATCCCAAAACAAATAAAATGCCCTTTAGGGCTTACATCTTCCAAGGCTTGAGCCCGGTTACACAAAAATGGTTTCACGAACCCATACATTTAAAGCCCTTGGCTAACAATTAAATTCACACCAAATAGAGTTATCTACTCTTCACAAAAATATGTCCATGCCCTTAACTCGGCGGATCACGTCATCTTTACCTACACCAAAATCCCATAGGGGTGAGCATAAAGACCAATAGAGAATCCTTATAAAGTATATATAGTTATGCAAGATTTTCCAGTATTGAATGCAAGTGCCATGCAATGCTAATTTAATGAAAATTTCATTTACATTCTCTTCTTGAAAATCACCATGTTCAACAACAATTGAAATCTCAACAATTCCGAAACTTACAATTTTGTTCAATAGGGGGCGGTAAATACGACTCAGGTAATCTCTCGGTTGGTATCTGCAAGTAGGCTCAACTAGCACTACCAAAGCCCCACTTTACCAGTTGCTAACCGAAAGGGAAGTGATACCTCCTCTGCGCGTGTTTTCGGTCTTTCACCTCGGACACTCAGGCCAACTTATCAATTCCATCTACACCTCCTATCCGAACTTACCAATGTATTTACCCCAAAAACATTTCCTTAGTTCTCTTTTCTCAACAATTCTTTTCTTAATGCAAGATAATTAATTTCAAATCAAAGCATGCCGTAACCAAACAATAGTGAATGCAAAATAACAATTGGTAAAGCTACAATAATCACTCCCTTTTCATTCTTAAATATTTCAACAATAAACTCAAAATAAATGAGCTTTCATTCCTCCCGTTCCATATATCTCACAATGGAACCATGTTCCTATTTAAATTCATCGACAAATAACCACATTTCCAGTTCTCAAGCAATTCCAACAACATAATCACTTCAAGACTATAGCAACAATTGAACAATAATTTCTTTCCAACACCAACATTTTTCTCTATTTTATGAGATTCATCATCTGTAACTATAAGTAAGAAGCTTTTTGATGTACAAAATAATGCATTAATAATAAAATTTCATGGGTTCTCATCATTTGATTTGAAAACCCCCAATTTCTAGTTTTCTTCTTTACAAACAACACAAACACACACACACACTAAACACTTGGAAAGGACCCTTGAGATCACACCATTTTCCTTGCCTAAGATAGTTTCAACTCTCATGATGCTATCTTAGAAGAATTTGAGATTTTTAAAACCCACTTTTGAAAATCTCTACATTTTAAGTCACAAAATCAAAATCAACATAATAACTTCAAGAAAACCTTTAAATCAACATCAATATTCCAAAACATGTACATATAACTCAAGGAAGTCCCTACCTCAAGGTTTGACGAAGAAAAAGAGGTGAAACCCTAGAAATCAAGGATGCCCAAGCCAAATCTCCACCGTACACAATGTAGTCCTTGCTTTGCTCACCAAGATTTGTGAAAGAAGATGGATCAAAACTCAATGGATTGCAAGAAATCAAAGGTTCTTGGAGTTTGGGGAGGGTTTTTAGAGAGAAGGAGGAGTAAAACACTTTTTAGAGTGAGAAGAAAATATTTAGAAATGATATACATTCAGCCCAAAAGAAAGAGAATAGCAGAGTTTTCGGACAGCTAGCATCCTGCACGTGCATAGCCTACCTCCCGCACATGCAGCCTTTAACCCTTCACGTGTGGCCTTCCCATGCCGCACCTCCTCTAGCACCTACATATATTGCAGCATGCTGCCTCAAACATTCCCTGAATTCCACATGTGCGGCCTCACCTCCTACACGTGTGGCCCCTCTCCCGCACGTGCGGTCCAAGGCTCTGCACGTGTGTAGACGTCCCTCGAGCGCCCCGGGAGGGTTAAGTCCCGTTCCGTTCATATTGGGTTTACTACAGTTCGGACTCGATTTGTGTCGGTTCTTAATCTTGAACCAAAGAGTCCAAATCTGGCAAATCGTTTGAGAAAACAGATTTTGAAAAGAAGTGCCAAACATGGACTGCTTTGCCAGATTATAGAGTCGCCACCTAAATATTTTAAAATGGGAAATTTAGGAAACCCTGACTCAGTGCCGAAGGCCACATGTCCGTCATCACCAAAGTGGTCTTGGCTCGGGAGCTTGGGTACGATCGGGGAAGGTCAGCTATGAGCACCCCCTTTCGCCCGGTCTGAAGACCGGCCTCTACTAACCGTGATATCCGTTTTCGAGAACATTACATGCTCTTATTCCAATTATTAACCTAGAATTACTATGTTATGCGCGCAGCAAACAAGTATAGACTAGATCGCCTAATTTGGAAATAAACATTGCATATCCATTCGTTTTGAAAATGCTTCGGAATTTGCTACTCCCAAGTAGGCTAAAACACGGATTTCAATGAGTATTTCCAACTCAAGCAACCCAACCTCCACCCACAGGCATTCAAACAGTTTATCTCATGTAAGCACTTAGCCGCATGGCAAGCATACTGTCATGGCAACACTCACACGCATGTGGTATGCTAAAGCGTAAATACTTACATCGTACTCCGTGCCAAAACAATAAACTAGTTAGCAAACATGCATGACCTAGTTCATGTTAAATGGCTAATGCAACACAGGCAAGGATGCAATTTAGAGTAGGCTCGGCTAACCCTAAAATGGCACGTGAAATGCAATCATTCGATGCACGTATTCAAGTTTGAATTGAAATACAATGCAGTTTGTATGATGTACCGAGCCCGGTGCATGTCAACAAATGCATGAATGCACGCATGCATAGCATAAGGTATGCTAAAATAAACGTGCCCTAATCTACCATCATAAGCAGGTAAATAAAAGGGAGAAAGAAATGTGGGTTGGAAGACATACACCCACTCACGCACACTTATTACAAATACGCCCTCGCTCGGAGGGACCAAAAGAATAATACAAATTAATTAACTACGCAAGCTAATTAAATATTACAAATTCACTAAATTAATTAACAAATCAACTAGGTTAATTAAAGCAGTAAATGCCTCGGGAAGAGGGCAAGATGTATCCCACGCCCAGGACTTGCTCAGAATCGCACTGCCATGCATGATTGCCTCTGTTCCCTCTGCTCTCCTCCTCAGAAAATTACCAAAGCTTCAGGAATACTTCCTTGGGCACTGGAGATCACCACCAGCTATGGTAGAACACCACCGGCTGAAGGATGTGGCCACCGGCACTGAATTCATCCATCGGCTTCCAGATCGCCGGTCGGCACTAAACAAAGGCTTGGCACACAAAATGCTGCAGAACACGCAACTCACAAAGAAGAGAGAGGACACAACTTGCATGGCAATGTAATTCAAAGCATGTATGCACCAAACACACCCCTTATCATGTTTTTGACTCAAAGGAATATGTGCCTCGGTTCTCAGACCACCAATCGCGCATTTCCATGCATGATGGCCCAAGGAACCAAGGATGCAACTTCACTTTCAAATGCATGCAAACCAAGTAAACATGAAAGGGTGCCAAACCTCTATCATTTCATCTCAAGAGGCCAAGCATGCATGCTTATGCAATGCAACTCTAAGCATGTTATCTAGCATGCAACATGAACAATGCGAGCAAGCTAAACATGTTAGGCATACAACCTAAGCAAAGAGGCATATAAACCAAGCAATGGAGTGGACTAAAACATGAATTAGACTACTCCTTATTGGCCTAAAATCAGTGGCCAAAGTGCCTAGAAATGGAGACTAAACACACACACACACATACAAGTGTTATGGTCCAAACCCAAGGCATAAACATGGAAACCCCCAAGCACACTTGGAGATACCAAACAAGGACAATAAACACACATTGTAAAGCTCTGAAAATCATGCAAAACATGATGCCAAATCATGCAACAAAACAAGCCAAACAAAGCATGCAAATGGTCTAAGGTTTAAAGCAAATCAATGAGGCTTTGAACCACACTTAGCACAACCACACATGGCAATACTTAAACACTTAAAAACAGAGTTTTAACACATAAAACTAAGCCTAAATGACCACCTAGATGGCATCTAGATGACATGAATCCAAAGGCATGCATTAAAGCCAAAACATGAAGCATTTAACACATACTCTTAAAGCATTAAAGAGGCATGCTAAGCAATCAAACAAACATGTATGAAGGACTGAAATAGCATGAAAAATGGTTCCAAACCGTCAAAAATGAAGCAAGCAAGGCATGCTACACACTCATGCTCTTAAGGCCAACAAGCCCAATACAAAGAGGCTATATTAAACATGCTATGGTTGGCTCAAACAACATGAGACAGACCTAAAACATGGAAATATGAGCACAAAAACTTCACAAATGCAAGCCTAAAACATGCTAGAAGCTAAGGCACACAACCTAGGCATGTTAGAGGATCAAAAGGCATTACAAGGCAACTATGCTAAGCATGCATAAGGGACCTAAACAACTTAGAAACATGTTATATCATGGCAATATAAGCATGAAAAACAAACCAAACATGCTCAACACACACTTAAGCATAAGCTCCCTCAAGAAACCAAATCTTGTCCTTTTCAAGGACATCGAGGAGAGGGGGTGGTCCTCTCCTTCTTGAGACTCTAAGGCATCATCTTCACCACTGAAATCCCTCAAGATTTCAGTGGTGAGGAGATCCTAACACCAAAGTCTCGGATCTCTCACAAAATGGCACAAAGAAGGGCCTTTTCAAGGCCTAAGGGTGGTCAAACTTGCTCAAACCACAAAACACTCTTAATAAACAATAAAGAGGCTTAAAAAATAGAACTTTTATGTGTTATAGACTAAGCACAAAAACTATTTTAAACTAGGAAAAAATGGAGTGCAAGAGTGGGGTAAATAAAGTAAGTTTTGTTACCCTTGGAGACCACCTTCACAAAGGTTGGAGTTGTTGGTTCCTTGAGCTCCAAACCAGCTCCAAAGCTCCAAAACAAACCTCTGGACCTTCAAGAACCCAAGGAAGGTGAAACACTAGGTGTTGGTGAGCAAAAGTATGACACAAACACCTAGTGTACAAAACAAGAGAGAAGAAGAGAGATAGGATGTGTATCTATCCTAACCCTAAAAAACAGAGCTTGGTCTGTCTAAAAATGTCTAAAATTTTGTAACCCTAAGCCAAGAAGAGGAGTGGTCCTCTTATAGGCAAGCAAAGCTTGCAAAGCTTACAAGCTAAGCTAACTAAGGGGGTCATCTCTCCATACACGTGTATAGAGGGGAACCAAAACTATACAGCTGTCTTAAAATATCTCAAAAAGCAACTACACAGTGTCCGGCCGGCAAAGAGTGTCATTTTGACAAAACTTAGTGCCGGTCGGCACAAAAGAGTGCCGGTCGGCACAAAAGAGTGCTGGTCGGCACAATAAAGTGCCGATGGCAACACTAGCCAGCCGGTGGCCTCTAGCCACAGCCGGTGGTATGTGGGGGTGCCTCACAAAGCATTCCCTGCCCTTCCAAGGATAAACACAAGCGTTTGGTGCAAAACCAGACACAAGAAGGTCGAGTTCGGAAGTCCTGAGGCAAGGCGCGCGAGCCGAGAACTCCGGGAACTCCAAACGAACACAAACATGGATAATCACCGAGTGTTCCAATGGTGATGTCCAAGTCTTGAGGACAGTCAAAAATGGGGTGTCTACAACGTGCGACCCTGATTCTCCAGCCCAGAATTTTTCTCCGCTCAATTCTAGGAACTTCGGACCTGGTCTTGCACTCTCCGGAACAAGTGAAAATCAACACCGAATAAACAAGAACAATAATTTATTTGAGAAGAACTTCCGGACACTACAAACCCAATGAAAACAAAACTGAAGAGACATATAATGAAACCGGTCATCATAACCTCCCCACCATAGGAAATTTCTTCCCTGAAATTTAAGCAAACCAACCAAACTAAAGGGTTCAAGCAATTATGACCATACTAACAACATTATCAAGTCACAACATCATTGTTCAACCAACATTTACCATACTCATCACCATCATTTTGTCAAAACAACAATTGCTTATACTAGGTATTTGAAATGAAACATCTTTGACAAAAATTTCTTCTCTTAGAATCTCATACTTAGATTAACAATACATTCAACAACTTGTGATGAACAATTTTAACACTATTCCTTTCGATGCTAGGGAACATTACAAATCAAAATAACTAAGCATTTGCAAATAAATCCAGATACTTGGAGCGTACCTCCACCTCCCTTTCCCACGTTGTTTGTTCAATCCCGTGGTGTCTCCACAACACTTTTACTAACGGTATGGTTTTGCCCCATAGCACTTGTTCCTGGGTATCTAATATTTGAACCGGTCGCTCTTCATAAGAGGCATTCTCATCTACCTCCAAATCAACCCAATCTAGCACATGAGAAGGGTCGGTTCGTACTTTCTAAGCATGGACACATGAAACACATTGTGAACCCCAAAAAGTTGTGGCGGTAAAGTTAGCCGGTATGCCACTTCCCCAGAAAGTCGTGGTGGTAAAGCTAGTCGGTATGAACACCGGTGCAGTAGTCAATCTAGTTTTGAGATCTTGGAAAGACTTTTCACAAGCCCCACTCCACACAAACTTAACCCCCTTTCTAGTCAATCTAGTCAAAGGTGCAGCTAGTCTAGAGAAGTCCCTCACAAAACGCCGATAGTACCCCACCAATCCTGAGAAACTCTAGATTTCAAAAACATTTTTAGGCTACTTCCAATCTTGTACCCAGTCTATCTTTGAAGAATCTACAGTTACTCCCTCTCTTGACACCACATGACCCAAAAACTTCACCTCGGTGAGCCAAAACTTGCACTTCTCAAATTTGGCATACAATTGATGCTTCCTAAGCAAATCAAGCACTACCCTCAAGCGAGCCTCATGTTCCTCCTCGGAAGTCAAATAAATTAGGATGTCGTCCACAAACATGACCACAAAATGATCCAAGTATTCCCTAAAAATTCTTTTCATCAAGTCCATAAAGGAAGCTGGTGCATTAGTCAACCCAAATGGCATTACAAGGAACTTATAACGGCCATAACGCTTATGAAAGGCCGTTTTCTGGATGTCCTCCTGCCGAACTCTCAACTGATGGTACCCCGACCTCAAATCTATCTTCGAAAAGCAAGAGGACCCTCTAAGTGGGTCAAACAAGTCATCAATTCGGGGTAAGGGGTACTTGTTCTTGACGGTAACTCGGTTCAACTTGCGGTAATCGATACACAACCGTAACGACCCATCCTTCTTCTTTGCAAAGAGAGTCGGTGCTCTCCAAGGCGATGTACTAGGGCGAATGAAACCCTTGTCTAAAAGTTCTTGGAGTTGAATCTTCAACTCATGCAACTCTTCGTTCCAAGCACTAAGTCAATGGTAAACTCGATCTCCCGGTGGGGTGGCAAACTAGTAAGATCCTCGGGAAATACGCTCGGATATTCACAAACTACCCTTGGCAGCTCAACATGAGACCCATCACTCTCACTATCCAAGAGAGTAGCAAGAAGATCGCTAAGCTCGTTTCTACTACGAGGGTCAAATACTGGCGATAAGACGCGATCAACCTTGTCCCCTAGAAAGTAGAAACAATCACCACCCACGTGTACACTGTGACCCTTTGACGAAAACAATTAATCATTGCCCAATATGAAGACAACCAATCCATGCCTAAAATGACATCGAAACTTGACATGTCTAGTAACACAAAAGCAAACGGGAGTTGACGCCTGGCAACCTCTATCTCACAACCACGACACCTCTGATCTAAAACAGTACCCCTAGCTGGTGACTCTACTCTGAGCGAAGATGCAAACTGTGCCACCTCTAATCCCAATGCAGACGCAAATGCAGTAGATATGAATGAATGAGATGCACCCGTATCTATCAACACATTAGCCAAAGAATTACACACAACAAAAATACCTCTCACAACTTAGGATCCCGGCAACTGCTCTGGCGTGGTAACAGTATATATGCGCCCATGTGGCCTCTGATCAACCTACTCATCCCTCAGAGCATAGGCCTGCTGCATTGATTGAGCCGAAGTGGCTCCTTGATTCGCTCACAAAGTCTAGACTGAGTGAGCTCGGCTGTGGCTCTGAGTGCCGCTTGACTCGATCGCGCCAGATGCGCCTCCCAACTGCGGGCAAGCTCTCTTCATGTGCCCTGACTGACTGCACTGATAGCAAGTAGGCCCCTGCCCCCTACTCTAAGACTGACTCTGAGATCGGTTAGGTGGTAGTGGCGGCAACATCTGCTGTCCTCCTCCCTTTTGTGGACATGCAAAGACCTTGTGACTCGATTGGCCATTTTTGAAGCAAGAAAACCCACTCGGTGTATTCTTCTCCAAGCCCACACTAGCCAAGGGAAAGGTAGATCTAGACTGTTGTGGTTGAGACTGCGATGAAAAGGTGTTTCAGCTCTTCTTGTTGGGCCTATAGTCCCCTTGTGACCCTTGGCCCCTAGACCTCGAACTCTGAAGTCTCTTATCTTCGGCCTCTATGGTAATCTCCATATGAGTAGCCACCTCCACAAGATGATCATAATTTCAAATCATGCTCCCGGCAACCTTGAACAAGATCTTAGTTCTGAACTTCTTCTCGAACTTGATGCAACGACGTTATTCTGTTGCCACCAACTCTAGTGCAAACTGGGACAAACTAGAGAAGGCCGCTTCAGACTTGATCACAGACATATTGAGTTGCTTAAGGTCTTGGAACTCTTGCCTCAGCCTCTCTCTAGTAGTGGAAGGTAGGTACTTGTCTTGGAAAGCCACTACAAACGCTTACCATGTCAGTTCTATCCAGCCCTTGGCGTATTTCCACCATTGGCCCGCGTCCGTCTTGAGATAGTAACGTGCAAGAGTCACCCTAAGCTCACCATCTTCGATATGAAGCATCTCAAATGTCTTCACTATCTGCTCGAGCCACTCATCCGCTTTCTTAGGCTCGGGGCCACCATGGAACCCATCCGGCTTGGCCTGCAAAAACTCTGTCATGAGAAAATTCGCCCTTGTCTCTACGGCGTTCTCCCTAGCTTGGTTCTCTGCCCTTAGCATAATCATAGACTCCCTCAAGGCCCCCGCCGTTTCTCGGTCTAAGGCCTCCATTGCATCTTGACCCACTTGTTCCAGAACTTCTGGTTGCCCCACTTGGTCGGCCATATTAGCTTGGCCCAACCCCTCCTCTTGCATCAGAACCCCTTGGATTGGTACTTCACGCACACCCCGGCGACCCCTACCACGCCTTCCACCTCTACCACCATGAGTTTGACCCCTTCCTGACATCCTAGTTAAGGAACAAGATAGATAATTTAGCACATAATTCCAAATGTGCTCGCAACTTGCCTCACATGTTAAACTACAACAATTATACATATTCTACCACACAAACTATTCAATTCACTCCACATAAGCACTTAGTCACGAAACCACATATGGATTATCCTTTTGTGATGAGATTCGTCCCACAAAAACCAGAATTCTTAGTAGAACGATGCGGTAGCCGAATAAAAGCAGACGCAGATAGGCAGTGTATATTTTCTCAATCGGTGTATAGTATGCACTCGGCCCCGCCCTTAATGTTTCAGATGCCGAATAAGTTGAGCAGGAGGCCGATTAAAGCTTGGGGGCCGAGTGCATAAGTACAAGACAGATCAAGAGTGGGCCCTGCCTAGAAGACCAGGAGTGTATATAAGTAGAAGAACGACGAACAAGAAGAGGTATGTGAGAATTAGTACGCTTTACTTAAGACACACGCAATCTAGAGAGCATACACTGACTTATCTGTCTGAGTGCTAATTTCGGCACCCCCGACCGGAGTGTTCATTCTTTTTCAGGCTACCAGCTGAGGATCTCGAGCGTCCCATTGGATCCAAAGAGTATTTCCAAACCACCTTCCCCACAATTGGCACCGTCTGTAGGAATACTCAACTACATCCATGGTGAGCGTAACGGAAGATCCTCTGATAATCATTGATGAAACTACACCGAGAGATGATCTCACCCCAACAAACATGTTGGAACCAGAGACGCGCCTTGAACTTCGACTCACCCTTGACTTCAGCGCCTGAGACAATGCAAGCGATCATGGAACAAGCAAAGAAAAATGAACAGAGGTTGGAGAACATGATCGCTGAGAATGAACGTCTCCATCAGGATTTGGCCTTGGAAGTGGCAAAGTCCAAATAAGTTGTACGCTAAGATCCGGAACGACCTCTGAAGGCAGGTGGTCGACGACATCGAGCCTGACAACAAGACACTGACAGCGACTCCGACTCATTATCCCCGGAGCCCAAGAAGAAGGGACGACCCGAAACTACCAATTCCTCTGAAGAGAGTCCATGTATAAGGCATAAGCGAAGACAAAATGGTTCAGATGAAGAGGACCAGCACGATCCCTTTGTGAGACGGATTGCAAAGGCAGTATTACCCAATAAGTTCCAAGCCTCGTAGTTCACCTTGTACAACAGGAAATTGGATCCCATGAATCATATCCGTCACTATAAGCAAGCCATGACGTTGCATGCAAACGACGAAGCTCTCATGTGCAAAATATTTCTGAGCAGTTTGGGATTGTTGGCAGTCAGATGGTATTGTAAGTTGGAGCCGGCATCGATTAAGAGTTTCCATCAATTACAAAAATCCTTTAGGGCAAGATTTATCACCAACGAGGTCTAGCCGAAACAAGCTGGCTCTCTCTGGGCAATGCAGATCCAGGCAGGAGAAACACAAAGAGCGTATTCGGCGCGCTATTGGGAGTGCTTTAATCTTGTCGATGATGCTTGCAATGACTCCATGGCCATTACCGCCTTTAAAATGGGTTTGCATCCTGATAGTGCTCTCCTCAGTTCCTTGACTAGAAGACCCCTCAAAATAGTCTGGTTGTTGATGAAGAAAGTCGAGAAATACTGTAAAGTGGAAGATGACGCCTTGCAGGTTAAAGCTGGAAACATGGGCAACAAGACGGCCCCTTCTGAAATTGCCCAGCCGTTAAATTCTGTACCACCTTAGAGCCTTGAACCACGACATCGGGCTAAATGAGACAAGAGACGGGATTTTCGCCAATCAAGCGACTAATGCTCCCACCGAGCAAATGAACAACTGCAAGTCGATAGCAGGCGCACAAGGTGCCCATACAAGAAATATACGGAGTTGTCAGAGTCGATCAACATGGTTATGTCCAAAGTCCAACACCTTCCGTTCTTTAAATGGCCGTCTAAAATGGTGGGACCTCCCGACACGAGAAGACGGGATATGCAGTGCGAGTATCACAAGGTTCATGGCCATGATACTGAGAGTTGTTATGCATTGAAGGATCACCTGGAGGAATTGGTACAATACGGTCAGCTACAACAGTACGTTCGAAAAGGCAACTCAACCAAAGCAATAGCCTTAAGACAGGATTCACCTTCACTCGGCGTGATCCACATGATATACAGCCTGCCAATATCATCTGTGGTGCATACGATTCAGTTGAATCCCGACCCTCGAAATCAACTCACTCTGGCTAAACGGCCCCATGAAGCTTCGAGCATTGCTTTCGATGATTCAGATTTGGCCGGAGTGACATTTCCCCACTTCGTTCCCTTGGTAATTGAGTTATGCGTAAACTGATTCACCGTTGAGCGTGTACTCATTGATTCGGGGAGCACATCGGAAGTTATGTATTACAAGACATTCACTAAACTCGGCTTGTCCGAATCAAATCTTTCTCTGGCTCCTTATCCACTATTCGGCTTCAACGCCAATCCAGAATACCCGTTAGGGAAAATCACACTACCCGTTCAAGCGGGCTCCCAAACAGTGGATGTGGAATTCTTGGTCGTCAAGCTGCCATTGCCGTATAATCTCATCGTGGGGCAAACTTGGTTGCATACTATGCAGGTCGTGCCAAGCACCTATCATCAGCTGCTACACTTCCCGACAGAACGTGGCATTGAGCGAATCCGTGGCTCCCAGAAATCGGCACAAGTATGTTATCTCCTTGCTGGAAAGATGCCAAAAGAGTTGCAAGTGAATTCTATTAAGGTGCCGGATCGGGAGAGCCTCGACGATGTTGGGCGGCTCCCAAGTGAAAAGGCCATGGAAGCCCTAGATCATGTTGAAATTGATGGAAACCCAGACAGGTTCTTCATGGTCGGCGCTTCCCCGAATCAAGCTGACAGACAGCAGCTGATTTCCTTCCTGCTCGGCAACCTTGATGTATTTGCGTGGACTCCATATGAGATGCCGGGTGTAGATCCGTCTGTTTCGCAGCATCGTTTAAATGTTGACCCTAAATGCAAGCCAGTTATTCAAAAAAGCCGGCGGTCAGCCACAGAGCACACTTCCGCCGTTGTTGAAGAGGTTGACCAGTTGCTTGACGTTGGGGCAATCAGGGAAGTGACCTACCCTACATGGCTCTCGAATACTGTGGTTGTGAAGAAGAAAAATGGGACTTGGCGTGTCTGCGTTGATTTCACCGACCTAAACAAAGCTTGCCCCAAGGATTGTTTTCCCCTACCCAGAATTGACCAACTTGTAGATGCTACAGCACGTCACCAGGATATGAGCTTCCTTGATGCCTACAGAGGCTACATCAAATTGCCATGCATCTGGAGGACCAAGACAAAACTACATTCCTCACCCCAAGAGGAATCTATTGCTATAAGATTATGCCTTTTGGGCTGAAGAATGTTGGGGCAACTTACCAAAGGCTAGTCACTACCATGTTCAAGGAGCAACTCGGCCACACTATGGAAGTTTACATTGACGATATGGTGGTCAAGTCCAAAGAAGAGCAAACTCATCTAGCCGATTTGGAAGAGACATTCGACATTCTACGCAAATACAGAATGAAGCTGAATGCTTCCAAATGTGCATTTGGGATCGGCTCTGCCAAATTCCTGGGTTACATTGTCAACCACCGAGGAATCGAAGACAATTTGAGGCAAATCACCGCAATCCTGGAACTCGGCTCCCTTCGATTGGTTAAGGAGGTTCAGAAGTTGATGGGGATGACTACCGCACTCAATAGGTTCATCAGTCGTTCCACAGACCGCTGCCGACAATTCTTTCAGACACTACGGCAGGGTAAAGCTTTTGAATGGACCTCCAAGTGTGAAGCCGCTTTTAACAGTCTGAAGGCTTATCTCCGATCTATTCCACTTTTGACAACACCATTAGCAGGCGACTCACTCATTTTATATCTGGCCGTCTCCAACCAGGCTGTCAACGCCGTATTGTTAAAGGAAGAGCTTGGAGAGCAGCGACTAGTGTATTATGTGAGCAAGGCAATGGTTGACGCCGAAACCCGTTACCTTCCACTGGAAAAACTCATCCTAGCCCTAGTCATGGCGGCAAGAAAACTAATGCATTACTTCCAGGGGCATAGCATCGGGGTACTAACAGATTACCCCCTCCGATCAGTACTACATAGTATAGAAGCATCAGGGCGTGTTTCGAAATGGGCCCTCAAGCTCGGCCAGTACGATATTCAATTTCTGCCTAGAACCTCAATCAAGGGGCAAGTGCTTGCTGATTTTGTAGCCGAATTCACGGGGGGTGTTGCTGACTTCAAGACCGGCCAAACTCAATCCAAGCCGAATTAGAGAATTTATGTGGAGGATATTTGGTAGTTGTATTGTGATGGGCCATCCAATCAACGGGGTAGTGGAGCCGGAGTAGTAATCATGACTCTCGACGGCGCAATAATTGAGCAGGCCTTCAAACTTGGCTTCGAAGCATCAAATAACGAGGCCGAACACGAAGCCCTTCTAACTGGTTTGCGGAATGCACATCTTCTGGGTGTTCGGCGTTTGCTTGTATTTTGCGATTCAAAACTAGTGATCAATCAGCTAAAGGGGGAGTACGCGGCCAAAAAATGATCGTATGGCGGCTTACATGAAAACAACTAACTTCTTGTTGGCAAAATTTGACCATCATGAATTAAATCAAATAACACGTGATCAGAACACACATGCAGATGCCCTGGCTTGCCTAGTCTCCGCCATTAACTCGGAGATTAAACGGACCATTGAAGTAGGTTTCATCTCGGAGCTGAGCATTGGCCCTTCAGAGGAAGTCTAGGTCAATGTCATAGAGTTAGGACCGAGTTGGATGGACCCCATTGCTGCATTCCTGTCTTTCGAATAGCTCCCAGCGGACAAGAAAGAAGTGCACAAGCTGTGAAACAAAGCCCTGCAATACTACTTGGATCCACAAGGAAAGCTTTATAAAAAATCCATTTCTGGTCCATACTTGGAATGCGTGCATCCGGACAAAGTCGAAGAGTTTCTGACTGAAATACATGAAGGCAGTTGTGGTGCACATTCTGGCGGGCGCTCTTTGGCTCATCGAGCTGTGACACAAGGGTATTACTAGCCGACAATGAGAGCCGATGCCGAGTGCCACGTGAAAAAGTGCGCACAGTGCCAGAAGTTCTCTCCTCTGATTCACTTGCCTGCTAAAAAGTTAAGCTCCATAACCAGCCCTTGGCCGTTCGCTCAATGAGGACTTGACATCGTCTGACCGCTGCCTCGTGCCCTAGGTAATAGGTAATTTTTTATCGTCGCGACTGATTATTTCACGAAATGGGTAGAAGTGGAGGCACTAACGTACATCCGAGATATCGACGTAAAGCGTTTTGTATGAAGAAATATCATAACGCAGTTCGGCATTCCCAAAGCACTTATATCAAACAACGGCACCCAGTTTGATTGTGGAGTCTACCGGGAGCTTTGCAGCAAGTATGGTATTTGGCCCTACTTCTCCATCCCGGGTTATCCATAGAGTAATGGCTAAGCTGAAGCCTCCAATAAAACCATTCTAGACGGCATCAAAAAGAGGCTGGAGAAGGCGAATAAGACTCCGGATTCGGAGCGCCCTCCGTGCATGTCATGATTGGCCAAGACAAAAAGCCTCCGAATTTGGAGCCCCGTTTGTACAGGTCACGTTTGGACCGAATAAGACTATGAATTTGGAGCGCCCTTCGTGCATGACGCGATTGGCCAAGACAAAAAGCCTCCGAATTCGGAGCCCTATCCGTGCAGGTCACGTTTGCGCCGATTAAGACTCCGAATTCGGAGTGCCCTTTGTGCATGTCGCGATTGGACAAGACAAAAAGCCTCTGAATTCGGAGCCCCATCCGTGCAAGTCACGTTTGGGCCGAATAAGACTCCGGATTCGAAGTGCCCTTCGTGCATGTCGCGATTGGCCAACACAAAAAGCCTCCGAATTCAGAGCCCCATCCATGTAGGACACGTTTGGGCCGAATAAGACTCCAGATTCGGAGCGCCCTTCGTGGATATCCCGATTGGCCAAGACAAGCCTCTGCATACAGAGCCCCGTCCGTGGTCTCGTTTGGGCCGAATAAAAACTCCGGATTCGAAGCGCCTCGTAAGCTGTTACAACACACGGTGACAATTGAAACCTTCAAGCATTCATAAATGTTTCATTAAATTGATTTCAAGCATTCAAAATGAAGTGAGTTCCTAAATCGATTGATTTGCACAAAGTGTATTAATACAAGTTGAAATACGCTAACATTTGAAACAGTGCGACTTATTAATTTAGAAAATAAATACATAATTTGCACTCAATCTACATATGATCATTACAAGGTCTGCTTTTATTTGACGACTCCGTCATTATCACTCTTCTCAACTTCGAAAGTGGAAAAGGAGAAATCATCTTGCTGGTATAGCGGTGATGCCGAATTCACGCCTGCTCCCCGGAGAGCCTTAGCTCCCTAAAGTTCCTTGATCCAACCGTGCTTAAACCCACGATTTTCACATCAGCAAACTTCCTCGGCGAGTTTCTCCTTGGTCTTCTCTATTCCAACCTTTCGGCCTTCATGAAAGCCTTTTTCATAGGCCCTGGACTTCGCAACCTCAATCGTAAACATGCTAGCCGTGTCCCGATCGACAATGGCATGACTTAGTAGCCTCTGGGTCACCCTCTCATCCACAACCGGGTTAGGATGGCTGGCCGATTGAGACTCGGCAGACTTGATTTTCCTTAGTTCACACTCGGCCTTGTGCCTTCTCCGCACGAGCTTCTAAGTTCCGAATGCGTTCATCTCTCTATTCTATATCCAGCCAAGCGGCGCGAATACGCATGCCGATTTCATAAGCGGCGTCCAGCCCCTTCATCGCCCCATGAACGCCTTCACGAAACACTTCGAAATCCTGCCGACCTACCATCGACTGCTGGACTTCAAGTGGAAATATCTGTCGAGCGAACTCGACTGCCACATTTGGATCATGAACGATTGAATCCGCCTCTGTCATTGGTCTATTCTCCACGAAGACCACAAAACTCAACGGACGCGGTGTCGTATCGGATTTCCTTCCAGAACGGGGTTGAGGAGATCTGCCGCGTGGCTGCTTGTCCCTCCTAGGTGACCTACTTTGACGACGAGGAGATTGGCGTCTCTCCCAATCCCTCAAAGTCCTACTTCCCATGCGCATAGGTTCGCCACTTCGATTGATATCTCCTTCCAGCTCAGCTAATGTTCTCGCATCTCCTCTGCTGTTGAAGAAAAGTCTATTTGACATTCGCACTTGTTTAACCTTCCTCAACGAACTGGACTGAATTACTAACTTTGAGCATATAAATAGGACCTTCATGCACGAAGCACACGCCCTATTTATTCCTTACGGGGGTAGCACCTCTGAGGTGATCTCATTAATGTTAAAACCTTAATAGACCGATGCCGATTGAGTCATGTGCCCCAACCATCCCATGAACCTCCGTTATTCGGCGCTCTGGTTCATGAACCAACTGGGGCAAGAGCAGATTTGTCAATCTAATTAGTGTATTTGCCCCACCCGCTCCATGAATCGATTTATCAGTATAATATTCATGAGCTCATTTTATTCGGCGTTCTAGTTCATGAACCAACTGGGGCAAGGGTAGATTCATCAATCTAGTCGGCTTAAGTGCCCCAGCCACTCCATGAATCGATTTATCAGTACAGTATTCATGAGTTCATTTTATTCGGCTTTCCAATTCATGAACCAACTGGGCAAGGGCAGATTTGTCAATCTAATCGGCGTATTTGCCCCAACTGTCCCATGAACCTCTATTATTCGGCGTTCTGGTTCATGAACCACCTGCGGCAAGGGAAGATTCATCAATCTACTCGGCTTAAGTGCCCTAGCCGCTCCATGAATCGATTTATCAGTACAATATTCATGAGTTCATTTTATTCAGCTTTCCAGTTCATGAACCAGTTGGGGCAAAGGCAGATTCATCAATCTAATCGGCTTATGTACCCTAGCTGCCCCATGAACTGATCTATCAGCACCTCATGAATTCATTATATTTAGATTCATCAATCAAATTCATTAATATAGTCAGCTAATAAGTTTGCCGTCTCACGTAGTCTTGACATTTTGTTCTAACTGCTGATTCTTTTAATTATGTACTCATATAACAAATAGTATAAGCAATAACTTTAGAGCATAGAAAATTTTCATTTATAAATTGGACTCTAACAGCGGACATTTTACACATGAAAACTGGTTGACATCCAAAAAAGATGAAAATCTACTAACAAAAAACTGTGCATCGAAGATGCCTACCAAAAACGAAAATATGCCTTGATCATTCCTCAGGGTCAGACACCAAAGGGTCAACGTCCACCTGCTCGTATGGAATCGGCTGTGCCAATGTCACATTCGCAGCAGCGAGGGCTTTGACCCAGTCGTGTTTGAAGCCCCGATTCTCAAACTTCAGTACTTCATCTGTATAGCTTTCCATGGCAGCCTCTTGCCCAGCTTGGAACGCTTTGGAAATCTCGGAGTCGGCCTTTTCCCTTGCCTTCTTTGATTCCTCTAAGTCAGCTTCCAGCTTGGCAATTGCCTCCTCGGCTAACTTAAGCACCTCCTCACTGGCCTTTGCCTTTTCCTCGGTGGCAAGCCTTAACTTATCGAAATTTCTAGCTTGCTTAGCCTCCGAGTCGGCTCTGGCGCGTTCCACTGCCGCTTGTGCTGCCTCATAATTGGCCCTTTGAGAGACCGCCACAACCTTTTTCTGTTCATTTTTAATTTCAGCTTTCAATAGGCCGATCTGTTCTATGGCGTCGTGTTGATGGTGGCCGATCTCGGCTATCTTGCCCACCGCCTACAAAACAAAGAAACAACAACAAATAATTAGAAAAAATATTTACAAACGTGCATGCATGAAGACGGGAGATTGTAGATAAGACAAGTAACGTACCGATAGGGCCGACTGAGCGGCCAAAGCAATTAGCATCAGATCTGGCTCCACTCGAAATATGACTTTGTCGACTGGCAGGGATATCGAGGAGGCCATACTCAAGGCCACTGCCGGGTCCCTCAAAGCCGAGGAGTAGGATGAAATCGACATATTTCTGACCCTTGGTTGAATCGTGAATGGAAGGACCAAATCAGACTTCTCAACTCGGGGCCGTTTATCGCTTTGATCCTCTTCGTACTCGGCCTCTCGATCGGTGGGGCACTTTTCGCCCCTTTGTTCACCTTCGTTGGCCTACCCCACCTGCTCCATCTCGGCCGTTTCAGGGTGAGCCATCTTTTCGGCAGTAACCGGAGGAGTAGACTAAGCGACCATGGCCGGTGTAGACTCAACGACTGCGGCGGGTGGAGTTTCCGATCAGACGGACTCGACCCTCCACCTAGCGGCCATCCTCTCGGCGTTCTTCCACGTAAGTTGCGAAAGTGATTCCCCAGCCATATCCTTTGGATAAGCACTGGGAAGATCTCCTAAGTTTGTAAAAATGTCCTCAAAGACGTCCCCTCGGCCGGACGTGGATGGAGGGTCGGACAAATTCAGTCCAGCCTCTTCAAACGCCGAATTAAGGGCTTCGTCTACCTCGGTTCCCAATTGGTCTGGGTCCTCGGCGATCTGATCAGCTACTTGTTCTTCTGCGTGTTCTGAATCAGAGGCTTCTAAACTGATCTCCTTCAGACTTTTAAAGCTGGGGAAGATGAGGGCTGTAAGATGATCTTTGCCTCTTGGAACTGGAATATGGTCTGCTGCCGAAAACGTTGCGTAGGACGGCGCGTAGCGCAAGAGAATATGGGCCGCCCTTCCTTGCTTCTGAAGATTTGGATGGCCAATGAATTGCAGAGCGATTTTAATATCCACAAGTACAGCATCGTCGGTCGAAACCAGCACTTTCTTCAACTCATTGCTTGCGCAAACAAGACGGTAAGTACATGAAAGGAGAGCCGAATACACATGTAAAAATATAAGCAACTAGAATGAGCTATACGGCCACCTGGATCGCCTTTTTGCCTTAGCACGGGATCTAGGCGATCTTCACCCTCGCCGAATTCCCAGTTGCCTTGAACAACGACCATCACGTCGTCAACACGCTTGCCAGAGCTGGCAAGCATGGTCACTAAATGATGATCGGTGTCCTTGGCCCTAGGAAAATAGCGTTCTAGATGGCCAATAGACTTGGCTAAGACATAGCAATGCCGAATCGCAAGAATGCCTAGGTTAATCCTAAGATGACGGTTTAACTCTATGATCCCCATTATGATTCAAAAAAAATTCACGTTAGGCTAGGAAGGGATTAGGCCCCAATGTCGAAAGACGGCTCTTAAAAACAGATGAAGGGGAAAATGGACGCCGCCTTCAACAATCAGTAGGAGAGGAAAGATGATTGTGCTCTCGTCGGTCCTCTGCATATCGGTGGTGCTGTCTTCCACGAGTGACAGATGAACATTATTGCGGATAGAACAATGGCATCGGAAGTCAGAAATCCGATCTACAGAAAAGAGTGCTTTCAAATTTTTTTCCATCGTAGCCAGCCTAAGGATTATGCAAAACTAAAAGTAAACAAGAAAATGGTATTGAGAGTGAAAGAGAAGGGGACTTACAGGGAGCGGAAGGGATAATGAGAGACAGAAGTGAGTTGCAGAGGTCGCGAGGTAGAGGAGTTGTACTAGAAGGCGAACCAAAAAATCATGAGTATTCAAAGTATACATTCGAAGAGACAAAGTTTTAAACAACATTAAATGGAGGAAGCGTACGAAGAGGCGGGAACTTGTAATGATGACTAGAAAACATGTGCGTTCTGACACGCTTCGGAATGAGGTTAACCTCCGAATTTTTGACTTTTTAAGATTGAAACCAAACACGCCGACTAAACAGAGTTAGTGGGGGTGTTCGGGGGGCAATTGTGGTAGCCAAATAAAAGTAGACGCAGATAGGCAGTGTATATTTTCCCAATCGGTGTATAGTATGCACTCGGCCCCACCCCTGAAGTTTCAGATGCTAAATAAGTTGAGTAGGGGGCCGATTAAAGCTTGGGGGCTGAGTGCATAAGTACATGACAGATCAAGAGCGGGCCCTACCTAGAAGACCAGGAGCGTATATAAGTAGAAGAACGACGAACAAGAAGAGGTATGTGAGAATTAGTACGCTTAACTTAAGACACAGGCAATCTAGAGAGCATACACTGACTTATCCGTCAGAGTGCTAATTCCGGCACCCCCGACCGGAGTGTTCATTCTTTTTCAGGCTACGAGCTGAGGATCTCGAGCGTCCCATTGGATCCAAAGAGTATTTCCAAACCACCTTCCCCACAAACGAGTATTGATCAGGTATCCTTCTAATAAGACCTCAAGGAATTTAATAGGCGCAAATAACATCCGAAAACTCCAATCCCATACCCATATAGTCACATAAGCATCTTATCACGTAATCAGGAAAAACAAAACATTTCCTAATCATGCGAAATGAACCCATTATGGCAAAACAATCACTTCCTGCGAGCCCCAAGAATTCAAACCCGGTAGCTCTGATACCAAGTTGTAACGACCCAAAATAATCAAATATAAATTAAATACATCAGCCAACATCCACTAAATAATAATAGCGATTCTCCAAGCTTTACATCATTAATCAACAAGGTTTATACAAAAGTTCCACATGCGAATTATACATTCAACGGTATGGAAACACATGAATCTATAGCATGTAGAGCATCAATCCCAAAATAAATAAAATGCCCTTTAGTGCTTACATCTTCCCAGGCTTGAGCCCGGTTACACAAAAATGGTTTCACGAACCCATATATTTAAAGCCCTTGGCTAACAATCAAATTCACACCAAATAGAGTCATCTACTCTTCACAAAAATATGTCCACGCCCTCAACTCGGCGGGATCACCACAGCTTTACCTGCACCAAAATCCCATAGGGGTGAGCATAAAGCCCAACAGAGAATCCTTACAAAGTATATACAGTTATGCAAGATTTTCCAATATTCAATGCAAGTGCCATGCAATGCCAATTTAATGAAAATTTCATTTACATGCTTTTCTTGAAAATCAACATGTTCAACAACAATTGAAATCTCAACAATTCTGAAACTTACAATTTTGTTCAATAGGGGGCAGTAAATACGATTCAGGTAATCCCTAGGTTAGTGTCTGCAAGTAGGCTCAACTAGCACTACCAAAACCCCACTTTACCGGTTGCTAACCGGAAGGGAAATGGTACCTCCTCCGTGCATGTTTTCGATATTTCACCACGGATGTAACGCCCTCAAAATATGACATAAATCATCCATTCATTATAACTATTAACATAATGGAAAACTTACAATTGCATTTATCAGAGTTAGTATTACAAAAGATGTTACATCTAACTCTAACTGCTAACAACAAAATAAGTGCCCTATGGGCTTACAGCTTTCCAAGTCATCGCTTGGTTACAACAAAAGAAGACTCCTAACTCTTTTACAAATAAAGCCCTCGGCTTAAATTTACATTAAACACCTAACAAAATATACAAAATGGAGCCTTCAACCCGTCAACCTCTGAAGCTATGTCCTTGGGGGTGGCATGTCACCTGTACTTGAAAATGGTATCCCAAGTGGGGTGAGCCAAAGCCCAGTAGAGATATGCTAAACCAAATATGAGAATTAACTAAACTATGAGCATCAGATAAATGTGTGATGTTCTTAGCCTATATATATATATATTCTTTCCAAGACCAATCGATATAGATAACCAATATCTCAATTCATTTCCATTTGTCTATTCCAGTAAATTCATTAACCAAATTTATTATTGTCAAACAACCAAAATGAGACTACAACTCAATGGTTCACAATTCAACACATTCAACAATCCAACACTTCTACTTCTTGCCATTTTACAAAATTACGTCCGAGGGAACCGACACCCATAGATATAAGATTTCGGAACTTTCACCCCGGACACTCCGGCCAGCTTAATTATCAATGGAGTCCATCCCCTATCTCCTCCCAAACAATGAAGTACATCTCCTATCTCCTCCCAAACAATAATACATATACAATATATTTAAACACATGTCATATACAATGACTCATCCATTCACATTTTCAATGGTTTAAATCAAACTGTTATATTCAATGACATAATTCAATAGATTAGTTTCAATTTTCTTAATCCTTATGCATTTTTTACAACAATCATAGCTATCCTCCACCGATATCTGTATTTCCAAAACACATTCAACGTATACAATGTTTAAATTAAACTCGAATTTCTGAGACATATTCAACATTTACAATGTTTTACAATCCAAAACATATACAATGTTCTTATAGTTCATCAACAAAACAAAATTTTCAACATATACTCAAACATCAACAAATAGGTCCGAATATTTCTCTCGGACCTCCAATTCACGTTCCCAGGTTGTTTTCTCAATCTCGTGATGTTTCCACAATACCTTGACCAAGGGAATTGTCTTGCCTCGCAAGACTTGATCCCGTCTATCCAAGACCTTCACCGGTCTCTCCTCATACAAAGCATCCTCATCTGCCTCTAAGTCGGTCCAATCCAACACATGTGATGGATCCAGCTCATATTTCCAAAGCATACTAATATGAAACACGTCATGCACTTCGAAAAGTTGCGGAGGCAACGCTAAACGGTATGCAACCTCCCCAATCCGCTCAAGGATCTCAAAAGGGCCAATAAAATGAGGGGATAACTTCCCACTCTTCCCAAACCTCATCAAACCCCATCTAGGTGATATTTTCAAAAAGATATGATCACCCACCTCAAAAGGCAAAGGTCTCCTCCTACGATTGGCATAACTCTTTTGGCGACTCTAGGCTGTAACCAATCTCTTACGAATAAGTGCCACTTTCTCGATCATCTCCCGAACCAACTCCGGACCTAACAAAGGTGCATCACCCACCTCAGCCCAACACACTGGAGATCTACACGGTCGGCGATACAAGGTCTCAAACGGTGCCATACCAATACTCGATTGGAAACTGTTATTGTAGGCAAACTCCACTAAGGGTAGGTGTCTCTCCCACGATCCCTTAAAGTGAAGGACACAACCTCGTAGCATATCTTCAAGTATCTAAATAGTACGCTTGGACTGCCTGTCAGTTTGAGGATTGTAAGCCGTGCTAAAAGTCAATCTAGTGCCCAAGGCACTCTACAAACTTTGCCACAATCGGGTAGTGAAACGCGGATCTCTATCTGAGACAATCGATACTGGGACCCCGTGCAACCTCACTATGTCTCAAATATATAAGTCAGCAAGGTAATCTACCGAATCTCTCACGCGCATAGGAATAAAGTGCGCCGACTTGGTCAACCTGTCAATTACCACCCAAATCACATCACTACCCCATTGAGTCCTCGGAAGACCCATAACAAAATCCATCGTGACATGCTCCCACTTCCACTCCGCTATAGGCAAGGGTTGCAACAAACCCGCTGGCCTTTGATGTTCGGCCTTCACTTGTTGACAAGTGAGGCACCTCGATACAAACACTACCACATCCTTCTTCATACCCCTCCACCAAAACTGGTGACTCATATCATGATACATCTTTGTGCCTCCCGGATGCACCACAAGGTGCGAATGATGAAACTCTCGAAGTACTTCCTTTTGGCAAGACTCTAGCACAAACAAGCGGTCTCGGTATGTCACACTCAGGTCGGGGTACACAGACAAACCATTCTCTACCTTCCCACTGGAGATCTTCTCCCAGAGGGATTCTACCTCGAAGTCACCCTTCTGTGTTTCTAACACTTGGTTCACAAGTTAAGGTTGTGCAACTACAGAGAACATGGCTGCAAACTCAACGGACTCGCCCAGATGCAAGTCAAATTCACCAAGGGCACCCAACATCTCCTATTCTCGGATAGCTATACAAGCTACACTACTGATGGACTTCCTACTTAGGGCATCGGCCACAACATTGGCCTTTCCGGGATGATAGTGCAACTTGAAATCATAGTCTTCTATAAACTCCATTCACCTTCTCTACCTCAAATTCAAGTCCTTCTATGTAAACAGATACTTCAGACATTTATGATCAGAAAATACCTCAAATCTCTCACCATACAGATAGTGCCTCCAAATCTTCAAGACAAAAAACACAGCTGCCAACTCTAAGTTGTGAGTAGGGTAGTTCCTCTCGTGTGTTTTCAACAGCCGTGAGCCATAGGCTACTACTTTCCCCTCTTGCATCAGTACACAACCCCAAACCCTCTCATGAGGCATCACAATACACTGAATAGCCCAAACCCCTCTCCAAAATAATCAAGACTGGAGCGTTGGTAAGTCTAACTTTAAGCTCTTGAAATCCACACAAATTTGACCCCTTTTTGCGTCAATCTAGTCAAAGGCGAAGCTAGTTTGGAAAAATCTTTTACAAACCGACAGTAATACCCGGCCAACCCTAAGAAACTACGGATCTCGAAAACATTCTTATGTTATGCCCAATCTGGCACCGCCTCTATCTTGGATGAATCCACAGTCACCCCATCCCTGGATACTACATGGCCTAAGAACTTAACCTCTCTTAGCCAGAACTCACATTTCCCAAACTTAGCATACAGTTTATGGGCTCTAAGCAACTCCAGCACCACTCGCAAGTGTTCCTCGTGGTCCTCCTCAAAAGGTGAATAAATCAGAATGTCGTCTACAAAGACGACCACGAAGCGATCTAAGAACTCCCAGAATATCCGGTTCATCTCAAGTCCATGAACACAGCTGGGGCATTGGTTAGCCCAAAAGGCATCACCAGAAACTCATAATGGCCATACCACGTACAGAATGCCGTCTTCGGGATATCCTCCTCCCTGACTCTCAACTGATGGTAGCCCGATCTCAAATCTATCTTAGAGAAACAACGGAATCCTTTCAACTAATCAAACAGATCATCTATACGAGGCATAGGATACTTGTTCTTAACCGTAACCCGATTCAATTTTTAGTGATCAACACAAAGTCTCAAAGCCCCATCTTTCTTTTTAGCAAAGAGGGTCGGTGCTCCCCAAGGCGAAGTACTAGGGCGAATAAAACTCTTATCTAACAATTCCTGGAGCTGAACTTCAGCTCACTCAACTCAGCTATTGTAAAACGATATGGTGCCATGGAAATTGGTGTCGTGCCAGACACTAAATCAATAGAGAACTCGATCTTCCGGTAAGGTGGTAAACTAACAAGATCCTCGGGAAAAACGTCCGAGTGCTCACAAACCACTCTTGGCAACTCAACATGGGCCTCATCACACTCACTACTCATAAAGCTAGCGAGAAGACAACTAAGTTCACTCCGCCCTCGCGGATTATACATCGATGGTAAGACTCTGCCAACCCGATTCCCCAAGAAATGAAAACAATCACCGCTCAAGGTACATACAGTAACCCTCTGGCGATAGCAATCTATAACAACCTGGTATGACGATAACCAGGCCATACCCAAAATGACATCAAAACCAGACATCCATCAACACAAAAGAAAAGGGAAGCCGACGATCGGCGACCTCTATATCACAACCCCGACACCCCTGTTTCAAAACCATCTCACCCCTAACAGGTGACACAACACAAATAGGAGATGCTAACTGTGCCAACTCCAACCCCAAAACCGATGCAAATGCAGAAGATATAAAGGAATGTGATGCACCCATATCAATCAACACATTAGCAACCGAGTTGCAAAACAAAAAGGTACCTCTCACAACAGACGGAGCCGGTACAAGATTCGATGCTGTAACAGCATACACGTGCCTTGAAGGTCTCTGATCTACCTGCTCACCTCTCAGAGCATAAGACTGTTGCACAGATTGAGCCGAAGAGGCTCCTTGATTAGCCCTCGAGGCCTGAATTGACTATGCTGGTTGGTGACTCTGTGTCTGCCTCGAACCAGACGCACCAGATGTACTACCCAACTGTGGACAAAACCTCTTTAGGTGCCCCGCCTGTCCACACTGATAAGAAGTGAGCGGCTGGCCTCTGCTCTGACTCTGGCCTTGAGAACAGACAGAAGATGATGCTGCACGCTGCCCTCCTCCTCTCTATGGGCAAGCTGGAGACTTGTGGCCTAACTGACCACATTTGTAACATGTGATGTCTCCCTGAGCGCCTCTCTCAGAACCCGAACTCGGTTCTGGAAAGGTTGACCTCGAATGCACTCCCTAAGACTGCTGAGGGTTAGAACCCCTCTGCCTTTTACCGCCCCCCTGGCCATCCTAACTCCTCCTGGAGCCCCTCATCCTCTCTTCCTCCGCATGCATAATGGTCTCAAGATGGGCTGCTATAGACACCCCATTTTTGACCAACCTTAAGACTCAGGCATCATCGATTGAGCGCTCGGTGATGGTGCATGTTGTGCTCGTTTAGAGTTTCTGGAGTTTTGGCTGAAAGCCTTGCCTCCGAGCCTCTGAACTGTTTGTGCTTTGGCTCGGTTTGTGGACCGAACCTTGTTTTTCTTCCCTAGAGGGAGGGAGTAGTCTTGTAGACTGTCTCGTTGTGGTCGTAGGCCACTTTTCGTGGTCGTAGGCCATTTTTCCCGTTTGGAGATTAGTTTCCGATTTTTGGAGCCTTCGGCCGCGCGCCTTGTCTCGGGACCGCTTAACGTTCTCCGTTTGGCGTGGTTTTTGAACCATATCTTGTTGCCTCTGCCTAGAGGACACTGTCATTCGGGAGACCACTTTTGTGGTCACGTACCACTTTTGGTGCTCGTCGGCTAGTTTTCGGGGATTTCGGCCACGTGCTTTGCCTCCCGGTCTCTCGTCTTGCATCTGCTTTGGTTTGCTTTTGGTAATAACCTTGTTTTCCTTGTTTGGAAGGTGGTACTAGGGTGGGAGACCACTTTTCCTCCCGCCAGCAAATTTTTTGATCGGATAACTGGCTTTCTTGGTCTTTGCACCATCTTTTCTGGTCGGCCACCACACCACTTGCTTTCTTTCAGTGTGTTGACCTCTCCCACCTATGGCCGACTAGTTGTTGCTCTTAGAGATCACTTAAAGTGGTCAGCCGACCACTTTAAGTAGCAGGCCAACCACTTTAAGTGGTCGACTACTTTTTGACACCTTTTTGGAGATATTTTCCTCCAGCTAGCACATGTGTATGGAGGGATTTGTTTGAAGGTTAGCTTCTCCAAGAAGCTTTGCCTTTGGTCTTCTATAAGAGGGAGGATCCTCCTCTCTCCTCTAGGTTCAGAAAATGAAGCTTTGAGTTATACATATAGCCTATATCTATACTTCTTAATTTTGCTCTTGTTTTGTGTTCAAAAGTGTTGTTTTGTCTTACTTTTTCACACAAACACACACTCAAACACCATCCTTTTGCTACTGAGGTGCTTAGGAGCTGGTTTTGGTGTTCTTGGGCTGGTATAAGCTCAAAGAAGTTGCTGGAGTTGTAGTAGTGAAGAAGGTCTTCAAGGGTGAGTCTTTGACCGTTAAATTCCCCTTTCTTGCTTAAGCTTTTAGCCCCTTTTTCATACTGTTTTAAGCTTAACACTTAACTGGAAAAAGTTCTATTTTTGCATGCTTAAAATAGTTGTTTAAGGTCACTTTTTCGTTTGGGGTGATTTACTCCCTCTTAGGCCTTGTTAGGCCTTGTTTTGAGCCATCCCTTTAGGCTCTTGTTGAACCCTTTGCATGACCTTTCTACCACTGAAATCCAAAGGATTTTCAATGGTGGAAAGGTGGTTTTGGTGTCATAAATAGGAGAGGGTCATCCCCTCTGCTTATGTCTTGTTTACTTGCTTCATATGTCTCATTTTTTAGCACCTTTGTTAAGTTTATGTTGGCCATATCTTAGCTTGTATTTGTGGTTATTTTGTTGAGGCATACCATATTTTTTTCTTGGTTTGGTCACTCTATGCATGGTTAATACACTTGTAGTGTAAATCACACAAACTGGCTTTGTATGCTTCATGAAGTAGCATGTCATTCTAGCTTGTTTTTTTTCCATTTCAGCATGTTTTTGGTGATGTTTTACCATGTCATGACTCTATTTTGGTTTGGTTTGGTTGGCCCTTGCATGCTCCATGCACTTGTAGTGCAATTCCATGAAATCGCCTAACATGCATCATGCTTTGACATGTCATTTTAGCATGATTTTGGCTTAGCTCTGAGAAGAATTTGTTCATGTTTTAGCATGTTTAAGGTCTGATTTGTGTTGTTTTGGTCATGCATGACTTGCCTTGTATAGCCTTGGTTCAATCTAGTTTGTTAGCGTTGTGTATTGAGTCCTCTAGCATGCATTACTTGACCTATTCCAATGATTTGGCATCATTTTTTATGTGATTTCAGTCCATGTTTCATGGCCATACATTCACATTTGTCACTTATTCAATGCGTTGGAGGGTTGGTCCTTTATGCCTTAAACATGGGTCATTGCGTATGCCTTCATGCCATAGCTTGTGAGCCATCATTTCAGTGTTTATTTGGGCTTATTATGCCATGATATAAATCTAATTTTTGTTTCTTAAGTCATTCCATGCTTGGTCTTAATAGGTGTAGTGTAATCCACCTTATTTGCCTTGTATGCATTGTGCCTTATGCCCTTCATGCTAAGTTGTTTAGGCTTTCTTTCATGCATGTTTTAATATTATTTTAACATGTTCTAGGACTGTTTTGGGTTGCCTTTGCCATATCCTTCATGCTTTGTATAGCTGTAGTGCAATTGGCCTTGCTAGCTTTGTCTTTTGATGATTCATGCATGCTATCTTTGAGCTATTTAGATGATTTGGCATCATTTCATATTTCATTTCAGAGCATGTAGCATTACCATGTTCCCACTTCATTCACTCTTTAAGTGTCTTTGAGTGTTGTACATTGTTGCCTAGTTTGTGGCCTAGTGTGTATGCTTACATGCCTAGGTCTTTGAGCCTCCATCTTAGCATGTTTTGGTCATTGTTTTGACCTATTTTAGCTCTGTCCATGGTTGGTTCATACATATTTGCCATGTATTGCATGCATTTTTTGTAGTCCTCTTTATTAGCCTTCATGCTTTAGGACCTTTGCATGCCATACTTGTGTTGTTTGAATGATTTGGCATCATTTCTTACCCTATTTCAGTGCACTTAGTGTTGTTACACTTGCACATTTGTCACTTCTTGAGCCTTCTTGAGGGTTGTGCTCTTGGGCCTAGTTGGATGGCCAATGCATGGTGCATACATTCCTTGCGTTTTGTGCCTTAGTTTTGATGTTAATGGCCACTATTTTGGGCATGGCTAAGGTCTACCCACATTCGATTTCAGTCCATTGAGCATTGTGTATGTCATGTTACGTCGCCTCATGCATGTTATGTTATTGTTTGCATTGCGCATGTCATGATCATATTGCATTGAGTATGCCATGATCATATTGCATTGAGTATTCTAGTTGACATTTGGATTATGTATGGTAGTTGCATTGTATCATATTGTTGCATGCTTATGTTGTCTTGCATTGAGTATGCATGCATTAGCATTGTGCATGCCATTAGCCTTGTTAGGTTGTTCATGGAGTTGCATGTTTGCATGCTAAGGTTGCATTACATTGCATTGAGCATGCCATGTTATGTGTTGCATTGTGTTTGGCATAGGTGTTAGTCCAAACACGGAAAACGAGGGACGTTTCATACTTAAAGTGATGAAACGTGCTTTAATTCCCGGTCGCCGACGCTCTTGATCCCACATAATAGAGTTTTAGGCTTTATGTTTTTACTTGTGCATTCATTTTATATTGAATTGTGCAACTTCGCCTCTCAGCCATCATGCATTGAAATACGCGATTGGTGGCCCGAGGGTCGAGAACTACACTCCCTTGAGTTCATGACATGATAGGGAGGGTGGTTGTGCACACATATCTTGCAAATACATTGCCATGCCCTTTATTGCTCTCTGTTACAGAAAACTGAGATTCAGCAGCAACAACTGGTCGGCCAGCCAGAAAAACTAGCTGGCCGAGAGGGTGGAGTTTCATCTTTCTGGAGCTTGGTGCAGAGTTCTAAGAACAAATGAAAATAGAGGCAAATCGGGGCATCGCATTGGATTTCCGAACGAGGCGATCGAGCATGCGTCCAGTCTTCTCCCTCTGAGAAGCTCCTGATTTACTGCTTTCCTTAGCTGTCATGCTTAGATAGCTAGCTTTTGCTTTGGTTTGCACCTTTAATTAGTTAATGCGTTAGCTATTCAATTTGTTTTCTAATAATTAGTTAACTAGGATTAGTTAATTAATTTGTTTTGTAATAATTAGTTTCATTAGCTTAGATTAGCTAGTTAGCTCCTTATTTGGTCCCTCCATCGAGAGGGCGTACTGTTGTAATAAGCGTGCGTGTGTGTGATGCATGTCTTCCAATCCCCATTTCTTTCTCCCTTTTACTTAACCGCTTACGATGGTTAGTTTTAGGGCATGTTTCATTTAGCATACCTTATGCTTGCATGCGTTCATCCATTCATCTGTATTGCATGCACCGGGTTTGGCGCATCATACTAACTGCATTGTATTTCAATTCCTATTTAAATACATGTATCAAGTTGCATTTTCACATGACATTCTAGAATAGCCGAGCCTATTTTAGTTGCATTTTCACATGTGTTGCATTAGCCATCTTAACATGAACTAGGGTCATACATGATTTCTAACTAGTTCCTTGTTTTGGCTCGGAGTACATTGTGAGTGTTTACACTTTAGCATACTGCATGTGTGTTAATGTTGCCATGTTAGAATGCTTTCCATGAGGCTAATTGCTTATGTGATATAACTGCCTGAATGCCTGTGGGTGAAGGTTGGATTACTTGAATCGGAACAATTCATTAAATCCTTGTTTTAGCCTACTTCCGAGTAGCAAACTTCAAACCATTTTCCAAACAAATGAACATGCAATGTTTTGTTCCAAATTAGGCGATCTAGTCTATACTTGTTTGCTATGCGCATCACGTAGTAAGATTAGCTAATTAACCAGAATAAGAACACGTGTGTTTTAAAAAACGAGATGTCATGCTTAGTACAGGCCGATCTTTGATTGGGCGAGCGGGGGTGCTCATTGCATGACCTTCCCCTCTCGTACCCAAGTTCCCGAGCTGAGGCAACTTTGGTGATGACGGACACGTGGCCTTAGGCATGAGTCAGGGTTTCCTAAATTCCCCCAAAATAAAATATTTAGGTGGCAACTCTGTATTTGGAAAAGTAGTCCATGTTTGGTACTTCTTTATTAAAAATCAGTTTTCCAAAACGATTTTCCAGATTTGGATTCTTTGGTGATTTATCGGTCTCACATCGCACATTATGAGATTAGATTCAGAACCGTGACATGGAGTCCGAACTGTAGTAGCTAGAGAACAAAACGAATTCCACTCCTTCGCAGCGCGGAGCTCGGGAGTCCTCGGGGCGCGTCTACAGTTTCTGCGACTCTGCTGGGAAAATTAGAGAACTTAACTCGAACTCATGATATCTTGTTTTGTTTACACTTATGTGTCTCTTTGCATTGCATTTGTATTGGTATGCCTAGGACACCGTGTTTGTCGTATGCTATTCCTGAACGGTTTGCTGGAGGCTTGCTTTGCGAAGCATGCCATAAGGCTGACCGGTTGCGGGCTCTGCCACGATGGGAACACAAACCCAGGTTTTTACCGGGGCACCCTCTTTTGACCATTCGACCTAGTGCATATCGGAATCCGTAGTGACTATTCCAAACTAGGACAGGTTGCTTACCCGATTATAGGTTGTTTGAAACCACTAACAAAAAGAAGAGTCCTAACTCTTTTACAAATAAAGCCCTCAGCTTAAATTTACATTAAACACCTAACAAAATATACAAAATGGAGCCTTCAACCCCTCAACCTCCCAAGTTATGTCCTTGGGGGTGGCATGTCACTTGTACTTGAAAATGGTGTCCTAAGTAGGGTGAGCCAAAGCCCAGTAGAGATATGCTAAACCAAATATGAGAATTAACTAAAATATAAGCATCAAATAAATGTGTGATGTTCTTACCTGATATATATATATATATATTATTTCCAAGACCAATCGATATAGATAACCAATATCTCAATTCATTTCCATTTGTCCATTCCAGTAAATTCATTAACCAAATTTATTATTGTCAAACAACCAAAATGAGACCACAACCCAATGGTTCACAATTCAACACATTCAACAATCCAATACTTCTACTTCTTGCCATTTTACAGAACTACGTCTGAGGGAACTGGCACCCATAGATATAAGATTCGAGGACTTTCACCCTGGACACTCCGGCCAGCTTAATTATCAATGGAGTCTATCCCCTATCTCCTCCCAAACAATGGAGTACATCTCCTATCTCCTCCCAAACAATAATACATATATAATATATTTAAACACATGTCATGTACAATGACTCATCCATTCACATTTTCAATGGTTTAAATCAAACCGTTATATTCAATGACATAATTCAATAGATTAGTTTCAATTTTCTTAATCCTCATGCATTTTCTACAACAATCATAGCTATCCTCCACCAATAGCCCAAAATAGATATTTCTAAATAGATAAATAAATCTATCAACGGATAATTTATTAAATTTTCCATAGGTGAGTGATTTACCAATCCAACTACACCATTTAATCACATATTCCTCTAATTTCATAATTCCCAAATCAATTTCAATATTTGAACAAAATAATTATTTAACTCAAAATAATTCAAATTAGGGCAATCTCCCCATTTTCACAAACATTACATCGAAGGCCAAGTTTCACCCATTATACACAATCAACCCCATTTTCAAGACCTCATCTACACGTATGGAGTCCAAAATAGAAAGCCACTCTTTCACAAATTCAAGACCCAAGCCCTAACTTCACCCAAACTTCCCAACTCCACCATTTATGCAAAGATGACACACATCTAGGTTAAGACTCATAATAAAGAGTAGAACATCCCTACCTCAAATGGAGAAGCTCAAAGAAAAAGAGGAGGAAACTTGAAGATGCTCTAAACTTGAACTTTCTCTGATAAAAAAGAAGCCCACGCCAAACTCTAGCTTTTTAACAAAGGGAGTAGGGTAGAATGACCCTAGAACATGAAGTATTTGTAGAGAGAGAGAGAGTGTTTTAGAGAGAGGAGCTGCCGATCTAGGGTTTTGAAGAAGGACGAATGCCAAAAATGGTGTAAACCATCTTTGTTGCGAACTGATATACGTGAGACTCGCTCGAGCGACTAGACTCAACAAGTGGCCTCACTCAAGCGCAAGAAGTGTTGCTCGGGCGCACAATTCAAACCTTCAGGTCTGCTATAGACACAGATGCACGCTCGAGTGCAAGAGTTCTTGCTCGAGCGAAGGAACAAATAACACAGGGCTCGCCCGAGCGCAAGAAAACTCGCTCGAGCGAAAGTTGCATCTGAAAAGAAACCTAAAGACCCCCAATCCTCACCCAAGCGCAAGAACCCTTGCTCGAGCGAAGAAGCAAATACCCAAGGCTCGCTCGAGCGAAGAGGCCAAAACCTGGGCAGCAACCACTTGCACCAAAAGACAACCAACCTATTCCAAACTCGCCCAACAAATCTCAAAACTCAAATTTAAAGAATTAAAGGGAGGAAACAAGACAAAGACAACAACATACCACCATGAAACCCGAGTCCGGAATACAACAAAGGTCAGGTTAAAACCTGGATCGCTATACCGGACACACAGGCCAACTTATCAATTCCATCTACACCTCCTATCCGGACTTACCAATGTATTTACCCCAAAAACATTTCCTTAGTTCTCTTTTCTCAACAACACTTTTCTCAATGCAAGATAATCAACTTCAAATCAAAACATGCGGTAACCAAACATTAGTATATGCAAAATAACAATTGGTAATGCTACAATGATCACTACCTTTTCATTCTTAAATATTTCAACAATAAACTCAAAATAAACGAGCTTTCATTCCTTACGTTCCATATATCTCACAATGGAACCATGTTCCTATTAAAATTCATCGACAAATAACCACATTTGCACTTCTCAAGCAATTCCAACAACATAATCACTTCAAGATTATAGCAACAATTGAACAATAATTTCTTTCCAACACCAACATTTTTCTCTATTTTATGAGATTCATCATTTGTAACTACAAGTAAGAAGCTTTCCTTTCTTTAACTCTTTTGATATACAAAATAATGCATTAATAATAAAACTTCATGTGTTCTCATCATTTGATTTGAAAACCCCCCAATTTCTTGTTTTCTTCTTTACAAACAACACAAACACACACACACACACTAAACACTTGGAAAGGACCCTCGAGATCACACCATTTTCCTTGCCTAAGATAATTTCAACTCTCATGATGCTATCTTACAAGAATTTGTTATTTTTAAAACCCACTTTTGAAAATCTCTACATTTTGAGTCACAAAATCAAAATCAACATAATGACTTCAAGAAAACCTTTAAATCAACATCAATATTGCAAAACATGTATATATAACTCAAGGAAGTCCCTATCTCAAGGTTTGATGAAGAAAAGGAGGTGAAACCCTAGAAATCAAGGATGCCCAAGCCAAATCTCCACCGTACACAATGTAGTCCTTGCTTTGCTCACCAAGATTTATGAAAGAAGATGGATCAAAACTCAATGGATTGCAAGAAATCAAAGGTTCTTGGAGTTTGGGGAGGGTTTTTAGAGAGAAAGATGAGCAAAACACTTTTTAGAGTGAGAAGAAAATGTTTAGAAATGATATACATTCAGCCCAAAAGAAAGAAAATAGCAGAGTTTTCGGACTACTAGCGTCCCGTACGTGCGGTATGTGCCCCGCACGTGCGGAGCTTACCTCCCGCAGGTGCGGCCTTCCCATGCCGCACCTCCTCCAATACCTACATATATTGCAGTATGCTACCACAAACATCCCCTGAATTCTGTACGCGCGACCTCTCGTCCCGCACGTGCAGCCCCTCTCCCACACGTGCGGCCCTGGTTCTCTAGCCCAAAATTCTTCCCCGCTCAGTTCTAGGCACTTCCGACCTGGTCTCGCACTCTCCGGAACAAGTGAAAATCAACACCGAATAAACAAGAACAAGAATTTATTTGAGAAGAACTTCCGGACACTACAAACCCAATGAAAACAAAAGTGAAGTGACGTATAACGAAACTAGTCATCACAAATAATGGTTCATATTACCCCTTAACTCTTTATTTCTCTAAGACTCATTGATCTCCACTTTTCAAATTCATTGATCACTCAGTCTCATCTCTCGCCGGTTCGGGTTGATCTTTCATGCTTTTTTTTTTTTTGGTTGTATGTTTCGTTTTTATGTGTTTCATTTGTGGTATAAAATAATGTCTCATACTTACTTCTTAACTCTATCTATGAGACTCTTTGATCTCTCATTTGCTTATTGAATAAATTATATCAATAATGTCAATAATTTCATATGAATTCTAGTTTAGTTCTTCTAATTTTGCACATATTATATTTCCTTCTAAAATATTAATGACAATTATTGAAAAACCATATTAACACCAAATTGAAAACATGAGAGAAATGAATAAATTATATCAATAATCTTAATAACTTCTTGATCTCTCATTTTTCAAATTCTCATCTCTTAGTGGTTCGGATTGATCTTCTTCACCTACCATTTCAGAAGCTGCTCTCTCACTACCATTTCAGTGAGGGATATCACGTTTTTTTCCTTGTTACGTGCCTCATTTGTAGTAGAAATTAATATCTTATACTTCTTAAATCTATCTCTCTTTTTGCAAATTCTCATGTCTCAGCGGTTCGAATCGATCTCCTCTACCAACCACTTCAAAAGCGGTTCTCTCGCTAACATTTTGGTGAGGGATTTAATGTTTTTTTAATTGTTATGTGCTCCATTTGCAATAGAAAATTGTTAGCTTTTGGTAAAACTCTCTCTAGATTGAACTATTATTTTGTATTGAATTTAACTTGTATTGATCTTGAATTTTCCTCTGATTTTGATTTCTTTGTCCACAGGCTTGGGGAAATGGCTTCAATATCAAATTCTATGAACCTACGAGAAAATCCTTTCCATTGTGTGGCATTGAACCTAAATCATCTTGAACACAAACCTCTCATAATAGGGAAAAACTAAGATATGAAGGCCATAGGGTTATGCTCGTTGTTTCAATGTGAACCCAAAATGGTATAACCATAAAGGCAGTGTAACCTAATAATGGTCTTCAAGATTTCTCCTTCTATAAACACTATTATCATATCCATATTAGAACTCAAATGGTAACATATTTGGAATAGTGGGATTAGATGGAATTGGCATTTGAAAATGGAATTTGATTTGGTGGGATTTGGAATTAATAAAATATTTTCTAGTCTTATTACCCAAACTACACCCCACATCTTTGGTTTTGATCTAATCTTATCTAGTCTCATTGCTTCTTGTAGTGAAGCAAAAGCAGGCACTGAGGAACAAGGAAGTGGGATGCAATAAAACTGACATGCAATAATAATCACATATCATGATGGGATAGAGTGAATAAAAACTAACATAAAAAGAAATCATAATAATCATAATAATAATCACTATATTTGATTTTAGTTTTTTAAATTTAGTTTATTAAAAATTATAATTATTTTTTTGTATTTATTTGTTTTTAATGAATAATTTTAAAATTTTAAACAATTTTTTTACTTTTTTAGATACACCTTACTTAGATGTATGTAAATAGTAAAATATTTGTCAAAAAATATTTTAAAAAAATAATAAATACACAAAAATACGAAAAATTTAATGTGTTTTCATTTTTTTTTTTTTGTATTTTTAGTATTTAATGAATTGTTTAAAGATTTTTTTCACAAATATTATACTTTTTAAGTGTATTTATGTTAGGTGTGTCTAAAAATTAAAAAAAAAATTGCTTAAAATATTAAAAAAATTTCATTGAAAAGAAAAAAAAATTCAGAGAATAAAAAAAATAGAATTTTCTAAAAAATATTTTTTGAAAATGAAAACCAAACAAGCAAGTAATTAATCACCCCAAATCTTGACTAGCGATTCTGCCATTGCTCATAAATTATTCAAAAAAGAACCAAAATGTAGTACACTCTCATTTCATATGGGTTTTTTTGGTTACATTTAGTGTACACTTGAATGAGCACCAATACAGCAACAATGAGTCCCACCAAGTGTACTAGAGACACATAGAGATTCAACTGGAGACACGAGATTTGATTACAGCATGGTTTGACACAGTCCACATTCGTCTTGCAACTACTTGTGGCAAAACCAGAATCACTGCTTTGTCCATCTATAGTGTCCAACACCCAAAAATGGAAAAAAAATTGTAACAACTCATTAGAAACCTAAAATACTAGTAACTAAAAATTACAAAATCAACCCAGAACCACATAAGCTCTCACAATCGTATTGTGTGATCTTTAAACTTGTGAGAACTTTACTCTTTTAATAGAAATAATATTAAGTATCATGAAAAATATTTCATGAAAATTTTCAATCATTTAATCAGTGCATGGTATCTAAAAGGTAGAGAATTTTCATAAAATTTTTCTTGATTTTTTTTTCTTCATGATGTCTAATATTACTCTTTTGATAATAAAACTAGAAATGCGAGAGAGAGAGAGAGAGAGAGAGAGAGAGAGAGAGAGGTGTTGCAAATGGATTGAGCGAAGAGGACAAGAGAGATAGTGAGAATAGAAGCCAATTAAAGCTTTGTTGAAGCCATTATTGTCTTAGCAATGAGATTATGAAATTATAAACAAAATGAGTAGGGACATTAGCTTAGTTATAGTGAGAGCAATGCAAAATTTTTGCTGCTTCAATTCCCATAAAATCGTCCATCTTTTGATATAGGTATGAAATTATGAAAATTCAAAATATAATATAATGGATTTGCATTTCTTTTTTAGTGCCTTTGGTTGCTATCATAATTTTGAGATGGCAAATCAAAATTCTAGTTGATTTGCAGTTTTTGCTCCTTTTAATGTTCCCATAGGTAGATGGTGGATGTTAAATTGATTCTCTTTCAAAAGTAATTTTTATTTATTAATACTAGCAGGGCACATGTGCTACACAAGAGTTGAAAAAAAAAATATTTATTAAATTAATGTAAGGGAAAATAACATGAATACAATACTTTTTATTTATTTATTAAGTTTAATAACTAAAATATTACTTTTTCTTCAATTTTACTTAACAAGAATAAGTAACCGATTTAGACTGAAAATAAACTATTGTAAAAGATTAAGATTTAAATTAATAAAATTAAAATTTTAGTATTTATTTTTTTACAAGAGTCAAACCTTGAAAATTTTCTTTTATAATTTTCCAAAATGTTTTGTAGGACACTATATTTTCCAAAATGCACTGATTGTAATATTTTTGCATTAGATTTTCATATTAAATCACTTTGTTCTGTTTTCATATTAAATTTTCCAAAATGTTCTATTTCATCAGATTTTCATATTAAATCACTTTGTTCTATTTATAGCATTATATTTATGTGATTTGTTATCACCATTGATCTAAAATTGAAATAGTTAATTGACAAGCAATTTTTAAAAGTAAAATTATTTTTAGTGTTTGGTATTCACAACAAAAAAGGGTTTTCACGGTGCGTAATGCACGCCATAAAAACCCTTCTACGACGTGTGGCGCACGTCATATTATGACCAGTCATAGAAAGCCATTTACTTTCAACGACATGCTCCGTACGCCGTTAAAAACTATTTAATGGTAGATTTTGTGCGCCATTGTTACTTTTTCTATAACATGCTATAGTACGCCGTTAAAAACTATTTAACGGCAAATTTTGTGTATCGTTGCTACTTTTTCTATGACTACTTTTGCACGCCGTTAATTGGTGAGACCAATATCGATACTGAATGCGCGGCGTAAAATATGTAATACAACGACTTATTATGCCTGTCGTAGAATATACAGTTTTTTATTTTTTATTTTTAAATTCAGCAGGTTCTATTTGACCAATTTGTACAATCTAACAAATATTACAAACAAGCATCACAAAACATCAATCAACCACCAAAATATTGTTTGAAACATCAAAAAGAAACTATATCCACAAATTATAAACATTCAATAATTGTCTTTACATTCCAAACAATCAAAAACTATATCCTTAAGTTCTAAACTGTATAAAAAATTTAAACTATCCAAAACTACGCATATCTAACTTTCTAAACATATTGACAACTATTAAGAGATTATTTAAAACTACCGACAAATAGTTCCTATAGCAGTTGCAGTTGTAGCTGTATCAAATCCACTTGCTCCTATCACAGGGACAAGGGTGCCCAATGTATGCGTTGAGGCATATAAACCTACGACAATAGTTGGAGCAACTAAACCTGTTGCATTTGTTGTTTACATGACAAAGGAAACTTCACATAAGTACAAAAACCAACGACTCAGGGGCAAAAATATTTCTTGAGGTATTAAGAAATGATCAAGAAATTTGAAAACATCAACAAAATCTATCCCAAACGAGACTTTTTAGGCCCTTTCTTGGAGGAAGTGTTTGCTATCAGACTGAGATTTTGGGAAGCCAAGTTGATGTATGGCTGGCACAAAGGGTCTCATACAAGGAAACTTTTTTCTTACAAAATCAAATTTAAATTTAAAATCAAATCTGATAGAGTTAAATTGTAACGCCCTCAAAATAATACAATATAAACCCACATTCTTGACATGCATAGACATAAGAGGATAAAACATATTTCTATTTATCAGAGTATTCATTACAAAAGTATTACATGTTGACATCAAAAGTAAATGCCCTATGGGCTTACAACTTTCCAAGCCAACACTTGGTTACAGAAAAAAAAGAGTACTAACTCAAAACATAAAATAAGCCCTTGGCTTGATTTACATGTAACACACAAAATAATCACAAAAAGGAAGCCTTGGGCTTCTCCAACCTCCCAAGCTACATCCTTAGAGGCGGCATATCATCTGGACCTGAAAATGATGTCTCATATAGGGTGAGCCAACGCCCAGTAGAGATATGCTAAACATAATATGAGCAATGACTAAAACATTAGCATTTGATAAATGTTTAACTCATATAAACCAACATACAGCACAATCCAAAATCAATGACAAGTATGTCCATGATCCTTTCCAATATCAACAATTTAAATGAGATTATAACTCATAATAAAACACTTCCATATTTCACAATTCACATGAGATAACAACTCATATTAAAACGCTTCATACTTCATAAATGATACACAGATTTGCTGTATTAATGGAGTCCATCCCCTATCTCCTCCTAAATAAAATCCGGTTTAGGAGTCCATCCCCTATCTCCTCCCAAACCGTGGAGTGCATCCCCTATCTCCTCCCACACAATACAATGTATATAAGCAATTATCATATACACGATCAATCAATACACAAATTTGATGTATTATTCCAACCGTCATATTCAATGACATATTCAACCGATTAGTTTTAATTCACCTAATCATTATGCAGTGTCTACAACAATCAAGACTATCCTCCACCGATAGCCCAAAGCAATTATTTCTAAATAGATAATAAATGCATTAAACATATAATTTATCAATAATTTCAAAGGTGAGTGATTAATCAATCCAACTACACCATTTCATCTCATAACTACCCAATTTCACTATTTCCAACTCAATTTCATATTTCCATAACTTTCCAAAATTTATTATATAAATTAATTTATCAAAAATTAGGGCTTTTCTCCCTCCTTTTCCAATATTGACCCAAAGGCTCAAATATCATTACTAATCATCAATACCATCATTTTAAGACCCAAAATACACATGAATGAGTCATAATAACAAAACCCCTCTTTTACATCTTGAAACCCTAACATCCAAAATTACTCAACTGCAACATTAAATCAAAATGACCAAAAGTTTATGTCAAAGATCATAAAAATGAGTAGTTATCCCTATCTCAAATGGAGAGACCAAATGGAGAAGATGAAGGATTTCGAAGGTGCTCCAAACCCAATAATTTTCGGATCAAAATGAAGAGCAAGCCAAACCCCACACTTTATATAAAGGAACCAAGGTAGAAGATCACTTGATCTAGATGATTTTGAAGAGAAGTTGTAGTCTACAGTGAGAAGCTCTCAAGTTATTCATTCAATGAACTTCATTAAATAGATTAATGTATCTCATACATTCATGATACAAAATGTATCTTCTATATTAATGAATTCATTAGATAGATTAATATATCTTACATATTCATAATAGATACATAATGCATCTCTAAGATTCATTCATAATGAATCCATCACATTCAATGTATTAGCATTAGTCTTCTATACATTGTATATATAGGTGCATTCATCAATAATTAGTCACCATCTAATTGATGTACATGTATCTTACTAATGAGATGAATCTAGTATAATCATGCATAAGCTTTGAAAAGTTAGAGAGAGAGAGAGAGAGAGAGAGAATGGCCTGAAAAAGTGATCCAAAAAGCTGTTTTTCAGATTGATATACAAACAAGTCCGTTCGAGCGTCAAAAACCCCGCTCGAGTGTGAAGCCCAAAATCTGGACATCAACCCTTGGTTTCCAAACACAACCAACCTATTTTAAACCTGCCCAACATGACCCAAGACTCATACACAAAGAGTAAAGGATGAAAACAGGAATAAGACAACAACACATCCACGGAATCGAGTCCGGAATACAATTAAACAATGAAGGGAAAATTGAGATCACTATATAAATTATTGGAATAACTCAATGAAAAATTAATTTGTAAAATAAAAAAATAAATTTATTTGTATAGGTGCTTTGCCTGCCATCATGTTTGATTGGAAAAAAATGTCATATATTAAATAATTTTTTACTATAATTAGCTTGTTTCAGATATTAAAATTTATTAATTTATATGAAATTTTTTGGCCCCTCACATTCATGACTTGCTATTGTTAGTATAGCAAAGCAAATTTGCTTGATGTTCACTTTTAGTATATGGTAAGTTAACTTTAGTAATAGGTCATGGTCAAATGACTTTGGTTAGGTCTTAACATGATTATTATGGGTATTTACTTCTACGTATGATACACTAATTCCAAGCTTTGCAAAGACAAAAACACTTTACATACCTTGAATGCGAGTGAAAACATCCCAGTTGCTGAGACTTTTACCATCTTCAAGAATTGGTCCCTCAATTTGTGACGACAATATGGAAAAAGTCTAAAGAAAAGAGAGATGCCACAATTTAGAAGGCAAGAAGAATAAGAGACATACTTGGTATGAAGAAGTGGCTTCCAAAGAAGAAACCATCTGGGAATTGTGATCTTTTGATGTCTGCTGCTTCATTGAAGCTCTCAACAAAAGAATGAACAAAGGAAAAAAAGGAGAAGAAAACAGAGGTAGAAATGGATGTACTTTTGTCTTTCATTTTGGTTTGTTTCAATTTGTCAAAGATTTCAAGATCAGTGTAACTATGAAAAAGTAATGGGTATTCTGGGCATGTTGGCTCATCTATATATATATATTCTTCATGGGTTTGGTAAAGGGTTGTTTCAATTGTTTAGAATTTGTTGATGCAATTGTGCTTTCTGCAACCACTACCTTTGCCCCATCCCAATTCAATAATCTGCATTTGGGATTGTTCAAGTTAGATCCACTATTCCTAGTTTCATTCTCATTATGTAACTATCATGAAAGCAAACATAAAATAAGCTAATAAATTAAAGACAAAATTAAGGTAATTAATAATGCCATAGAAAATTTACTCATGTGTGTAAAGTAAAAACCTTGCTCATTTTGATTACATCCAAAGATGTTCTTTGTGGCAGCAGCATCCCCCAAACCAAGTCCATAAAATTTTAGTGTTACCAAAAAACAAAAATAATCATTAGTGGATGTTTGTTTCAATGAAAATTAAGTTATACTAATGACATGTAGACATTTAAAGCCAAAGCTAGCACATATTTATGTGTGTAGTAAATAATAGTGATAATAGACCATACAAATGCTTCAATACACCAAATTCATTTTACATACCTTATTTGCTCTTTGAAAACCATCTTACTCAGTGACTACATTACTTCTAGCAAGAATTTCAAAACATGAGTACATGATACTGAACAGAATTTTAAATGAATACCTTTTTGGCATCAGGATCTGGTATCTCCTTTGGGATATCATCATAACCTTGTCAAAACAAGAAAATGTTCAACCGAACTATCGGGCCCATATCCTCAGTTGTCAAATAAATTTAGGGAAAAATAAAATGAATTATTAACTAAATGTTCAAGACCTCTAGTTTCTTATCTTCAGGATCAGGAAAGAATTTTTTCATCCCAATCTTCAAGCTTCATCAATAAGCAATTTAATCATTATCAAAAATTTAAAAAAGCGAAAAATAATAAAAACACTGAAAAACACATATGATAAAGAATAGCATGGACTTTCTTGGTGTTGTTGCCACACATATCTGGACCAAACATGATACTGCATACAAACATATGATAAAGAAAATGAAAAACATCATCAAAGAAGGTAAGGTATCCAAAAGAGAGTAAAAGATATATATCAAAGAGAAACCTCCTTAAAAAATAATCTGCAACATGAAAAAGAGCATGATAAACATCTCACGAGCCCCATACAGGATTCCGTTTGAAATTAATATATATATATATCAAAAAAGATCTTCATAAGTTTGTGATATGTATTGTAATATGATGCCTTTAACTAATCAGTTCTAAAGATGCCCTTTTATTAGGATTTATCAAATTTTACCTTGCTTAGCCCCTGAGTAATTTGTGTCCTATTGAGGAATAGATCTAGGAAAATCGATGCACATTGTAGCTGCCTTTTTTCTCTGCACATCACTGCATTTAAATTTTAAGTGGAGACCTTGCTGCTTCCTTGTGGAAAATTCTTACATACACAGAAATTCTTACCATCTAATCATTTTTTACCCAGGTGGCATTGTTTTAAAATATTAAAAACATTAAAATTAGAATGAGTTATGATTACTGGAAGACAATAAAAATCAACCCAATGTTGCGAACAACTACATTATTAAGAGTGCATGAATTACAGTTAATGATTCAAAAGCACCTCTATCACGCCCCAAATTTTAATTACTCGAAAACATTACCAAGAGCCTAAAATTTAGGTCCATTTTTTTTTAAAATTAAAAATATCTATTATCCATGAGTAATAGAAACATAATAGTACATGTTCTCTCCCTCATGATGAGTACAACAATAATAATAATACATTCCCACTTCCACTGTGGAGCTACAAATAAATAAATACAAACATCAATGTACAACGAGAATACACATAAGAGATACATGAACTTCCTAATCCTTCAACGAAACAATCCGAAATATCTTCTTGTAAAAAAAAAGAAACAACAAGGGGTGAGCACAATTGCTCAGTAGGAATCTCACAGTTCTAAAACAATAACCATCATATAGATAGAAATGATCATGCATGCAGGGTGATACCATATAGTAGGTGACGTTTTGTAATTTCAAAATATCATACGTAGAGTATCTTTTCTCAAAATTTATTTGAACAATTTAAGGAAAACCCTTAACCATCAAAAACCATCCTTTTTTTTTTTTAAAATCAAAAATCCTTTTTGGAAACAAAAATGTTTAAGGAACCACATCATTTTATATTTATTAACCCCTTCCAAAATATTCCTCATTTAATTTCCATCTTAACATTCCTCTTTTTACTCCCATTCTTCCTTTTTTCTAGTTACATTTATTATAACGCCATAACCTCAAGTTCAAGTTCCCTTAACACTCCAAACATCCCACATACATGCTATTCTCATGAATCTATTCATATTTGCTGTAACTCAATGTAAAAATCCAAATCTCTTTTATAGTCAATAATTGTTATCCTACACCGAACTCCTACTTATCTAACAACTACATCACATCCACACTTGCATTATCAACTATAACTCAACATATCATAACGACATCATATCCACATGTGTTATCAATCATGATTCAACATATCACAAGGACAACAACGCTTTTTAATTCAATTTCTCAATTAATCACAAAACAAAACTCTTAATTTTTTCCTTATAGATGCAAACAACCCGGTGAGTTCTTTATCACTAACCCCTTATCCAATTACCATTTCATTATCCGTTCTTTTCCAGTAATTTCCATATACATTTCCCTTCCATATCAAATTACACATCAAATGGTAATTTCACAAGTTTATCACAAGTCACACATATCATCACCGACCTAAACACACGTCACAACACATTCCACCTTTTGCCGGCTTGATACGACGGGATAGCGGGCACCCAATTCATAGCACATTCCACTTTTTGCCAGATATTATACGGCAGGAAGTGAACTCCCAAAAATCATTTCTTACAAAACAATGTCTTTTCCAAAACCCATTTTCAACCTTTTTAAAATCATCCCCCACATTTGCTGGCTGTTATACAGCAAGACGTGGGCACCCAAAACATTTTCAAAAACCATCCATTTTTCCACTTTCGTCGGCTACGATACGGCAGGACTGTGTGGACACCCAAAAACACTTTTCCACATTCATCTAGCAATAAGCCTAGGCAGGGCAATTGGGCACCTTGAATTCAAACCACCCCCATATTTACCGTCTATTATACGGATGGTTGTGGGCACCGAAAAAAAAAACAATTTTTTTTTTCAATTTTTAAAACAATCCCCCACATTTATCGGCTATGATACGGATGGTTGTGGGCACCGAAAAAACCATTTTCAACTCCCTGAGCGAGTACCAACCACAACACAACCCAACACAACTCAATTCCACACAACATAGTTCAACCAACTCAACACAATATAACCCAAAACAATTCACATAACACACAACAAGATTCAACACAACCATTTCAACACAAAGTTCATATCATCCATACCATTAGTAATTTCCTTTCCCCCAAGTTTAGTTCACATTATAACATAATTTAAGACATCAACATTATGAGTTCAATCGAAAAATGTACATACATTTCTCAAATTCTTTAAAATTTCAATTAAACTTGTACATGTGTAATTTAACACCTCAATTTCATGATTCTACTATTAATTGAAACAAAATCATTAACCATCTTCATGAGCCAAACTAGGGTTTTTAAGGGAAATTAGAGCTTTTCACAAAACACATTTTCTTCCAACCCTTCTATTACTTTTACACCCAAACTCATGACCCAAGATCATAACCCAACAAATAAACCCAACTCTCTTAAAGCCCTAACCCCCAATCTCGTGATTCATCACAATATGCATAAAAATATAAACTTTTGTGTTTATATAAAGAAAATACCACAAATCTATCCATAAACGAGGGTATTGAAGAGAACTAGAGACCCCTACCTCTTGAAGCCAAGAGATGACGACCCAAACATCAATGGCGACGAAACCACAAACTCTTCGGACCAAAAGGATGCCCTTGACGAGATCTACACTTTTTCTCAAAGGACCATGGTGAGTAGATCTAGGGATCTTAGTGCCAAAAGCTTGAGTTTAGAGAGAGAGAGAAGAGAACTCACAGTTTTAGAGAGAGGAAAGGGAAGAAAAAGTGAAATAAAATATGTTTGGAGCCTATTTATAGTAGCAAGGTCATAATAGAATAATAGCCCCAAAGTCAAATGAAAGGAACAAGCCAAAACTCCCAAAAACTAGGGCCCAAACCAGCCCAAAAATCTGAAAAAAACACGCAGGGGTCAACCCTTTGGGTAAGGGGGTCGATCCTTTATGTAGAACAGGCAATCTGGTACAAGCAAGGGGGACGACCCTTAGACAGGAGGGGGTCAACCCTATTTTCTAGCAACTAACACAGAAATTCTGCAACATAAGAGGGTCGACCCTCCCCAGACTGGTGTCTACCCTATTTTCCAGCAACACCTCTAGAAACTCCATCAACAGGTAATGGTCGACCCTTAGGAAGGCTGGTGTCTACCCTATTTTCCAACAACACTTCCAGAAACATGACAACATTAGGAAGGCTAGTGTCGACCCCAAGGCAAAATTTCTAAGTTTCCAAGGAACTTTTGACAATAACAAACGCTAAGGAACAAACCCAACGAGTTTAAATCGGATTGTACTCCTTCAAAACCAATAGACAACAACTCCAAATACTCCCAAGATAAAAATAAGGATATTAAACACATTCTCCAAAGGATTAAAGGATGCGGGCGTTACAACCTCAACAAGCTCCTGAAGAGGTTGGGGATCATAAACCATCATCTTCCATGCCTAATTAAAGCTCCAAAACCCTATCCTTTTGCCACCCGCATACAAAACCTAAAAACATCATAACTTTACCAAAATTTCAGCCACATCAACTTAAGAACCCCTATTGAATGGTAAAGGTTATCCCCACCTGTTCTATATTATATGTGTTAAAAAATCACACTCAAGGATCCATCCATTACACTTATCCAATCTTAATTAAACTTTCACCATCCACCCCAATAACCTACTTATAAGCAACCAAGGTGTGATAACAAAAATGGTCACTCTGAATATCACTTGGATAACCATAATGAGAACAGCCAATTGTTCAATTAGCATGGTGCAATAAAAATATTTGTTCTAAAAATATATATGGACAAAATGGAAGGCACTTCTTTTAACATGAAATTCAAATAAGCAAGCGACATGGGCAACTACTGGGAAACATGAATACCTGAAACGGATTTCCGGAGTTGGAGAAGAGAACCTCTCAGATGAGCACAAAATTGTGCTTTCTCAGAAATTGGAAACCAATCCAGCTTTGTGGGCCGTAAGCACAGGTCTGTTTTAAGTTCTACATTTCGCAGATTGAAGGAGATATGAGATATGAGCAAAGTTAACTTTACCATGAAACACGACTTTAATAAAACTTGGAAATACAATTAAAAATAATTGTAATCATAAGACTAAGATCCAAAACTCTTTTGACTAGCAAATATTGAATCCGAAGAAATTAATTTAATTACAATAAACCAAAACCAAAGAACTGTGATCCACAAAACCAGATCAAACGCAATTGTGAACAAACAAATCAACAAAAATTGAGTAGCTAAACATTGGAAATGAATAAAAAAAAGTGTATGACTATACTGTAAAAAAATAAAAATAAAAAAGCAATGTATTTTGATCTACAAAACCAGATCAACTACAGATACGAACGCAATATAGAATGAGAATAAATCAAAACTAACAAGGCACAACTCCGAAGGAAGAAGCCTAACACAATCCCTAGAAAACCCCTTAATTTCACCATTATCACTGCTTACAAAATTTGCAGGAGGTCAGATAAAGGAATCGTGAATATGGATTGCATGAGAAAGCATGGTAGATGGGAGCAAAGAAGGAGCAGACTATCATTAACGACAATTATTGAGAAACATAGTTCACCTAATTTTGCAAATGAAATTCAAAACTCTCTTCTCCAGTTGGGTATCTTCTTCTAGTCTAGCATAGACATAGTTCACCTAATTTTGCACGTTTTATATTTCCTTCCCAAATATTAACGACAATTATTGAAAAACCATAGTAACACCAAATTGAAATTGTGAGAGAAATGAATAAATTATATTAGTAATCTCAATAACTTCTTAGGAATCCTAGTTTAGTTCTTCTATTTTTGCACGTTTTATATTTCCTTTCAAAATATTAATGACAATTGTTGAAAAATCATATTAAAACCAAATTGAAAACGTGAGAAAAATGAATAAATTATATCAATAATGTCAATAATTTCTTTCGAATTATAGTTTAGTTGTTCTAATTTTGCACGTTTTATATTTCCTTTCAAAATATTAATGACAATTATTGAAAAACCATATTAACACCAAATTGAAAACGTGAGGGAAATGAATAAATTATATCAATAATCTCAATAACTTCTTGATCTCTCATTTTCAAATTCTCATCTCTCGGCAGTTCGGATTGATCTCCTCCACCAACCACTTCAGAAGCTGCTCTCTCGCTACCATTTCGATTAGGGATTTCATGTTTTTTTTCTTTGTTATGTGCCTCGTTCGTAGTAGAAAATAATGTCTTATACTTCTTAACTATAGCAATCCCGATTTCCCTTTTCTTTAATTGTTGTATCCGGACTTAGGTTCCGTGGAGTTGGTTGTTGTGTATATCTTGTTTACATCCTTTACTCTTTGTATTTGAGTCTTGGGTTGTGCTGGGCAGGTTCGAACAGGTTGGTTGAGCTTTGGAACTAAAAGTAGTTGCCCAAATTTTGGCCTGTCCGCTCGAGCGGGGACTTTGCTGCTCGAGTGGGGCCTTTGTTGTTGCTTATCTGCTCGAGCGGGGGTTTTGGCGCTCGAGCAGAAAAATCACCCATCCAGTATTTTCTCTGCAGTGTTGGACGCTTGAGCGACGGTTTGGATGCTCGAGCGGGGAGTTGGACGCCGGCGGGACACGGTTACGCAAAAGTCTTTGGAGTGTATCCGACGCCGAGGCGAGTCTCAGGAGTGACGCTCGAGCGGGGGTTTCCACGCTCGAGTGGGGCGACTGGGTTAAGTCTCTGAGATCCGGGTTTTTGAATTACTTTTTCACATCCTTTTCTTTCTCTTACTTTTCTAAAACACCATTAGAGAGCTTCTCTCACTAGAACCTTGCCTTCTCTCTAGGTATTGATCTAGTAGGAGTCGTTTCCTCATCTTTGGCCTTTACAAAAAAGTTGTTGATTGTCGAGGGCTATCTTTTGATCCAAGAATCTCGGGATTTGGAGCATTTTCGTTTTCATCATCTTCTTCGTTGGGTGTCAACTTTTGAGGTAGGAATTCCTACTCACTACTATGTGTTTTAACCTAGATTTTTGGGCATTTTGTTAAATGGTTGATTTTGGGAAGTTAGGGTTTGAAAATGTTAAAAGTGGGTTTTGTTATTTTGATTCTAAAATGTGTATTTTTGGTTTCAAAATAATGATATTGTTGTTGGTTGTTGAAATATAGATCATTGGGTCAATATTGGGTAGCGGGTTAGAAAACCCCAATTTGTTGTATAAATTAATTGGTATAATTAATTTGGGAAAGTTGTGGATTAATGGAATTGAGTTGGAAATAATGAAATTGACTCATTATATTGTGAAATGGTGAAGTTGGATTTGTTAATCGCTCACTTTTGAAAACATTGATATTTTATCTGTTGGAGCTTTTATTATCTGTTTAGAAATAATTGCTTGGGCTACCGGTGGAGGGTAGTTTTGATTGTTGTAGACAATGCATGATGATTAGGCAAACTAAAACTAATCAATTGGATGTGTCATAGAGTATGACGGTTAATAGAATACATTAATGTTATGTATTGATTGATTGTGTATATGACCTATGTGTATATACGTTATGTGTGTGGGAGGAGATAGGGGATGTACTCCACGGTTTAGGGGAAGATAGGGGATGGACCTCTAAACCGGATGTTGTTTGGGAGGAGATAGGGGATGGACTCCGCTGATACAGCTCATATGCTTGTCAGTTAATGTGTTGATATAGCTCATATGCTTATCTATTGAAGTGTGGATACAGCTTGTATGCTTATCTGTCGAGATGATGATATAGCTTATATGCTTACCTAATGTGAATTGTGAAATGGGAAATGTTTATTATGAGTCCTTATCTCATGTAAATGGTTGGCCAGGTTCTGAGCCGTTGATGTAAATTGTGAAATTGATAAGAAATGGAAAATGAAATGAAACATGGACATAGTGGTCATGCAATGGAAATGGGTTGTGAATTGATTCATGGAAATTAAACATTTATCAATTGTTAATGTCTTAGTTACTGCTCATATTGTGTTTAGCATATCTCTACTGGGTGTTGGCTCACCCTATATGGGACATTATTTTCAAGTACAGGTAGCATGCGACATCCAAGGACATAGCTTGGATGATGATGAGAGTTGAAGACTCTTTTTGTTTATTTTGTTTTTATTACATGTATATCAAGCCGAGGGCTTATTTTGTATAGAGTTAGTACTCTTCTTTTGTGCAACCAAGTGTTGACTTGGAAAGCTGCAAGCCCGTAGGGCATTTGCTTTTGTTGTTAACATGTAATACTATTGTAAGAACTACTCTGATGAATAGAAATGGTTGATTTCTTTTATATCAATGCATGTCTAAGGTGATGGGTTTTATGTAATAATTTGATGGCGTTACAACTTGGTATCAGAGCGTATCGGGTTCGAATACTTTGGGTACATAGAAAGTGATTAGGATCACAATGGGTTTGTCTCGCTTGGTTAGAGACTTAGATGTAGTGTTATGTGCTTATGTGATAACATGTTTATGTGACTATTTGCGTATGAGATTTAATTTCTAGGATGTTGATTGGATCCTTGGGTTTCTGTGAGTCTTGTTGGAAAAGCATTTGATCAATGCTATTTCTAACCGGAACTCTAGTAACGCCTCGGGACTGTCATTATTCGGAAATGAAATTCGTAAGTGCTTACGTGTTTATGTGCTTACGTGGAATGAATTACAGTTGTCCATGCATTAGGACGTGAGTGTTATAGCTTCGGCACATTTGTGAATGTGCTAATAGTCTTGGTTACATTACTCCTAAAATAGTCAAAACTAAAATAGCTTTCTAAAATAGTAACTTCCCAAACATCCACATATCCAACGTGTAATAGGGAAAAAAAAAAAAAAAAGATTGACTCAAGAGACGGTTTGGTGGTCAAAACTAGGGAGACACGTTTTGGTACCACATATTCAACGTATAATATCGTCATCCGCAACGGTAAAAAAAACATAGTTCTCTCTCTCTCTCTCTCTCTCTCTCTCTCTCTCCATTGTCAACAATTTGATCTGCATATAATTGTGGTTTGTATTTATGTATAACATTATTATTTTGGATATTTATTATAATTTTATGATTTGCATGATTTTCATTGTCATAAATAATTAAAAAAACAAAATAAACATTTTATGCATTAAAATTAACAAACATGTTTTTAATTTTTTTTAAAAATTTTGTTTTTATTTTTTCAAAAATAAACAAAAACTAGTTTATAATTTTTTCATAAACATAAACTAAAAAGTGTAAAATTTACCGAATGGTATCTAAACATTAATATTCAAAACAAAAATGTCCAACATGCATAAAATAAAAAATAAAAAAAAAATTGCAGTTTATTGGTTGACCGGGCAGACAACCGGTAACACCCTAAGCTGAATGGACTATTTTCTAATACCACCTCCTCGTCCAGACTAACAATACCCTCGTCAAGGCCTATCATAGTCCAAAGGAGACTACGAATCCGAAACTCCAAAACCAAAACAAACACGAGACATTTCACTGTTCATTATTCACAGTCCGAAATAGACTGTGAAATGGACTATGATAGAGGAAAACAAATGGGCATTAAATCAATGGAGTGGTCTTATATCTGTGAGTGTTGCTATTCACTCCAACAACTCAACCCACTCTGATTTGCACGTAATGCTAAATCACATTGAGTCAGATTCGGAAGAGAATGCGGACTGTTTATCCATTTTTCATGTTTTGTCACTAAGCGAAAGGTTAGGTAGTCGAGTTGACAGAAAGGCGACCTCTTTAAGTTGTAATTTAATTTTATTAATAAATTAATATTTGATAATCTTGAGAAAAAAAATTTTAAATTAACATCTATTGATTTATGCCCAAACACTGCCATATATTTTCCTGTTTCATGTCTTATTGTGTGGAGGAGGGGAGGGAGGAAGGGAGGGAAGAAAACTCACCGGGAAAAAAGAATTTGAGCCGTTGGCGTCTATCTTCGTTGTGATCACCATCATTATCATTATCCACGGTGTTTGAAGCATAGGTCTAGTGTATGTCCCAACATAAGCTTAAGAAATGATTTTTCAATGGACGAAATAGAACATTAAAAAATTACGATACCTGAAGAAACTCATGATCATGCTTTCGATATTGGTTTTCTCCAACAAGCTCAACACGGTCAATGCAACAAATATAACAAACCCCCCCAAGTGCCTGCAAAAATTCAAATTCAAATTCAAACTCAAACTCAAACTAAAAAAGAAACTGATTTAATTTCGATTTACAATTCATTCATAAGATTAAGTCGATTCAATTTGAACAATAATGAATGACTCACGTCCAGATGTTTAGGGTTTCGTTGTGCCAAGCGAAGACACTGAACAGCGTCTCCTTCAATGGCCCTTTACATCAGTAATAGTCCAATATGAACTCGTTGTCCTTCAAGTACTCAGGCAAGCTCTGGTACTTCACCAATCGCCTCTCGAATCCCTGCTTCATGTTTTGGCCCGAGTCAACTTGGCCAGCTCTCTCCTCTTCGCCATTACCACCGAGCTTTTCGTTGTTCCTGCCTCTCCGTTTCATCTTCACCAGAAAATCCCCCAACGTTTCTTTGTTTCCGGCAAGCTATTCGCTAGAAATATCTCTATTTTCCGACGCCTCTCTCTCTCTCTCTCTCTCTCTCTCTCTCTCTCACTCGCTCGCTCCCTCCCTCCTCCTATCTCAAAATCTATAAATATGCAATTATTTATGTTTGTGCATATATAGTAGTAGATAATATATGTATGTATGTGTGTATGTATGTCAAGCTGGTGCTGAGATTAGAGCTTTAGAGAATTTATAGCTAGCGAGGAACGTGTGATCGAATTAAATAGAAAATGATATATTTTTTTTATTATTTTTCGTATTTTTTTTTTATTTGTACTAATTTTTTAAAATATTTTTAGTAACTTTTTTAATTTGTAGACACGTTTAACATAAATACATAGAAAAAGTATAATTTTTGTGAAAAACAAAAATCTTTTAAAAATTCACTAAATTCACTATTAAATTAACATAGACTTGCACTTTCATTAGATATTGGCAACAATCTTTGCACAAGGTTAGAGTTTCTTGAGTTTGTTTGATTGAAATTTTGTTATTGGAATTGTGATTGTTATTAATTTGCAATATGATATAATCTTTTAGGGGGAAAAAAAAAACCAAAACAAACGTGATGGTAACATATTTGGAATAGTGGGATTAGATGGAATTGGCATTTGAAAATGGAATTTCATTTGGTGGGATTTGGAATTAATAAAATCTTTTCTAGTCTTATTACCCAAACTACACCCCACATCTTTGGTTTTGATCTAATCTTATCTAGTCTTATTGCTTCTTGTAGTGAGGCAAAAGTAGGCAGTGAGGAATAGGGAAGTGGGATGCAATAAAACTGACATGCAATAATAATCACGTATCATGATGGGATAGAGTGAATAAAAACTAATATAAAAAGAAATCATAATAATCAAAATAATAATCACTATATTTGATTTTAGTTTTTTTAAATTCAGTTTATTAAAAATTATTATTATTATTTTTTGTATTTATTTGTTTTTAATGAATATTTTTTAAATTTTAAACAATTTTTTTACTTTTTTAGATACACCTTACTTAGATGTATGTAAATAGTAAAATATTTGTCAAAAAATATTTTTAAAAATTAATAAATACAAAAAAATACGAAAAATGTATTGAGTTTTCATATATATATATATTGTATTTTTAGTATTTAATGAATTGTTTAAAGATTTTTTCACAAATATTTATGTTAGGCATGTCTAAAAATTAAAAAAAAAAATGCTAAAAATATTTGAAAATTTTCATTGAAAAAAAAATATGGAGAATAAAAAACATAGAATTTTTAAAAAAATATTTTTCTGAAAATCAAAACCAAACAAGCAAGTAATTAATCACACCAAATCTTGACTAGTGATTCTGCCATTTTCGTTTCTCTCGCATGCTCTCATCTTCTTGTTGTAGTATCAAATAATGTAACGCCCTGAAATAATCCAACATAAATGAAATAAGTCAACCAACATCCAATAAATAATAATAGCGATTCTCTAACTTTTACATCATTAATCAACAAGGTGTATACAAAAGTTCCACATACGAATTATACATTCAACGGTATGAAAACATATGAATCTATAACTTGTAGAGCATCAATCCCAAAATAAATAAAATGCCCTTTTGGGCTTACATCTTCCAAGGCTTGAGCCCGGTTACACAAAAATGGTTTCACGAACCCATACATTTAAAGCCCTTGGCTAACAATTAAATTCACACCAAATAGAGCCATCTACTATTCACAAAAATATGTGCACGCCCTCAACTCAGTGGGATCACCACATCTTCACCTGCACCAAAATCCAATAGGTGTGAGCATAAAGCCCAATAGAGAATCCTTATAAAGTATATACAGTTATGCAAGATTGTCCAATATTGAATGCAAGTGCCATGCAATGCCAATTAATGAAAATTTCATTTACATGCTCTTCTTGAAAACCAACATGTTCAACAACAATTGAAATCTCAACAATTCCAAAACATACCATTTTGTTCAATAGGGGGTGGTAAATACGATTCAGGTAATCCCTAGGTTGGTGTTTTCAAGTAGGCTCAACTAGCACTACCAAAACCCCATTTTACCGGTTGCTAATCGGAAGGCAAGTGGTACTTCCTCCGCACGTGTTTTCGGTCTTTCACCCCGAACACTCAGGCCAACTTATTAATTCCATCTGCACCTCCTATCCTGACTTACCGACGTATTTACCGCAAAAACATTTCTCCAGTTCTCCTTTCTCAACAATTCTTTTCTCAATGCAACATAATCAATTTCAAATCAAAACATGAGGTAAGCAAACAATAGTGTATGCAAAATAATAATTGGTAATGCTACAATAATCACTCCCTTTTCATTCTTAAATATTTCAACAATAAACTCAAAATAAACGAGCTTTCATTCCTTCTGTTCCATATATCTCACAATGGAACCATGTTCCTATTTAAATTTATTGACAAATAACCACATTTCCACTTCTCAAGCAATTCCAACAACATAATCACTTCAAGACTATAGCAACAATTGAACAATAATTTCTTTCCAACACCAACATTTTTTTCTATTTTATGAGATTCATCATTTGTAACTATAAGTAAGAAGCTTTCCTTTCTTTAACTCTTTTGATATACAAAATAATGCATTAATAATAAAACTTCATGTGTTCTCATCATTTGATTTGAAAACCCTCAATTTCTAGTTTTCCTCTTTACAAACAACACACACACACACACACACACACACTAAACACTTGGGAAGGACCCTCGAGATCACACCATTTTCCTTGCCTAAGATAATTTCAACTCTCATGATGCTATCTTAGAAGAATTTAAGATTTTTAAAACCCACTCTTGAAAATCTCTAGATTTTGAGTCACAAAATCAAAATCAACATAATAGCTTCAAAAAACCTTTAAATCAACATCAATATTGCAAAACATGTACATTTAACTCAAGGAAGTCCCTACCTCAAGGTTTGATGAAGAAAAAGAGGTGAAACCCTAGAAATCAAGGATGCCCAAGCCAAATCTCCACCGTACACAATGTAGTCCTTGCTTTGCTCACCAAAATTTGTGAAAGAAGATGGATCAAAACTCAATGGATTACAAGAAATCAAAGGTTCTTGGAGTTTGGGGAGGGTTTTTAGAGAGAATGAGGAGTAAAACACTTTTTGGAGTGAGAAGAAAATGTTTAGAAATGATATACATTCTGCCCAGAAGAAAGAAAATAGCAGAGTTTTCGGACTGCTAACGTCCCGCATGTGCGGCATGTGCCCCTACACGTGTGGCCTTCAACCCCGCACGTGCGGCCTTCCCATGCTGCACCTCCTCCAACACCTACATATATTGTAGTATGCTGCCCCAAACATCCATTGAATTTCGCACATGCAGCCTCACCTCCCGCACGTGCGGCCCCTCTCCTGCACGTACAGCCCAAGGCTCCACATGTACGGCCCTAGTTTTTTGGCCCAGAATTTTTCTCCGCTGAATTCTAGGCACTTCGGACCTGGTCTCGCACTATCCGAAACAAGTGAAAATCCACACCGAATAAACAAGAACAAGAATTTATTTTAGAAGAACTTCCGGACACTACAAACCCAATGAAAACAAAAGTGAATTGACGTATATTGAAACCAGTCATCACAACCTCTACCCCATAGGAAATTTTGTCCCCGAAATTTAAGCAAACCAACCAAACTAAAGGGTTCTAGCAATTTTGACCATACTAACAACATTATCAAGTTGCAACATCAATGTTCAACTAACATTTACCATAGTCATCACCATCATTTCGTCAAAACAACAATTGCTTATACTAGGCATTCGAAATGAAACATCTTTGACAAAAATTTCTTCTCTCACAGTCTCATACTTAGATTAACAATACATTCAACAACATGTGATGAACAATTTTAACACTATTCCTTTCGATGCTAGGGAACATTGCAAATCAAAATAACTAAGCATTTGCTAATAAATCCGGATACTTGAAGCAGACCTCTGCCTCCCTTTCCCACGTTGCTTCTTCAACCCCGTGGTGTCTCCACAACACCTTTACTAATGGTATGGTTTTGCCCTGTAGCACTTGTTCTTGGGTATCTAATATTTGAACCGGTCGCTCCTCGTAAGAGACATCCTCATCTACCTCGAAATCAACTCAATCTAGCACATAAAAATGGTCTGGTTCGTACTTCCTAAGCATGGACACATGAAACACATTGTGAACCCTATAAAGTTGTGGCGGTAAACCTAGCTGGTATGCCACTTCCTCGATTCTCTCCAATATCTTGAAAGGCCCAATAAACCTCGGAGACAACTTTCCACTCTTACCGAACCTCATCAAACCCCGCCTAGGTGAAATCTTAAGGAAAACATGGTCACTTACTTCGAAAGATAAAGGTCATCTTCTCTTATCGGCATAACTTTTTTGTCGACTTTGGGTCAGAGCTAACCTCTTCCGAATGAGAGCAACTTTCTTGGTTGTCTCCCGAACAATTTTTGGACCCAATAACGGTGCATCCCCCCACGTCGGCCCAACAAACTGGTGATCTACAAGGTCGACCATACAATGCCTCAAACGGCGCCATCTCGATACTAGCTTGGTAACTATTGTTGTAGGCAAACTCAATCAACGGTAAATGTCTCTCCCAAGACCCGTTGAAATCTAGGACACAAGCTCTAAGCATATCCTCCAAAATCTGAATGGTACGTTCCGACTGCCCATCGGTTTGAGGGTGATAAGCAGTGCTAAAAGTCAACTTAGTTCCCAATGCCTCTTGAAGGCCTTGCCACAACCGGGCAGTAAAACGAGGATCCCTATATGATACAATGGTTACAGGAACTCCATGAAGTCGAACTATCTCCCTAATGTATAACTTTGCTAAGTGCTCAACTGACTCGCTGGTACGCATTGGAATGAAGTGCGTAGACTTAGTCAACCTATCAATGATTACCCAAATGGCATCATTTCCCTGCTGTTGTAACACGCCCGCGAGGGACCCCACGCGCTACGCTACAGTTCGGACTCGATTTTTGTTGCGGTTCGTAATCTGAACCAAAGAGTCCAAATCCAGCAAATCGTTTTGAGAAAACAGATTTTTGAAAGAAGTGCCAAACATGGATTGCTTTGCCAGATACAGAGTCGCCACCTAAATATTTTTTAATGGGGGAATTTAGGAAACCCTGACTCGGTGCCAAAGGCCACGTGTCCATCATTACCAAAGTTGCCTCGGCTCGGGAACTTGGGTATGATTGGGGAAGGTCAGCTATGAGCACCCCCTCTCGCCTGGTCCGAAGATCGGCCTCTACTAACCGTGATATCTTGTTTTGAAAACATTATATGCTCTTATTCCAGTTATTAGCCTAGAATTACTATGTTATGCGCGCAGCAAACAAGTATAGACCAAATCGCCTAAATTGGAACGAAACATTGCATGTTCGTTTTGAAAATGGTTTGCTACTCACAAGTAGGCTGAAAATGCAGGTTTTGCCACCCTTAAGTGGGCTTTAGAAAAGATGGTTTTTCCACTATCGAGTGGGCTTAAAACTCACAGTTTTAATGTATTATCCCAATTTAAGTAATTTGACCTTCACCCACAAGCATTCAAGCAGTTATAACACGTAAGCACATAGCCTCATGGTAAATATGCTGTCATGGCAACACTCACATGCATGCAAGGATGCTAAAGCATAAAAGCTTACCTAGTACTCCGAGCCAAAACAGAAACTAGTTAGCAAAACATGCGTGATCCTAGTTCATGTTAAAGATGGCTAATGCATCGCATACGGAATGTAATTAGGATAGGCTCGGCTAATCCTAAGAATGGCATGTGAAATGCAATCATTTGATACACGTATTCAACTTGGAATTAGAATACAATGCAGTTAGCATGATGTACCGAGCCCGGTGCATGTAAGACAAATGCATGGATGCATGGATGCACGCATGCATAGCATAAGTTATGCTAATTTAAATATGCCCTAATCTACCATCATAAGCAGGTAAATAAAAGGAAAGAAAGACATGGGGTTTGGAAGGCATGCACACACACGCACCCACACTTATTACAAATTTGCCCTCACTCGGAGGGACCAAAATAATAATACAAATTAATTAACTACGAGCTAATTAATTATTACAAATTGCCTAAGTAGTTAACAAACTAACTAAGCTGGGAAAAATAGTAAACCGTCTCGGGAAGAGAGCCCAAGGCAATGCATGCTCGGTCTTGCTCAGAAGTTCACTGCCATGTGCAATCTGCCTCTGTTTTCCCTACTCTGCCCCTCTGAAGACTGCCAAAGTCTCAAAGTTGCTTCCCTGGGCATTGGGATACACCACCGGCTGAGGAGAATTGCCACCGGTAGTACGACGTGGTCATCAGCTAAGAATGCGTCCATCGGCCATCAATGGATTGCCGGTCGGCACTCTTTGCAGTCGATCGGCAATAAGTTCCTGTAGAACCTGTTTGACAATAGCAGAGGACAGGACTTTGCATGGCAATGCAATTCAAGCAATGTGTGCACTAACCAAGGCCCTTATCATGTGTATGACTCAAAGGGACATGGTCCTCGGTTCTCGGACCACCAATCGCGCATTTCAATGCATGATGGCCTAAGAAACCGAGTTGTGCATTTTCATGTCAAATGAAATGCAAACCAAACAAACAAAGGCCTACTCCCTATCACTTGATCAAGGGACAAGGCATGCATGCTTATGTAAGGCAATCATAAGCATGTTAGCTAGTATGCAACATGGCATAAAAGGGGAGCATACAATGTACTCATGCAAGTATGCAAGCAAATATGCAAAGTAAGCATGCAAACAAGCAAATGATGGACTTAAACATGATTTAGGCAGCCCCATCTAGGCCTAAAACAGTGGCTAAAGTGCCCCAAAATGAAGGACTAACACGCACACACACATGCATGCAAAGGGTGCCCAACGCCTCAAGCATTTAAAAAGGAATTCTCAAGCACACTCAAGAGGATGCAAACATGGACAAATGGCATGCATTAAGCTCTGAAAATCATGCTATAAGAGGTGCCAAACCAACTTAAACAAGACAAACATTAGCATGCAAATGGTCCAAGTATTTGAAGCAAGTCAAGGGGACTTAAACCATGGCTAAGCCAACCAAGCCTCACAAGGCCAAGAAGGCTTAAAATAGGTCCAAGGCAGACCTAGACCAAGCAAAGGGAACCCCCTAGATGGCATCTAAGTGGCTCGAATTCAAGAGCATGCACAATGGCCAAAACATGGAGCATACAACACAAGCTTTCAAAGCATTGAAGAGGTGTCCAAGGCAAGCATACATGCATATCAAAGGGACTGAAATATCATGGAAAATGAGCCCAACCCCCTAAATCAAAGCAAGTAATGCATGCAACACACTCATACACTTAAGGCCAACAAACCAAAAATGCAAAGGGGCTATATGATGCATGTCAAGCATGACTAAAGCAACTTAAAACAGAGCTAAAGCATACAAAAACATGCACTAAAGCTTCACAAAGCTAAGCCTAAAACATGCTAGAACAATGGGTTACAACCTAAGGCATGTTAAGGCAACAAAGTGGCATTACAAGGCATGTATGCTAAGCAAGCATGGTGTACCAAAACCAACATACAACAATGTTATTTCATGGCAAAATAAGCATAAAAAACAGTTAGAACATGGTCAACACACACTTGAACATGATGCTCCCTCAAGAGGCCAAAATGGTCCTCTTCAAGGACAACAAGGAGAGGGGGTGGCCCTCTCCTTCTTGGGACTTCAAGGCACCATCCTTACCACTGAAATCCCTCAAGATTTTAGTGGTGAGGAGGCCCAAACACCAAAGTCTCGGAGCTTACTCAAAATAGCACAAAATGGGGGCCTCTCAAGGCCTAAGAGGGGTCAAACACCTCCAAACCACAAAACACTCTAAAGAAACTATTTAGAGGGCCTAAAAACAGAACTTTTATGTGTTATAAGAAAGGCCAAAAAATATTTGAAAGATAGGTTAAAGTAATGTGCAAAAATGGGGTAAAAAGGGACTAGTTTCTTACCCTTGAAGAACCTCTTTACAAATGGTGATCTTGTTGCCTCCTTGAGTTGAAATCCAGCCAAGAACACTAAGAACAACCCTCAGGTCCCTCAACAATCAAGAGAAGGTGTATCACTATGTGTTTGTGTGCAATAGTAAGACACAAATACCTTAGGCACAAAAAGGGAGAAAAAGAGAGATAGAATAGCTACAACTATGCTAACCCTAGAACCAGAGCTCTCCTTTGTGTTTTTCTAACCTAAATCTCTAATTTTTCTAACCCTAAAGCAAGGGAGAGGAGGGCTCCTCTTATAGAGGAGCCAATCTTGTAAAGCTTACAAGGTAAGCTAACAAGAGGGCCATCCCTCCATACACGTGTATGGTGGGGAACAAAAATGCAATCCATCTGGATTAAAATATTTGCAAAAGCAGATGAACAGTAGTCGGCCAGCCAAAAGTGTCATTTTGACAAAATTGACTGCTGACCGGCAACAAAGAGTGCCGACCGGCAGTATACATTGCCGGTGGCAACAAAACTCTGGCCGATGGCCTCTAGCCACGGCCGGTGATGTGTGGGGATGCCTCACAAGGCATTCCCTGCCCTTCCAAGGCAAAACACAAGTGTTTGGTGCAAAACCAGACACAAAACAGTCGAGTTCGGAGATCCTGAGGCAAGGCGTAGCCGAGACCTCCAGGAACTCCAAACGAACACAAACAAGGATGATCACCAAGTGTTCCAACGGTGACGTCCAAGTCTTGAGGTCGGTCAAAAATGGGGTGTCTACAGTTGCCCCTCTTTGACAGAACTCGAAAGTCATGACAATGACGGGAGTGAATGTCAAAGCCCAGAGATGACCCATTTTTGACAAGGCCGAAGACTTAGACAGACATACAAGACAAGCAAGATATGCGCCCGAAGGCAGGGGCAAAATGCAAGACAATGCACGAAGCCGAGCATAACTTATGATCATGCAAAGAAAGCTGTAACGAAGCACATACAATGCAACAGTTTTAAGCTAGCATACACCGAACTACACTACAATGCAGAAAGGATGTAAGAGAATTATGAAATTCTCGATACGTCTCACACGGAGGATACAATACCTGTCCGGTTCGTCAGGTTGCACCAGCCTCAAATGAACCGTACATACAATATCGTGCCTACAAAGAAAGCAAACTTAACAGGTGTGATATTCGTTAGCAACATGCAAATCATGCAAAAAGAATGCTAAACCGAATGCTATATATACAAAACTATGTATAAACAATGCAAATGAAAATGCAATGTAATTGAAACAATGAAAACTATATGCAATGCAATCGAATCATGATCCAATCATGAGAGGTTCAAAACCACACCTATGTCAAATAGATTGATGGAGGTAACAAGTCCGTCTACCATAGAACGGTCTACTGAACTATGAGTAATGTAGACGGACACAAGAACGAGTATTGGGGGAATGACATAAGTGGGGTAACGACCCGCTGAGGAAAGGATAAATGATCCTAATGCAGGATGCAACAACTACACTACAGTGTAATATATACAATGGGTACGGTGCGCGGGCCAAACCAAGTCTTGCCTAGGCAAAGCATGTACGCATACAAGCCGCGACTAACATAGAACAGTCTACTGAACTATGCTTCGACACGAGAAGTATGGGCACATACCGGACCAAGCTCAACATGGAAGGGCGCGAGCCATAAATGGAAGTGATGCAATGAATGCATGCAATGGAAGGGATACAATGGATATGGCACGCGGGCCAAACCAAATCTTGCCTAGGAAAGGCATGTATGCATACAAGCCGCGGCTAACATAGAACGGTCTACTGAACTATGTTTTGACGTGAAGAGTATGGGCACATACCAAACCAAGCTCGACATGGAAAGGCGCAAGCCATAGATGGAAGGTGATGTAGTAAATGCATGCAAACTACAATGCGATATATACAAATATACACTACATTCAATGATGCGTGACGATGCATGTATTTACAATGCATGACAATGCAACTATTTACGATGCATGACAATGCAACTATTTACGATGATGCATGACAGTGCAATTATATAATTTTTTGTTTGTTTTTTTTTGAAATGCATGACGCATGGAATATGGGACAACGCGGGTCGCTTGAAATGCATGACAATGCATGATCTTTTCTTAATGCGCGACGCGGTTAAGAGATGCACAACAATGCATGATGTGTGATTTTGAAATGCGCGACACCGCGCGGCTTTTGAGATGCATAACAATGCATGATGCGTGATTTCGAAATACGCGACAACACGTGGCTTTTGAGATGCATAACAATGCATGATGCGTGATTTCGAAATGAGCGACAACGCGCGGCTTTTGAGATGCATAACAATGCATGATGCGTGATTTCGAAATGAGCGACAACGCGCGGCTTTTGAGATGCATAACAATGCAATCGAACGGGTTTAAGGTCTAGCCAGACCGTGCGCGTTTTTGGTCCCGTCGGACCACGGCGAATGCACGTGTTTGAGACGTGATGCATAAGACAGTGCGATGCGCAAGATAGCGCGATGAAATGCATGCCAAATGCAGTAAGATGTGATGCGTGAGACAGCGCGACGAAGTGCATGCCAAATGCAATGAGGTGCGCAAAACAGCAAGATGCGTTAGACAACGCGAGTGCACGAGATAGTGCGATGCGCAAGATAGCGCGATGGAATGCGTGCCAGATGCAATGAGATGCGCAAAACAGCGCGACGCGTTAGACAATGCGACCGAAGGTCTTGCACCTCCCAAGGATTTAAGGTCTCCTAGACCGCTGGGTGCACAAGACAGTGCGATGCTAATGCGATGCACGTGGGACAACTTTCGAACTTTGTAAATGAGCCAAAAGGATACGAGAAGGATACACCTTGCATGAATTTGAGTGCCACACACAGAGGACACGATCCGAGGTCAAAACGGAGGCAGGTTGAGCGGCGGAGATGCACTGTTTTGAGCAATGAAGGCCCTGAACCACACATATAACCCAAACAAGGATGTAGGAGGCTCAAAAACCATTGTAGGAGACCCCCGGATGTCCACCGGCCATCAGAAAGCATCACCGGCTGTCCATCGGCCATCACAAAATTCCATCGGCACAATACATTGCCGACCGGCAAAGAGTGTGGCCGATCGGCAAAGTATTCCTGTTCGGGGCAGTTTTGACATTTCGGCCGCGGGTCTTTAAATATAGGGCCTCTAGCCCTATATTTCTCATACCTCCTTGCTCGAAATCTCCTCCTCTTTCTCTCTAGAATATTTTCGTCCTTCGATTCCCTTGTTTCCTTGCGTTCTAGCCTCGATTTCATCGTTCGATTCGCGAATACCTTCGCGTTCCGGACATTTTGAACTGATTGAAATTTCATTTCGGTGCTGTTTTTTTCGATTTCCGCCTTTCGGGGTTTGTTTCCCCCAGATTTCCCTTGATCATCGGCTTTTCCAGCCTTTTCCGGCCCTCTCGGGGGTTTGACTTTCTGTTGACTCTTCGCGTTCTTGCCCGGTTTCCCCTCTCCCGGCCATTTCGCATTCTCTTTGCGATGGCGGATGACCTTCCACAGGGCGGGACCCCTCCAAAGCTTGAGATGGACCCCGAGGCCGACCCCGTGCCACTCCGCATCCGGCCGTTCGATCCGGAGACCTACAGGCCTGCGGTTCATGTGATGCTCCCCGACGGACTACGCTAGTTCCGGAGCTTCGAGAGAGGCATGGCACCCGAGCTTCTTCTGCGTGAGCCTACCTCCCATCTGTCCTTCGGCGCTTCCGAGGTAAGATTCCTTCTTCGGTTTTCTTTGCCGTAATGTAGAACATTTAACTGCCATAGTTGTTTTTGTTCTTTAACTGCTTAATTCTGATATACTGTACACTGATGCACTACACACTGTAATTGATCGCAGACAAACCTACAACCGATATCTGTTTGAAACTTAATACGTGCACACACACTGCACTAACTCTGAGTCACCCAAACACACAGCGCGCACTGTATTTCCCTACATACACAACTGGTACCCGGTATCTGCTTGAGTATGAAAACATGCGCACTTGCTATACTGTACTAAACCACCCAAATGCATTGACACATCACATGCTGTAGTTCACTGTAAGCACACCGACATCTGGTGCCTGTTTGAGTTTCAAAACACGCACACATGCTAGATATCTGTATGCTCCTTAAAACTGCATTTTGAATATTGCCTCGCAATTGCTGTTTTTGATTAAAGGGGGATTCCCATACCATCCGCAGGTATGGGATGTCGTCGCTCGGGATTGGTACATAGAGCTGCCGCACGCGGTCCGCTAGATCATCGACGAGGCTGGTTTCGACATCTTCTGCAGGGGGCTTTCCCGGCTTACGACTTGCAGGCCCTTGCTTGCTGCTTTAGTGGAGAGGTGGTAGGATAACACCAACTCCTTCCACTTCTCCGTCGCGGGGGACATGACGATGACCCCTTATGATTTCTCGATGCTCACTGGCATCGGGGTAGGAGGTGATCCGATCCCCTTCGATACCGATATGGATGAGTGGGACGCCGCCCAGCTGTACCTGCTCGGCACTCAGCCTCCCCTTGCTCGAGCAGGGTTTGTCAGGTACTCGTGGTTTGAGAGCCACTTTCGGATCTAGCCAGCCTTGGCGGAGGAGGTGCAGATGACCCCAGAGGAGGTGGATCAGTATGCACGGGGCTTCATCATGTTCCTCTTTGGGACGACTCTTTTCGCCGACCGGGCGAACACCGTGCCTCTGTGTCTGTTGAGCGCACTGGTGGATGTCAGGCGGATCCGCCGCTATGACTGGGGTGGCGCAGGCTTGGCCACTTTGTATGGTTATATGAGCTCTTCTTCCCGCCTCAACGGACAGCTTCTCAGTGGCTACTGGCGAGCTTGGGAGGTACATCTTCTTCCCCTTTTTACATTTCTGCTTTCTGTATTCTATACAATGCACATGTTGTACACTACCCCACACTAACTGTATACTGCACACACGGCACACACATATGCTGCTTCTCACTAACTGTACACTGCACACACTGTACACTCTGCACAATACACTGCACAACACATGGCTCTGCCATTTTGGCTTTATTCTGTATTTTGCTTTATCTGACAGTCATACTTATATCTGTTCTGCAACTGTGGGTGTATGCCTACTTTCCTAGGCTTGCCCCAGTACCTGTTGAGGCGATCCCACTCGGCGTCCCCTTTTCTCATCGCTTTGATGTGCGGTGCGTGCGGAGATCACGGGAGTCTTTTATTTTCTTCCGCCACTACTTCGACACCATCACCGCCTCAGAGGTATGTTCAACTTTAGAATTGGCTTCGCTTAGCACTGTATTTTTGGTAACAGATAGATAACAAACTGTATATTTACCCGCAGATCACCTGGCAGCCTTGGGCTCCATTGCCGGCCGAGATGAGAGACCACTACGAGGGTGCTGATGAGACGGCCCACCTCAGGATCCTATTGGAGGGCACAGTGCATCGGGCTTGGTACTGGCGGCGTTTCTTGCGCTGACCACTGGTTTACAAGCGAGATAGTTAAGGTCCGCCTCCTACACATATGAGGCATACAGAGAGATTCTCCCTTGAGCACATGAGGGAGTACACCGTCGGCTGGGGTGCGGAGCATCACAGAGGCGAGGGCGACTACTCAGAGTACGCCCGGACCTACATTATGCATCCTCTGAGCAATGGCCGCCAGACTGAGAGGGAGAGGCCAGCGGCGCCGACAGCTAGGGCGGAGGCAGCAGCAGGAGCAGGAGCGTCGAGGGGAGCTCGAGTCCGTGGCAGAGGTGGCGTTCAGAGAGGGCGGGGGACCGGCTGGCCTGCTCTGCCCACTTCATTGACATACAGAGGGCAGGGTGGGGCGACCTATCAGATCCCCTTCACTCCTCCCCCAGCTGATCATGAGTTGGCTGGTATCCCCGACTTGCCTCCGGTATGTATTTTTGCACTTTGCATCTGGCATTGGCATTTCATTTTCATTTCATTTCTTTGATATTCCGCAGAATACTGATGCATCTAACCTTTTGCAGGCGTCCTCCAAGTACACCCGGCAGTCATTGGAGTTGAATGCCTCCATGATAGGGATGTTGCAACGGACTTTCGATCTTCTGGCCCTCTACAGTATTCCGGTATGTTCTTCTGACGACGATCTCAACCATACATGATCTGGTTCGCGTAATCTGTTGCACGACACAATACTTGACACACTGATCTCACAACATCTGATTCACTGTATACACTGTATTTACATACTGCCTTTTGTACTGATGAACTACTCACGGCATTCATACACTGTGCTCATACACTGCATCCTGTACTGATAAACTGCTCACGGCATTCACACACTGTACTCATACACTGCATTCTGCACTAATAAACTGCTCACGGCATTCACACACTGTATTCATACACTGCATTCTGCATTGATAAACTGCTCACAGTATTCTGTTGTATTTGCCTTTCATGCTTTTCAACCTCCCTTCCAGATTCCTCCGGTGGGCGATGCTCTGGCTGGGCCCTCTGTTCCTGCTTGAGGAGGGCGTGGAGACACTGCCCGTCCCCATACCAGGATGGGGCGTGCTCATGTCGGGAGTAGCTCTCGGGCACCAGTTCCAGATGACGACGAGTCAGAGGTGGAGGCAGAGTCATCAGAGGAGGGGACCGGAGACGGCTCGGACTCGGGCTCAGATGATGATGCTCCTGATGATGCTCCTGGACCTTCATCCAGGAAGAGGGCGAGGACAGACCCCCGGACTCGGGACTATTGATGATGATGATGACCCAGACTTCTGCTGCTTTTCTTCTTTTTCTTTTCTTGTACTTTTTCTTTTTTTGCTGGTAGTTAGATTACCTTGTACTACGACAGGCAGATTTTTTTTTTTGTTTTTGAAAACTTGTACTTGAAAAGATGATGAAATGAAACAAACTTTTTGTCTGAAAAAAGGTTTACATCTGCATATCTCATGCATTGCATTGCATTACATCATGCTACATCTTAATGTGAATGGAATTGATCTGTTGTCTGAAATTTGAGCACTTGCACTGTAATGATCAGATACCAACCAGCCAATAGCAAAATAATCAAGCAAACCACTGCCTAATTTGAACACACAGCCCATACTCTGTTGGGGATGGGTCTGCATACAGCTCCTAGCACCACACTTGGTTCATTCTGCACACGGCAAATCATGAACAAACGGCCCGATCTAACAAGACGGAACATAAAGGTGAAACCAGTTGAAGTTGAAGCGCGCTCAGATGCCTCGAATTTTTCTTCTCCTTGTTTTGCTTCGTACAGATGTAGAGAATGGCACAGCACTCTGAGCATAAACGATTTTTGAAATAAAGAAGGGTTTTCAACCAGGGTATCGAGCCTACAACTGAACACAGCGGGAAGGACTCGAACAAAAAGGTACATGACCTAAACACACCGAGACACGCTCGGAAAAGATTGAAAACAACAGTTTGAGATAAGCCAAAACAAAAGGACACGACACACGAATAGGTTTACAAAATGAGAGACCTCACATCTCGAGGAGCCAGTTTTTCCGGGTATATTTCCCATCTTTTCTGATTTGTGATTCTTATATCACTCGGCCCTCAGGCTCGGTTTTTTTTTTTTTTTTTCTCAAAACCCTTTTGCTCACTTTTTCTCTCAACTTACACCTCTCTATTCTTTATTCTCTCATTTTTCATCCCTCCCCAGAGTGATTGATGGATGAATAGGAAGTTGCGGGTTCCTGCCCGATACAGTTAGCTCGCGGCTACTTCTCCTGGTGGATAGAGTGCCCTCCTGGCAAATGTGTTGACAACGGGGGAAAGACAGAACACCTGACTCGACTGTGCCCCCCTAGTTCATCACTTTGACCATTTTTTTTTTTGGTTTTCTTACTAAAACAGTTTTGACCAAAATAAGAGTCGGATTAACACACTTGTTCGATTTTTGATTTGAAAGCCACGCAAGTCAGGCTGTAAGCACTGAAAATTTTCCTTTTTTGGATCCAAGAAAAGGTCTGGTTTTGGAAAGTGAGATAGTTTTCGACAAAATAATCAACCTCAGTAAAAATTTTCAAAAACTATTTTTGCAACGGCCAATGCTAAACAAGCACGGAACTTACCCTCGAAATACGCAACCTCGGATCGGGGGGCAATGGAAAATTGCCCCTTGCTTGAAAGGGCTACCTGGCAACGGAAAGTTGCCCCTGGTTTGAATGGTGACTCATGGTAACTTCTGGCAATGGAAAGTTGCCACTTGTGTGGAAGACGCCGCAGCATTTTGTGAATCAGTCGTCATCGGTGGTGGTTGAATTCTTGGACACGAAGAAGACAAAGGCAGTCACAACCAATATATGGACACAGTCACCTTGGAAGTGTTGGGGGCTAGACTTCAGGATGAAATCAAAACCATTGTATGGACTGAGACGCTATGAAAGCGTTAGGGGCTGGACTTCAGAATGAAGTTGCCTACGTATCCCAAAGATAGGAATCAAGCCTTACGTAGTTCTGGCTGAGGTACACTCGGGTATTTTAACCTTCACTTTTAGGCTCTAACTTTTGCCAAGGTGCCCGATGCGGGTTTTCGACCTTGCGAGCTTCTTTTCATTTTCTTTTTCTTTTCAAAAAATTTTCATTTCTTTTTCTCTTCTTATTTATTTATTTATTTTTTTGCATTTTTTTCTTCTTCTTTTTTTCTCTTTCTCCTTTTTTTTTTTTTGCATTTTTTTTTAAAATTTATTCTTGCTCTAACTTTTGCCTGGGTCGCCCTTCCGGGTTTTCGGCCCAGCGAGCCTCTCAAAGGGTAAAAGTGTAGCAAGTCCATGCCAAATGGTTTTTGAAGTTGAAGCCTCTCTGTATCTAGGAGAACGGCTGTTGCAATGATTTGCAGAAGAATCCATCACGGTTGCCCCACAAGCTTCTCCCGGTGAGATCTAATCCTTTTGCTCTGATTTTGGTGCCTCTTGTCCGAGGGCTGTTTCAAAACTGGCCACATGGGCTTCCTCTGATAGTTGACCATTGAATGTTCCGAATGAGTTCAAGGTTCAAAACAAAAGGGTCGACTCTTGAGGCTGAGAGCGATCCTAGGCTGCACAATCTCAAGAGTGATTCCACACAGGTCTTCGCAGAATCGCGCAAAACATTTTGTTTTTGAAAGTTTTTAAGAAGGCGACAAATTGCTCGCGCTGAAGATAGTGTGAAACCAGTCTGGATCAAGGCAGGGTCCTTCCCAGTACTTACGCCGACAAGCATGATTTCATTCATTAAGGGCTTAGCACGCCTCTCTTTCTCTTAATTTGTTCAAAGTTTTGCAAACCCGAGGGATTCCTTCCTCTTCGTTTTTATCACCGCAATGTTCAAAAGGGTTTTGAAAAACTCAGGTCAATGCAATGATTTTCAGGGCACAAGAGAACAGGTGGAACGTACTGTTGTTCCTTTCAAGATTTCTGGCACAATTAGCCCAAAACAGACAACAAGCACAGAAACATGATAGCCATAGCTGTCTCATTCAGGTTTCTCGGATGCAATTGGCTCCACGGCAGAGACAGACTCAAAAAGGAAGCAAAAAAGGAGTAATTACAAAGCAAAACGGTGTTCGAGGCAACAACCCCAGAATCACCGAGTATTCTATACAAAGGAGACTGACTTGCTACAACAAGGCAGACCCTTAAGCAAAAGGACTAACTCACGACAATGAGACAGGTTCAAAAGGAAGCAAAAGACCGACTCGACACCCAAGCCGGAATTTACAAGACTAGCATTCGCAGATGCTCAAAAATGCGTGCCAGATGCCACATCGGAAAATACTAGGCGCGGCCTAAAAGTGGTCCATCCCTGATCACATACTCGCAGTATCTTCAAAATCCAACAGCTGGGTAGTAACGGATTTTGCTAAGGTGGGTGGGAGGATAACCTCGTTGTCGATCAAGTCCTGCACCTCATGACGGAGGCGGAAGCAATTATCGGTGGGGTGGCCAGTCTGCTGATGGTACGCGCAGTATTGAGTAGCATCATGCCTGCTGGAAGAGGACTAGGGAGAGGCCTAGGCTCAAGGGGTTTAAGATGCCCACTCTCGGCCAGGATCTGAAGTGCCTTGAATAGCAGCATGTAGAGAGCGTGAAAGGCCCTGCGCCCTCGGGGCAGATACTTTGAAGTCTGAGTGTTTTTGCTAGACGCACTAGCGAAAGGGTCGGCAGGCACTGCCTTGGTTTTCTGATCCTTCCCTGGTGCAGGGTTGGGATTGACTGGGATTGTCCTGGCATGACGGGGCCTATCCTGGTTTTCTGAATGGCTTGTACTGCTTTCGGTTATAGTGGGGAAAGCATCATCCACAGCTTTGGTCACGACTGAGGATACCTGTTGCTTGTTCATCCCCCCGGCTTTCAAAGCCTCGACTGCCCACAGCAGTTGTTCAAAGGGATCGGCGTCTGCTTTCGCTTTGTCTTTACCTCTGGCCTCAGCCTGATCAAGGGTTTGGGTTGGTGTTGATACATCACTGCTACAACTTGAGACCACCTCAGGTTGGTTAAGCTCAATCACAATTCGTCCAAGTAGCGAGGGCTCCTGTGGCACAAAGTTCCCGGCATATGGTGCTGTTGATGGCGAAGCTGACATTCCGTAGGCGAGATCCGCCACGGACCTTTGGAGATCGCCTATCATTCCCATCATCTCGAATGTAGTGGGCTCGCGAGCCTGGTACAAATGGGGGGTCCAGACCGGGTACGCGACAGGCGACCTAGGCGGATGCAACATATCAACATTGGTTTAATCCCGCAGGGTGATCCCTTGATCCAGCATAGTTGTCATAACCACAATCTCTTCTGAATTCTGCGTCATCATAGGTCCTACCTCAGCAAGGGGGAACACTGGCTATTCTGTATCAACTTTCTGAACTTTCCTAAACTGAAAGGAAAAACAAGCAGCGTTTCAGCCCAAACAAATCAAACACAGGTGTAGCCGAATAACCGCACTCTACTACTGATCACTGTTCCCCAGAATCACTGTTCTCAAAATTGAACTGATACCCGCAGATAATTGATTTCTCAACAACATTGATACTGGTGCCCTCGGGCCTGATACTCAATCTTGCAAACTGATATGTATGTTCCTGTAGAGATACACTCTAAAAGCACATAGCAAGTAAAAGAGAGCCAAAACACCCCTATGTTGGGGTAGGGTTTCCCTGTCCTATTTTGTCAAGAGCTAGGGTTTCACGACGTACACAGCGGTTTCAAACAACCTATCGGGTAAGCAACCTGTCCTAGTTTGGAATGGTCACTATGGATTCTGAATATGCACTAGGTTGAATGGTCAAAAAGGGTGCCCCGGTAAAACCGGAGTTTATGTTCCCATGCTGTCAGAGCCCACAACCGGTCAGCCTTATGGTCATGTCTTGACAAGACAAGCCTCCAGCAAACCGTTCAGGAATGGCAGATGGCAAACACGGTGTCCTAGGCGCACCAATGCAAATGCAATGCAAAGAAACACACATGTGTAGTCAAAACAGGATATCACGAGTTCGAGTCAAGCTCTCTAAAATCCCCAACAGAGTCGCCAGAAACTGTAACACGCTCGCGAGGGACCCCATGCGCTACGCTACAGTTCGGACTCAATTTTTGTTACGGTTCGTAATCTAAACCAAAGAGTCCAAATCCAGAAAATTGTTTTGAGAAAACAGATTTTTGAAAGAAGTGCCACTCATGGACTGCTTTGCCAGATACAGAGTCACCACCTAAACATTTTTTAATGGGGGAATTTAGGAAACCCTGACTCGGTGCCAAAGGCCACGTGTCCATCATCACCAAAGTTGCCTCGGCTCCGGAACTTGGGTACGATTGGGGAAGGTCAGCTATGAGCACCCCCTCTCGCCCGGTCCGAAGACCGGCCTTTACTAACCGTGATATCTTGTTTTGAAAACATTATATGCTCTTATTCCGGTTATTAGCCTAGAATTACTATGTTATGCGCGCAGCAAACAAGTATAGACCAAATCGCCTAAATTGGAACGAAACATTGCATGTTCGTTTTGAAAATGGTTTGTTACTCACAAGTAGGCTGAAAATGCAAGTTTTGCCACCCTTAAGTGGGCTTTAGAAAAGATGGTTTTGCCACTATCGTGTGGGCTTAAAACTCACAGTTTTAATGCATTATCCTAATTTAAGTAATTTGACCTTCACCCACAGGCATCCAAGCAGTTATAACACGTAAGCACATAGCCTCATGGTAAACATGTTGTCATGGCAACACTCACACGCATGCAAGGATGCTAAAGCATAAAAGCTTACCTAGTACTCTGAGCCAAAATAGAAACTAGTTAGCAAAACATGTGTGATCCTAGTTCATGTTAAAGATGGCTAATGCATCGCATACGGAATGTAATTAGGATAGGCTCGGCTAATCCTAAGAATGGCATGTGAAATGCAATCATTTGATACACGTATTCAACTTGGAATTAGAATACAATGCAGTTAGCATGATGTACCGAGCCCGGTGCATGTAAGACAAATGCATGGATGCACGCATGCATAGCATAAGGTATGCTAATTTAAATATGCCCTAATCTACCATCATAAGCAGGTATATAAAAGGGAAGAAAGACGTGGGGTTTGGAAGGCATGCACACACACGCACCCACACTTATTACAAATTCGCCCTCACTCGGAGGGACCAAAATAATAATACAAATTAATTAACTACGAGCTAATTAATTATTACAAATTGCCTAAGTAGTTAACAAACTAACTAAGCTGGGAAAAACAGTAAACCACCTCGAGAAGAGAGCCCAAGGCAATGCATGCTCGGTCTTGCTCGAAAGTTCACAGCCATGCGCAATCTGCCTCTGTTTTCCCTGCTCTGCCCCTGTGAAGACTGCCAAAGTCTCAGAGTTGCTTCCCTGGGCATTGGGATACACCACCGGCTGAGGAGAATTGTCACCGGCAGTAGGACGTGGTCATCAGCTAAGAATGCGTCCATCGGTCATCAATGGATTGCCGGTCGGCACTCTTTGCAGTCGATCGGCAATAAGTTCCTGCAAAACCTGTTTGACAGCAGCAGAGGACAGGACTTTGCATGGCAATGCAATTCAAGCAATCTGTGCACTAACCAAGCCCCTTATCATGTGTATGACTCAAAGGGACATGGTCCTTGGTTCTCGGACCACCAATCGCGCATTTCAGTGTGTGATGGCCCAAGAAATCGAGTTGTGCATTTTTATGTCAAATGAAATGCAAACCAAACAAACAAAGGCCTACTCCCTATCACTTGATCAAGGGACAAGGCATGCATGCTTATGTAAGGCAATCCTAAGCATGTTAGCTAGTATGCAACATGGCATAAAAGGGGAGCATACAATGTAGTCATGCAAGTATGCAAGCAAACATGCAAAGTAAGCATGCAAACAAGCAAATGATGGACTTAAACATGATTTAGGCAGCCCCATCTAGGCCTAAAACAGTGGCCAAAGTGCCCCAAAATGAAGGACTAACACGCACACACACATGCATGCAAATGGTGCCCAACGCCTCAAGCATTTAAAAGCAATTCTCAAGCACACTCAAGAGGATGCAAACATGGACAAATGGCATGCATTAAGCTCTAAAAATCATGCTATAAGAGGTGCCAAACCAACTTAAACAAGACAAACATTAGCATGCAAATGGTCCAAGTATTTGAAGCAAGTCAAGGGGACTTAAACCATGGCTAAGCCAACCAAGCCTCACAAGGCCAAGAAGGCGTAAAACTTGTCCAAGGCAGACCTAGACCATGCAAAGGAAACCCCTAGACGGCATCTAAGTGGCTCGAATTCAAGAGCATACACAATGGCCAAAACATGGAGCATACAACACAAGCTTTCAAAGCATTGAAGAGGTGTCCAAGGCAAGCATACAAGCATAACAAAGGGACTGAAATATCATGGAAAATGATCCCAACCCCCTAAACCAAAGCAAGTAATGCATGCAACACACTCATACACTTAAGGCCAACAAACCAAAAATGCAAAGGGGCTATATGATGCATGTCAAGCATGACTAAAGCAACTTAAAACAAAGATAAAGCATACAAAAACATGCACTAAAGGTTCACAAAGCTAAGCCTAAAACATGCTAGAACAATGGTTTACAACCTAAGGCATGTTAACGCAACAAAGTGTCATTACAAGGCATGTATGCTAAGCAAGCATGGTGTACGAAAACCAACATACAACAATGTTATTTCATGGCAAAATAAGCATAAAAAATAGTTAGAACATGGTCAACACACACTTGAACATGATGCTCCCTCAAGAGGCAAAAATGGTCCTCTTCAAGGACAACAAGGAGAGGGGGTGGCCCTCTCCTTCTTGGGACTTCAAGGCACCATCCTTACCACTGAAATCCCTTCAGATTTCAATGGTGAGGAGGCCCAAACACCAAAGTCTCGGAGCTCACTCAAAATAGCACAAAATAGGGGCCTCTCAAGGCCAAAGAGGAGTCAAACACCTCCAAACCACAAAACACTCTAAAGCAACTATTTAGAGGGCCTAAAAATAGAAATTTTATGTATTATAAGCAAGGCCAAAAAATAGTTGAAAGATAGGTTAAATAATGTGCAAAAATGGGGTAAAAAGGGACTAGTTTCTTACCCTTGAAGAACCTCTTTACAAATGGTGATCTTGTTGCCTCCTTGAGTTGAAATCCAGCCAAGAACACTAAGAACAACCCTCAGGTCCCTCAACAATCAAGAGAAGGTGTATCACTATGTGTTTGTGTGCAATAGTAAGACACAAACACCTTAGGCACAAAAAGGGAGAAAAAGAGAGATAGAATAGCTACAACTATGCTAACCCTAGAACCAGAGCTCTCCTCTATGTTTTTCTAACCTAAATCTCTAATTTTTCTAACCCTAAAGCAAGGGAGAGGAGGGCTCCTCTTATAGAGGAGCCAATCTTGTAAAGCTTACAAGGTAAGCTAACAAGAGGACCATCCCTCCATACACGTGTATGGAGTGGAACAAAAATGCAATCCAGCTGGATTAAAATATCTGCAAAAGCAGATGAGCGATGGTCGGCCCGACCAAAAGTGTCATTTCGACAAAATTGACTGCCGACCGGCAACAAAGAGTGCCGACCGGCAGTATACATTGCCGGTGGCAACAAAACTCTGGCCGGTGGCCTCTAGCCACGGCCGGTGATGTGTGGGGATGCCTCACAATGCATTCCCTGCCCTTCCAAGGCAAAACACAAATGTTTGGTGCAAAACCAGACACAAAACAGTCGAGTTCGGAGATCCTGAGGCAAGGCGCGTAGCCGAGACCTCTGGGAACTCCAAACGAACACAAACAAGGATGATCACCGAGTGTTCCAACGGTGACGTCCAAGTCTTGAGGACGGTCAAAAATGGTGTGTCTACAGCTGTGTTCTAGGAAGCCCAACTACGAAATCCATGGTGACATGCCCCCATTTCCACTCGGCTATCGGAAAGGGTTGTAACAAACCCGCTGGTGTTTGGTGTTCGGGCATCACTTGTTGACAAGTGAGGCACTTTGACACAAAGGATGCAACATCCCGATTCATACCCCTCCACCAAAACTGACGGCTAAGATCACGATACATTTTGGTGCCTTCCAGATGTACCGCAAGATTTGAGTGATGGAACTCCCGAAGCACTTCCTCTCTACAAGATTCAGGTACAAACAAACGGTCTAGGTAATGTACACTCTGATCCGAATAGATGTTCAAACCCTTCTCTTCCTTCCCGTTAGAGATTCTACTACGGATTGACTCTACGTCACGGTCTCCTTGATGTGCCTCTACAACTTTGCTAATCAAGGTAGGTTGAACACTTAAAGTAAACAACGTTGCACCCTCTTCGGACTCACCCAAGTGCAATTCAAACTTGCTGATATCACCCAACATAAACCACTCCCGGATAGCCACACCCGCCAAACTACTCACGAATTTTTTACTTAAGGCGGCGGCCACTACATTGGCCTTCCCCGGATGATAGTGTAACTCGAAGTCATAATCCTCCAAAAACTCTATCCACCTCCATTGACATAAATTCAAGTATTTTTGGGAAAACAAATACTTTAGACTCTTATGATCAGAGAAAACTTCAAACTTCTCACCAAACAAATAATGCCTCCAAATTTTCAGCGCAAACACTACTGTTGCTAACTCCAAGTCGTGGGTAGGGTAATTCTTCTCGTGAGTTTTCAGTTGCCATGAACCATAAGCTACAACCTTTTCCCCTTGCATCAAAACACAACCAAGCCCATCCCGGGACGCATCGCAATAAACGGTGTAACCCAAACCTCTCTCTAGAATTATCAACACTGGTGCGGTAGTCAATCTAGTTTTGAGCTCTTGGAAAGACTTTTCACAAGCCTCACTCCATGCAAACTTAACCCCCTTTTCTAGTCAATCTAGTCAAAAGCACGGCTAGTCTAGAGAAGTCCTTCATAAAACGCCGATAGTACCCCGCAAATCCCAAGAAACTCCGGATTACAAAAACATTTTTAGGTTGCTCCCAATCTTATACCCAGTCTATCTTTGAAGAATCTAAAGTTACTCCCTCTCTTGACACTACATGGCCCAAAAACTTCACCTCGGTGGGCTAAACTCGCACTTCTCAAATTTGGCATACAATTGATGCTTCCTAAGCAACTCAAGCACTACCCTCAAGTGAGCCTCGTGTTCCTCCTCGGAAGTCGAATAAATGAGGATGGCATCCACAAAGACGACCACAAAATGATCCAAGTATTCCCTAAAAATTCTTTTCATCAAGTCCATAAAGGAAGCCGGTGCATTAGTCAACCCAAATGGCATTACAAGGAACTCATAGTGGCCATAACGTGTACGAAAAGCCATTTTCTGGATGTCATCCTCTCGGACTCTCAACTGATGGTACCCCGACCTCAAATCTATCTTCAAAAAGCAAGAGGACCCTCTAAGTTGGTCAAACAAGTCATCAATTCGGGGTAGGGGTAACCTGTTCTTGACGGTAACTCGGTTCAACTTCCGGTAATCGATACACAACCGTAACGACCCATTCTTCTTCTCTGCAAAGAGAGCCGGTGCTCCCCAAGGCGATGTACTAGGGAAAATGAAACCCTTGTCTTAAAATTCTTGGAGTCAAATCTTCAACTCATGCAACTCCGCGGGTGCAAATCTATACGGCACCATAGAAATTGGTGGCATTCCAGGCACTAAGTCAATGGTAAACTCGATCTCCTGGTGGGGTGGCAAACTTGTAAGATCCTCGGGAAATACGTCTGGGTATTTACAAACTCCCCTTGGCAACTCAACACGAGTCCCATCACTCTCACTATCCAAGAGAGCAGCAAGAAGACCACTAAGCTCGTTTCTACAACGAGGGTCAAATACTGGTGGTAAGACCCAATCAACACTGTCCCCCAGAAAGTAGAACAATCACCACCCGAGGTGCACACTGTGACCCTTTGACGAAAAAAATCAATCATTGCTCGATATGAAGACAACAAATCGATGCCTAAAATGACATCGAAACTCGACATGTCTAGCAACACAAAACCAAACGGGAGTCGACGCCCGGCAACCTCTATCTCACAACCATGACACCCCCGATCTAAGTCAACGGTACCCCTAACTGGTGACTCTACTCTGAGTGGAGATGCTAACTGTGCCACTTCTAATCCCAATGCAGACGCAAATGTAGTATATATGAATGAATGAGACGCACCCGTATCTATCAACACATTAACCAAAGAATTATACACAATGAAAATACCTCTCACAACTAAGGATCCCGACAACTGCTCTGGCGTGGTAACAACATACACAGTCGGTGGCCTCTCGATCAACTGCGCATCCTCGAGCATAGGTCCATTTGACCGAGCTGAAGCTCCTTGATTAGCTCACGAAGTCTGGACTGAGTGAGCCTGCTAGTGGTTCTGAGTCTGTCTCGACCTTGATGCACCAGATGCGCCTCCCAACTGCGGGCAAGCTCTCTTCATGTGCCATGACTGACCACACTGATAGCAAGTAGGCCCCTGGCCTTACTCTGAAACTGACACTGGGTTCGGTTAGGTGGTAGTGGTGGCAACATCTGATGTCCTCCTACCTTCTATGGACATGCAAAGTACTTGTGACCCAATTGGGCACATTTGAAGCAAGAAAACCCACTCGGTGTACTCTTCCCCGAGGCCGCACTAGGCAAGTTGAAGGTAGATCTAGACTGTTGTGGTTGAGACTGCGATTAAAAGGTGTTTTAGCTCTTCTTGTTGGGCCTATAGTCCCTGTGTGACCCTTAGCCTCTAGACCTCGAACTCCGAAGTCTCTCCTCCTCGGCCTCTACGGTAATCTCCACATGCGTGGCCGCCTCCACAAGGCAGTCATAATTTCAAATCATGTTCTCAGCAACCTGGAACAAGATCTTAGTTCTTAACTTCTTCAACTCGATGCAACGGCGTTCTTCCGTTGCCACGAACCCCGGTGCAAACCGGGACAAACTAGAGAAGGCCGTTTCAAACTCGGCCACGGACATATTAAGTTGCGTAAGGTCTTGGAATTCCTGCCTCAACCTCTCCCTAGCAGTGGGAGGTAGGTACTTGTCTGGGAAAGCCACTACAAACGCTTCCCATGTCGGTTCTATCTAGCCCTTGGCGTATTTCCACCATTGGCCCGCGTCCCCCTTGAGGTAGTAACTCGCAAGAGTCACCCTAAGCTCACCATTTTCGATGTGAAGCATCTCAAATGTCATCACTGTCTGTTCGAGCCACTCATCCACTTTCTTAGGCTCGGGGCCACCATAGAACTCATCCAGCTTGGCCCGCAAAAACTCCCTCGTGAGGAAACTCGCCCTTGTCTCTACGGCGTTCTCCCTAGCTTGGTTCTCCTCCCTTAGCATATTCATAGACTCCCTCAAGGCCCCCACCATTTCTTGGGCTAAAGCCCTCATTGCAGGTTGACATGCTTGCCCCGGAACTTCTGCTTGCGCCACTTGCTCAGCCATATTAGCTTGGCCCAAGCCCTCCTCTTGCACTGGAACCCCTTGAACTGGTACTTCACGCACACCCTGGCGACCCCTACCACGCCTTCCACCTCTACCACCACAAGTTCGACCCCTTCCTGACATCCTAGTTAGGGAACAAGATAGATAATTTAGCACATAATTCCAAATGTGCTTGCAACTTGCCTCACACGTTAAACTACAACAATTATATATATTCTAACACACAAACAATTCAATTCACTCCACATAAGCACTGAGTTACGTAAGCACATACGGATTATCCTTTTGTGATGAGATTCGTCCCACGAAAAATGAAGAATTCTCAGTAGAACAAGTATTGATCAGGTACCCTTCTAATAAGACCTCAAGGAATTTAATAGGCGCAAATAACATCCCAAAAGTCCAATCCCATACCCATATAGTCACATAAGCATCTTATCATGTAATCACGACAAACAAAACATTTCCTAATCATGCGACATGAACCCATTGTGGCAAAACAACCACTTCCCGCGAGTCCCAAGTATTTAAACCTGGTAGCTCTTATACCAAGTTGTAACGCCCCAAAATAATCCAACATAAATTAAATACATCAACCAACATCCACTAACTAATAATAGCGATTATCCAACCTTTACATCATTAATCAACAAGGTTTATACAAAAGTTCCACATACGAATTATACATTCAACGATATGAAAACACATGAATCTATAGCATGCAGAGCATCAATCCCAAATTAAATAAAATGCCCTTTAGGGCTTACATCTTCCAAGGCTTTAGCCCGGTTACACAAAAATGGTTTCACGAACCCATACATTTAAAGCCCTTGGCTAACAATTAAAATCACACCAAATAGAGTCATCTACTCTTCACAAAAATATGTCCACGCCCTCAACTCGGGGAATCACCACATCTTTACCTGCACCAAAATCCATAGTGATGAGCATAAAGCCCAACAGAGAATCCTTACAAAGTATATACGGTTATGCAAGATTTTCCAATATTGAATGCAAGTGCCATGCAATGCCAATTTAATGAAAATTTTATTTACATGCTTTTCTTGAAAATCACCTTGTTCAACAACAATTGAAATCTCAACAATTTTGAAACTTACAATTTCGTTCAATAGGGGGTGGTAAATACGACTCAGGTAATCCCTAGGCTGGTGTCTACATGTAGGCTCAACTAGCACTATCAAAACCCCACTTTACTGGTTGCTAACTGCAAGGGAAATGGTACCTCCCCCGCATGCGTTTTCGGTCTTTCACCCCGGATACTCAGGCCAACTTATCAATTCCATCTACACCTCTTCTCCGGACTTACCAATATATTTACCCCAAAAACAATTCCTTAGTTCTCTTTTCTCAACAATTGTTTTCTCAATGCAAGATAATCAATTTCAAATCAAAACATACGGTGACCAAACAATAGTGTATGCAAAAAAACAATTGGTAATGCTAAAATAGTCACTCCCTTTTCATTCTTAAATATTTCAACATTAAACTCAAAATAAACGAGCTTTCATTCCTTCTGTTCCATATATCTCACAATGGAACCATGTTCCTATTTAAATTCATCGACAAATAACCACATTTCCATTTCTCAAGCAATTCCAACAACATAATCACTTCAAGACTATAGCAACAATTGAACAATAATTTCTTTCCAACACCAACATTTTTCTCTATTTTATGAGATTCATCATTTGTAACTATAAGTAATAAGCTTTCCTTTCTTTAACTCTTTTGATATACAAAATAATGCATTAATAATAAAACTTCATGTGTTCTCATCATTTGATTTGAAAACCCCCCATTTCTAGTTTTCTTCTTTACAAACAACACAAACACACACACACTAAACACTTGGAAAGGACCCTCGAGATCACACCATTTTTCTTGCCTAAGATAATTTCAACTCTCATGATGCTATCTTAGAAGAATTTGAGATTTTTAAAACCCACTTTTGAAAATCTCTACATTTTGAGTCACAAAATCAAAATCAACATAATAACTTCAAGAAAACCTTTAAATCAACATTAATATTGCAAAACATGTACATATAACTTAAGGAAGTCCCTACCTCAAGGTTTGATGAAGAAAAAGAGGTGAAACCCTAGAACTCAAGGATGCCCAAGCCAAATCTCCACCATACACAATGTAGTCTTGCTTTGCTCACCAAGATTTGTGAAAGAAGATGGATCAAAACTCATTGGATTGCAAGAAATCAAAGGTTCTTGGAGTTTGGGGAGGGTTTTTAGAGGGAAGGAGGAGTAAAACACTTTCTAGAGTGAGAAGAGAATGTTTAGAAATGATATACGTTCAGCCTAAAAGAAAGAAAATAGCAGAGTTTCGAACTACTAGCGTCCCGTACGTGTGGCACATGCGGAGCCTACCTCCCGCATGTGCGACCTTCAACCTCGCACGTGCGGCCTTCCCATCCCACACCTCCTCCAACACCTGCATATATTGCAATATGCTGCCACAAACATCCCCTGAATTCTGTACATGCGGCCTCACCTCCCGCACGTGCGGCCTTAGTTCTCTAGCCCTAAATTTTTCTCCACTCAATTCTAGGAACTTCCGACCTGGTCTCGCACTCTCCGGAACAAGTGAAAATCAACACCGAATAAACAAGAACAAGAATTTATTTGAGAAGAACTTCCAGACACTACAAACCCAATGAACACAAAAGTGAAATGACGTATAACGAAACCGGTCATCACAAATAATGTTTCATATTACTCCTTAACTCTCTCTCTTACTCTAAGACTCGTTGATCTCCACTTTTCGGATTCATTGATCACTCACTCTCATCTATCGGCAGTTCGGGTTGATCTTTCATGCTTTTTTCTTTTTTTTTTGGTTGTATGTTTCGTTTTTATGTGTTTCATTTGTTGTACAAAATAATGTCTCATACTTACTTCTTAACTCTATCTATGAGACTCTTTGATCTCTCATTTGCTTATTGAATAAATTATATCAATAATGTTAATAATTTTATACGAATTCTAGTTTAGTTCTTCTGATTTTGCACATTTTATATTTCCTTCCAAAATATTAATGACAATTATTGAAAAACCATATTAACACCAAATTGAAACTGTGAGAGAAATGAATAAATTATATCAATAATCTCAATGACTTCTTAGGAATGCTAGTTTAGTTCTTCTAATTTCCCACGTTTTACATTTCCTTTCAAAATATTAATGACAATTATTGAAAAACCATATTAACACCAAATTGAAAACATGAGAGAAATGAATAAATTATATCAATAATCTCAATAACTTCTTGATCTCTCATTTTTCAGATTCTCATCTCCTAGTGGTTCGGATTGATCTCCTTCACCAACCATTTCAGAAGTTGCTCTCTCGCTACTATTTTGGTGAGGGATTTCACGTTTTCTTCTTTGTTACATGCCTCGTTTGTCGTAGAAAATAATATCTCATACTTCTTAACTCTATCTCTGTTTTTGCAGATTCCATCTCTCAGCAGTTTGAATCGACGTCCTCTACCAACCACTTCAGAAGCGGTTCTCTCGCTACCGTTTTGGTAAGGGATTTAATGTTTTTTTAATTGTTATGTTCTCCGTTTGCAATAGAAAATTGTTAGCTTTTGATAAAACTCTCTCTAGATTGAACTATTATTTTGTATTGAATTTCACTTGTATTGATCTTGAATTGTCCTCTTATTTGATTTCTTTGTCCACAGGTCTCGGCAAATGGCTTCAATATCAAATTCTATGAACCCAAGAGAAAATCCTTCCCATTATGTGGCATTGAACCTAAATCATCTTGAACACAAACCTCTCATAATAGGGAAAAACAAAGATATGAAGGCCATAGGGGTATGGCCGTTGTTTCGATGTGAACCCAAAGTGGTATGACCAGAAAGGCAGTGCAACCTAATAATGGACTTCAAGATTTCTCCTTCTATAAACACTATTATCAGATCCATATTAGAACTCAAATGGTAACATATTTGGAATAGTGGGATTAGATGGAATTGGCATTTGAAAATGGAATTTGATTTGGTGGGATTTGGAATTAATAAAATCTTTTCTAGTCTTATTACCCAAACTACACCCCACATCTTTGGTTTTGATCTAATCTTATCTAGTCTTATTGCTTCTTGTAGTGAAGCAAAAGCAGGCATTGATGAACAGAGAAGTGGGATGCAATAAAACTGCCATGCAATAATAATCACGTATCATGATAGGATAGAGTGAATAAAAACTAATATAAAAAGAAATCATAATAATTATAATAATAATCACTATATTTGATTTTAGTTTTTTAAATTTAATTTATTAAAAATTATTATTATTATTTTGAATTTATTTGTTTATAATGAATATTTTTAAAATAATAAAAGTATTTTTTATATTTTTTTAGATGCACCTTACTTAGATGTATGTAAATAGTAAAATATTTGTCAAAAAATATTTTAAAAAATTAATAAATACAAAAAAAATACGAAAAATGTATTGAGTTTTCATTTTTTTTTTTTTGTGTTTTTAGTATTTAATGAATTGTTTAAAGATTTTTTCACAAATATTATACTTTTTAAGTGTTTTATGTTAGGTGTGTCTAAAAATTAAAAAAATTGCTTAAAATATTAAAAAAATTTCATTGAAAAAAAAAATACGGGGATTAAAAAATATAGAATTTTCTAAAAAATATTTTCTGAAAATCAAAACCAAACAAGCAAGTAATTAATCACACCAAATCTTGACTAGTGATTTTGCCATTGCTCATAAATTATTCAAAAAAGAACCAAAATGTAGTACAGTCTCATTTCATATGGGTTTTTTTGGTTACATTTAGTGTACACTTGAATGAGCACCAATACAGCAACAATGAGTCCCACCAAGTGTATTAGAGACTCACAAAGATTCAACTGGAGACACAGGATTTGATTACAGCATGGTTTGACACAGTCCACATTCGTCTTGTAACTGCTTTCGGCAAAACCACAATCACTACTCTGTCCATCTATAGTTTCCATCACCCAAAAATGAAAAAAAAAAATTTCTAACAACTCATTAGAAACCTAAAATACTAGTAACTAAAAATTAAAAAACCAACCTAGAACCACATAGGCTCTCACAATCATATTGTGTGATCTTTAAACTTGTGAGAACTTTACTCTTTTAATAGAAATAATATTAAGTATCATGAAAAATATTTCATGGAATATTTCATGAAAATTTTCAATCATTTGATCAGTGCATGGTATCTTAAAGGTGGAGAATTTTCATAAAAATTTTCATGATTTTTTTTAATGATGTCTAATATTACTCTTTTGATAATAAAACTAGAAATGAGAGAGAGAGAGAGAGAGAGAGAGAGAGAGAGAGAGGTGTTACAAATGGATTGAGCGAAGAGGACAAGAGAGAGAATGAGAATAGAAGCCAATTACAGCTTTGTTGAAGCCATTATTGTCTTAGCAATGAGATTATGAAATTATGAACAAAATGATTGGGGACATTAGCTTATTTATAGTGAGAGTAATGCAAAATTTTTGTTGCTTCAATTCCTGTAAAATCCCCTATCTTTTGATATAGGTATGGAATTATGAAAATTCAAAATTTAATATAATGAATTTGCATTTCTTTTTTAGTGCCTTTGGTTGCTATCATAATTTTGAGATGGCAAATCAAAATTCTAGGTGATTTGCAGTTTTTGCCCCCTTGAATGTTCCCATAAGTAGATGGTGGATGTGAAATTGATTTTCTTTCAAAAGCAATTTTTATTTATTAATACTAGAAGGGCACGTGTGCTACACAAGAGTTGAAAACAAATATTTATTAAATTAATGTAAGTGTAAATAAAATGTATAAAATACTTTTTTTTATTAAGTTTAATAACTAAAATATTACCTTTTTGTCAGTTTTACTTAACAAGAATAAGTAACCGATTTAGACTGAAAATAAACTATTATAAAAGATTAAGATTTAAATTAATAACATTAAAATCTTAGTATTTATTTTTTTACAAGAGTCAAACCTTGAAAATTTTCTTTGTAATTTTCCAAAATGTTTTGTAGGACACTATATTTTTGAAAATGCACCGATTGTAATATTTTTGCATTAGATTTTCATATTAAATTTTCCAAAATGTTCTATTTCATCAAATTTTCATATTAAATCACCTTGTTCTATTTGTAGCATTATATTTATGTGATTTGTTATCACCGTTGATCTAAAATTGAAATAGTTAATTGACAAGTAATTTTTAAAAGTAAAATTATTTTTAGTGTTTGGCCTATTCACAACAAAAAAGGGTTTTCACGGCATGTAATGCACGCCGTAAAAACCATTCTACGACATGCAGCACACGTCATATTATGACCAGCCATGGAAAGTCATTTACTTTCAACGACATGCTTCATACGCCGTTAAAAACTAGTTAACGACAGATTTTGTGCGCCATTGTTACTTTTTCTACGACATGCTATAGTACGCCGTTAAAAACTATTTAACGGCAGACTTTGTGCGTCATTATTACTTTTTCTACGACTACTTTTGCACGCTGTTAATTGGTGAGACCAATATCGATGCTGATTGCGCGCCGTAAAATATGTAATACAACGATTTATTATGCCTACCGTAAAATATGCAGTTTTTTATTTTTTATTTTTAAATTCAGCAGGTTTCATTTGACCAATTTTGTACAATCTAACAAATATTACAAACAAGCATCACTAAACATCAATCAACTACCAAAATATTGTTTGAAACATAAAAAAGAAACTATATCCATAAATTATAAACATTCAACAATTATCTATACATTTCAAACATTCAAAAACTATATCCTTTAGTTCTAAACTGTACAAAAAGTTTAAACCATCCAAAACTATGCATATCTAACTTTCTAAACATATCGACAACTATTAAGAGATTATCTAAAACTACCGACAAATAGTTCCTATAGCAGTTGCAGCTGTAGCAAATCCACTTGCTTCTATCACAGGGACGAGGGTGCCCAATGTATGCATTAAGGCACGTAAACCCACGACAATAGCTGGAGCAACTAAACATGTTGCATTTCTTGTCTGCATGACAAAGGAAACTTCACATAAGTACAAAAACCAACGACTCAGGGACAAAAACATTTCTTGAGGTATTAAGAAATGATCAAGAAATTTTAAAACATCAACAAAATCTATCCCAAACGAGACATTTTAGGCCCTTGCTTGGAGGAAGTGTTAGCCGTCAGACTGAGATTTTGGAAAGCCAAGTGGATGTATGGTTGGCACAAAGGGTCTGATATGAAGACACTTTTTTCTTACAAAATCAAAGTTAAATTTAAAATCAAATCTGATAGAGTTAAACGATTGGAATAACTCAATGAAATATTAATTTGTAAAATAAAAAATAAATTTATTTGTATATGTGCTTTGCCTGCCATCATGTTTGATTGGAAAAAAACTGTCATATATTAAATAATTTTTTACTATAATTAGCTTGTTTTAGATATTAAAATTTATTAATTTACATGGCATTTTTTGCCCCCTCACATTCATGACTTGCTGTTGCTAGTATAGCAGAGCAAATTTGCTTGATGCTCACTTTTAGTATATGGTAAGTTAACATTGGTAATAGGGCATGGTCAAATGGCTTTGGTTGGGTCTTAACAAGATTATTATCGGTATTTACTTCTACGTATGATACACTAATTCCAAGCTTTGCAAAGACAAAAATAGTTTACATAACTTGAATGCGAGTGAAAACATCCCAGCTGCTGAGACTCTTACCATCTTCAAGAATTGCTCCTTCAATTTGTGATGAAAATATGGAAAAAGTCTAAAGAAGAGACAGACGACACAATTTAGAAGGCAAGAAGAAGAAGAGAGATACTTGGTATGAAGAAGTGGCTGTTCCAAAGAAGAAACCATCTGGAAATTGTGATCTTTTGATGTCTTCTGCTTTGTTGAAGCTCTCAACAAAAGAATGAACAGAGGAAAAAAGAAGAAGAAAGCAGAGGTAGAAATGGATGTACTTTTGTCTTTCATTTTAGTTTGTTTCAATTTGTCAAAGATTTCAAGATCAGTGTAACTATGAAAAAGTAATTGGTATTCTGGGCACATTGGCTCATCTATATATATATATATATTCTTCATGGGTTTGGTAAAGGGTTGTTTCAATTGTTTAGAATTTGTTGATGCAATTGTGCTTTCCACAACCACCACCTTTGCCCCATCCAATTCAATAATCTGCATTTGGCATTGTTCAAGTTAGATCCACTGTTCCTAGTTTCATTCTCATTATGTAACTATAGCGATCCAGGTTTTACCCCGACCGTTGTTGTATTCCGGACTCAGGTTCCGTGGTGGTATGTTGTTGTCCTTGTCTTGTTTCCTTCCTTTAATTCATTAAATTTGAGTTTTGAGATTTGTTGGGTGAGTTTGGAACAAGTTGGTTGTCTTTTGGTGCAAATGGTTACTGCCCAGGTTTTGGCCTCTTCGCTCGAGCGAGGCTTTTTGTGCTCGAGTGAGCCTTGGGTATTTGCTTCTTTGCTCGAGCAAGGGTTCTTGCACTCGAGCGAGGATTGAGGGTCTTCAGGTTTCTTTTCAGATGCAGCTTTTGCTCGAGCGAGCTTTCTTGCGCTCGAGCAAGCCCTGTGTTATTTGTTCCTTCGCTCGAGCGAGAACTCTTACGCTCAAGCGTGCGTCTGCGTCTATGGAAGACCTGAAGGTTTGAATTGTGTGCTCGAGCGAGGCCACTTGGTGAGTCTGGTCACTCGAGCGACAAGTCCTTCGCTCAAGTGAGCCTCGCGTATATCAATTCGTAGTAACGTGATTTCATATCACTTTTGGCATTCTCTACACTCAAAACCCTAGATCCGGCTACTTCTCTCTGTAAAACTCTCTCTCTCTCTCTCTCTACAAATACCCCTTGATCAAAAGTCTCTCTACCCTACTCCCTTTGTAAAAGAGATAGACTATCGCGTGGGCTCCCTTTTGATCTGAAAAAGTGCAAGTTTAGAGCATCTTTGGGTTTCTCCCTTCTTCTCCTTTGAGCTTCTACACTTGAGGTAGGGATATTCTACTCTCCCATATGGGTTTTAACATAGATATTGTCATCTTGTATAAATGGTGGGATTTGGGAAGGTTCTTGGTGAATTTTTGGTTGGTTTTTATATATGTATAGAAGATGAGTTTTCTATTTGGGTTCCTTATGGGCATGAGCGGTCTTGAACATGTTATGGCTTGAGAAGAATTGATGAAATTTGGTCTTAGGTGTAATGTTTGATAAAGGGGGAGAATTGCCCTAATTTGAATTAAATAAGTTATTTTGTATAAATAACGAGATTGGCTTGAAAACTATGGAATTGAAGGAACATGTGATTAAATGGTGTAGTTGGATTAATAAATTACTCACCTATGGAAAAGTTGATAAATTATCTGTTGATAGATTTATTTATCCGTTTAGAAATATCTATTTTGGGCTATCAGTGGAAAATAGTCATGATTGTTGTAGAAACTGCATGATGATTAGGTGAATTAAAACTAATCAATTGGATTATGTCATTGAATATGACGGTTGGATTAAACCATTGAATATGTGATTTATTTGGTCATTGTATATGTAGTGACCCTCATCTCCGCCTTAGCCATGTGCATGAGCATTTGCATGATCTTGTTTTGCTAAGCTTGCATTAGTGAATTTTGACTTGTTTTACCTAGAGTAAGATTCTAGTCTTGCTTTGTACTTATGTGAAATTGCTTGTTAGTCTTGTTCCTTTCCTGGTGGGTCTAGCCGAGGTCATCTTGAGCCTAGGTTGCACCTTTGAACCACTTGCACCTAGGATCACCTTGAAACCACTTTGGTTGGCCCCCACCTTCACCCCGGTATATTGGCCGAGATGTCATTATCTAGGCCGAGGTGTTCATCACCAAGGCTGAGATGTGTATTATCTAGGCCGAGATGCTATCCTTGCACCTAGTGATCTTGTTCCTGGACAGGTATGACCTAGACCGAGGTGTGGCACATCTAGGCCGAGGTGTGGCATAGCTAGGCTGAGTGTTGTCTTTCCTAGCCGAGATCACTGAGACCTTACTTGCCGATGCCTTGTCCTTAGCCGAGAACATTACTTCCCGGAGTGCCTTGCCGCCTAGCTTATTGAATACACTTTGTCATAGTCTTGTCTTTTCATTCAGTCACCTTTTTTAGGAGAACCAATTCGGTAGTGCCATGTGTCCGAGCTGAGTGTTAAGTCAGCTAGCAGACCTAGAAATGTATCATTTTTCTATATGTCTTTGTTCTCGAGGAGAGAGAAGCTCTAGGAAGAGAGGAAGAAGAGTTCTTGAGTGAGAGTAGGTTCCAAGCTTGATCTTCACACCTTGAGCCGTTAGATCCGTGTTTTGAGATTAGATTCTTGATCTGCTTTTGCTGTTCTTATTGATCATCTAGCTACACTACATGATCGAGCATGATTTGTAAGCCATGCATTGCTTTGAAGTTCGGTTTTAGAAAGAGAATATGATATTCATGTGTTCTTGAAGAAAAGCCATGATTTGATCCGAAAGCTTGCATTAAGATCCATGTTTTGTGTTTGTTTTCTATCGACCTTCAAATATGGGTACCCAGGTCCATGTTTTCGAACCCATAACATGAAATCCCAGATTTTATATAAACAAGTCATGATTTTAGCATTCGTGTTCTTCATGTTCATGTTCTTCATGTTCATTAAGAGGGAAACCCATATTTTCCCGACTTCATTTCCCTGTATGTGGCCATTGGGACCACACCTCGGCAAGGAGGTATGGGACCTCGACAAAGACCTAGTTAGTACCCAGCATATCTTCTTGACATGCAAAACAGTGTTTTAACACCCAGCATGTTTTCCCGAGATCATTTGCATGCATGTAAGACTTGTTTTGAGAAGTGCATTCCGTAGACTTTGCCATGTATTTGTAGGACTTGGACCTTTTCTTTGATCCCGACGTCCCAAGAACTATGTGAGTGGTATTTTTAATAAAGCTATGTTATAACGTTTTGATAAAGCTTTGCTTTGCCTTGTTGGAAACGTATTTGTTAAGCATGAATGATTATCCCTATTTGAGTATCAAGTATTAGCTTTGTTTTGGATGACATTCTTGGAAAGTCCTTACTTGTTAGAGGACTTTAAGCCTTTGTAACACAAGTCCTTACGTGCTAGAGGACTCTAAGCTTTTGTAGCGCCTTCATTAATGTCATCCCTTGTATTAAGTTGATGCTAGTAAGCATCTCTTGAAACTTTGAAAGATTTGATTGATGAACTTGATTCATCCCACGTTTTGTTACAAGCTATGATTATGTATTGTTTGATAAAGATCTCGGATATCATTCATTTCAACCTTTATTAATTATATCATTCACTGAGTATCCAAGCTCACCCTCTCTATATATATGTAGGTGACGAGCAAGAAGGCGGTGACGCCTAGATGTGTTTGCCGAAGTGTTGTTTTGGATTCATGTTTTGCAGCATCTTGAAGATTATGCTTCTTAGCCTTAAAGATCATTTATTGTTTTGTATATGTCGGCTTGAGAAGCCTTTTGATCAAGATGTATTTTGTACTTTCTTTTATTTGCATCCAAAGTGTAAACCATGTTATGTATGTCATTCCATTTGACTTATGCACAGCTCTCGTGGACTATTTAGATTCAAATTTATCGCTTCCGCATATGTAAGCCCCATATGTATACTTTGATTGTGTGTGAATCTTTGCAAGTCGGCCTTTGGTAATCTCGGATTACTGGCCCTCATGGCACCATTCTACTAGGGGCGGAATGGGGTCGTGACAGTATATGACAACGTATTTAAATACATTGCATATGTATCTTGTGCGGGAGGAGATTGGTCTTGGAAAGAATATATCTGTCAGTTAAGAACATCACACATTTATTTGATGCTCATATTTTAGTTAATTCTCATATTTGGTTTAGCATATCTCTACTAGCTTTGGCTCACCCTACTTGGGACACCATTTTCAGGTACAGGTGACATGCCACCTCCAAGAACATAGTTTGGGAGGTTGAGGGGTTGAAGGCTCCATTTTTTTTTTATATATATTTTGTTTGTTGTTAAATGTAAAATTTCAAGCCGAGGGCTTTGTATATAAAAGAGTTAGAACTCTTCTTTTATTGTAACCATGTGATAACTTGGAAAGCTATAAGCTCGTTGGGCATTACTTTGTTGATTTTTAGTTATGAACGTTTATGAATATGTAATGTATATGATACATTTTGTAAAGGAAACTCTGATGAATGAAGAGATAATGTTTCTCCTATGTTTATGACATTTGTGAATGGTTGTCTTATACTATATTTTGAGGGCGTTACAGCAACTATCATGAAAGCAAACATAAAATAAGCTAATAAATTAAAGACAAAATTAAGGTAATTAATAATGCCATAGAAAATTTACCCATGTGTGTAAAGTAAAAACCTTGCTCATTTGGATTACATCCAAAGCTGTTCTTTGTGGCAGCAGCATCCCCCAAGCCAAGTCCATAAAATTTTAGTGTTACCAAAAACAAAAATAATCATTAGTGGATGTTTGTTTCAATGAAAATTAAGTTATACTAATGACATGTAGACATTTAAAGCCAAAGCAAGCACATATTTATGTGCATAGTAAATAATAGTGATAATAGACCATAAAAATGCTTCAATACACCAAATTCATTTTACATACCTTATTTGCTCTTTGAAAACCATCTTACTCAGTGACTACATTACTTCCAGCAAGAATTTCAAAACATGAGTTCATGATACTGAACAGAATTTTAAATGAATACCTTTTTGGCAGCAGGATCTGGTATCTCGTTTGGGATATCATCATAACCCTGTCGAAACAAGAAAATGTTCAACCGAACTATCGGCCCCATATTCTCAATTGTCAAATAAATTTAGGGAAAAATAAAATGAATTATTAACTAAGTGTTCACCACCTCTAGTTTCTTATCTTCAGGATTAGGAAAGAATTTTGTCATCCCAATCTTCAAGCTAGCTTCATCAATAAGCAGTTTGCTCATTATCAAAAATTTAACAAAGAAAAAAATAATAAAAACACCGAAAACACATGTGATAAAGAATAGCATGGACTTTCTTGGTGCTGTAGCCACACATATCTGGACCTAACATGATACTGCATACAAACATATGATAAAGAAAATGAAAAACATCAACAAAGAAACTAAGGTAACCAAAAGAGAGTAAAAGATATATATCAAAGGGAAACCTCCTTAAAAAATAATCTGAAAAAAAGCATGATAAACATCTCATGAGCCCCATATAGGATTCAGTTTGAAATTAAAAATATATATATATATCTCGAAAAATATCTTCGTAAGTTTGCGATATGTATTGTAATATGATGCCTTTGACTAATCAGTTCTAAAGATGCCCTTTTATTAGGATTTATCAAAATTTACCTTGCTTAGCCCCTGAGTAATTTGTGTCCTATTGAGGAATAGATCTAGGAAAATCGATGCACATTGTAGCTGCCTTTTTTCTCTGCATAGCACTACATTTCAATTTTAAGTGGAGACCTTGCTGCTTTCTCGTGGAAAATTCTTACATACACAGAAATTCTTACCATCTAATCATTTTTTGCCCAGGTGGCATTGTATAAAATATTAAAAACATTAAAATTAGAATGAGTTATGATTACTGGAAGATAATAAAAATCAACCCAATGTTGCGAACAACTACATATTTAAGAGTGCATAAATTACAGTTAATGATTCAAAAGCAACTCAACAAGCTCCTGAAAAGGTTGGGATCCAAAACCATCATCTTCCATGCCTAATTAAAGCTCCAAAACCCTATCCTTTTGCCACCCGCATACAAAACCTAAAAACTTCATAACTTTACCAAAATTTCAGCCACATTAACTTGTTAAATTCAGCCCGTAAGAAGCCCTGTTGAATGGTAAAGGTTATCCGCACTTGTTCTACATCATATGTGTTGAAAAATTACACTCAAGGATCCATCCACTACACTTATCCAATCTTAATTAAACTTTCACCATCCACCCCAATAACCTACTTATGAGAAACCAAGGTGTGATAACAAAAATGGTCACTCTGAATATCTCTTGGATAACCATAATGAGAACAACCAATTGTTCAATTAGCATGGTGCAATAAAAATATTTGTTCTAATTATATATATGGACAAAATGGAAGGCACTTCGTTTAACATGAAATTCAAATAAGCAAGCGACATGGGCAACTACTGGGAAGCATGAATACCTAAAACGGATTTCTGGAGTTGGAGGAGAGAACCTCTCAGATGAGCACAAAACTGTGCTTTCTCAGAAATTGGAAACCAATCCAGCTCTGTGGGCCCTAAGCACACGTCTGTTTTAAGTTCTACATTTCACAGATTGAAGGAGATATGAGATATGAGCAAAGTTAACTTTACCATGAAACACGACTTTAATAAAACTTGGAAATACAATTACAAATAATTGTAATCATAAGATTAAGATCCAAAACTCTTTTGACTAGCAAATATTGAATCCGAAGAAATCAATTTAATTACAATAAACCAAAACCAAAGAACTGTCATCCACAAAACCAGATCAAACACAATTGTGAACAAACAAATCAACAAAAATTGAGCAGCAAAACATTGGAATTGAATAAAAAACGTGTATGATTATACTGTAAAAAAATAAAAATAAAAAAGCAATGTATTCTGAGCTACAAAACCAGATCAACTACAGATACGAACTCAATATAGAATGAGAATAAATCAAAACTAACAAGCCACAACTCCAAAGGAAGAAGCCTAACACAATCCCTAGAAAAACCCTTAATTTCACCATTATCACTGCCTACAAAATTTGCAGGAGGTCAGATAAAGGAATCATGAATATGGATTGCAGGAGAAAGCATGGTAGATGGGGAAAAAAAAGGAGCAGACTATCATTAAGGAGATGCTAGCATAGTCTGGGCGCCAGAAAAACACATTCCAGCGATGTGGGAGAGGTAGCTGCAAATTAAACAGCCCATTGCCCCAGCTAGAAATACAAACCAAGGCCATCTAGGAATTGCCTTATTAGAAGCATCATCCATATCTAACGCTGCCGCTACCGATAATGCACGCATGATGCGTCCTAGATCTGAATCCTGCTAGGCAAACTATGTTTCAGAATGACTTTAGTATATGCATAGATGTTCAATATTCAGCTTATAAGTAGAGTACATTATACAAACGAAATTCAAAACTCTCTTCTCTAGTTGAGTATCTTCTTCTAGTCTAGTATAGACATAGTTTGCGTAATTTTGCACGTTTTATATTTCCTTCCCAAATATTAATGACAATTATTGAAAAACCACATTAACACCAAATTGAAAACGTGAGAGAAATGAATAAATTATATGAATAATCTCAATAACTTCTTAGGAATCCTAGTTTAATTCTTCTAATTTTGCACGTTTTATATTTCCTTTCAAAATATTAATGACAATTGTTGAAAAACCATATTAAAACCAAATTGAAAACGTGTGGAAAATAAATAAATTATATCAATAATGTCAATAATTTCTTTCGAATTCTAGTTTAGTTCTTCTAATTTTGCACGTTTTGTATTTCCTTCCAAAATATTAATGACAATTATTGAAAAACCATATTAACACCAAATTGAAAACGTGAGAGAAATGGATAAATTATATCAATAATCTCAATAATTTCTTGATCTCTCATTTTTCAAATTGTCATCTCTCGGCGGTTCAGATTGATCTCCTCCACCAACCACTTCAGAAGCTACTCTCTCGCTACCATTTCGGTGAGGGATTTCATGTTTTTTTTCTTTGTTATGTGCCTCATTCGTAGTAGAAAATAATGTCTCATACTTCTTAACTGTATCTCTCATTTTGCAGATTCTCATCTCTCAGTGATTCGAATCGATCTCCTCCACCAACCACTTCAAAAGTGGTTCTCTCGCTATCATTTTGGTGAGGGATTCAATGTTTTTTTAATTGTTACGACGAATGTCACATCAAACCCATAATCATTTCATTTTTTTTTCTCACAAACATCACATCCAATTACAAAAAAATCCAACTATCTTTCTAAACACAAAAATATTAGACTCTTAAAATAGTCAAAAACTAAAATAGCTTACTAAAATAGTAACTTCCCAAACATCCACATATCCAACGCGTAATACACGGAAAAAAAGAAGAAGAAGAAGAAGAAGATTGCTCAAGAGATGGTTTGGTGTTCAAAACTAAGGGGACACATTTTGGTACCACATATCCAATGCGTAATATCGTCTTCCGCAATGGTAAAAAAACACAGCTCTCTCTCCCTCTCTCTCTCTCTCTCTCTCTCTCTCTCTCTCTCACCATCTTCAACAGTTCTCTATCGTCAACAATTTGCTCTGCATATAATTGTGGTTTGTACTTATGTATAACATTATTATTTTGGATATTTATTATAATTTTATGATTTGCATGATTTTCATTGTCATAAATAATTAAAAAAACGAAATAAACATTTTATGTATTAAAATTAACAAACATGTTTTTGAGTTTTTGTTTTTTTTTTTTTTTCAAAAATAAACAAAAACTAGTTTATAATTTTTTCATAAACATAAACTAAAAAATGTAAAATTTACCGAACGGTATCTAAACATTAATATTCAAAAAAAAAAAGAAAAAAGAAAAAAATTACTGTTTATTGGTTGACCAGGCGTACAACTGGTAACACCCTAAGCCGAACAGACTATTTTCTAATACCACCTCCTCGCCCAGACTAACAATACCCTCGTCAAGGCCTATTGTAGTCCGAAGGAGACTACGAATCCGAAACTCCAAAACCAAAACAAACATGAGACACTTCACTGCTCATCATTCACAGTCCAAAATAGACTATGAAATGGACTGTGATATAGGAAAACAAATGGGCCTTAAATCAATGGAGTGGTCTTATATTTTTGAGTGTTACTATTCACTCCAACAACTCAACCCACTCTGATTTGCATGTAATGCTAAATCACATTGAGTCAGATTCAGAAGAGAATGCGGACTGTTTATCCATTTTTCATGTTTTGTCACTAAGCGAAAGGTTAGGTAGTCGAGTTGACAGAAAGGCAACCTCTTTAAGTTGTAACTTAATTTTATTAATAAATTAATATTTGATAATCTTGAGAAAAAAAATTTAAATTAACATCTATTGATTTATACCCAAACACTGCCATATATTTTCCCGTTTCATGTCTTATTGTGTGGAGGAGGGAAGGGAGGGAGGAAGGGAAGAAAACTCACCGGGAAAAAAGAATCTCAGCTGTTGGTGTCTTTCTTCGTTGTCATCACCATCATCATCATTATCCACGGTGTTTGAAGCGTAGGTCTGGTGTATATCCCAACACAAGCTTAAAAAATGATTTTTCAATGGATGAAATAGAACACTAAAAAATTACGATACCTGAAGAAACTCATGATCATGCTTTCGATATTGGTCTTCTCCAACGAGCTCAACACGGTCAACGCAACAAATATAATAAACCCTTCCAAGTGCCAGCGAAAATTCAAATTCAAATTCAAACTCAAACTCAAACTCAAACTCAAAAAGAAACTGATTTCAATTTCGATTTACAATTCATTCTTGAGATTGAGTCGATTCAATTCGAACAACAATGAATGACTCACGTCCAGATGTTTAGGGTTTCATTGTGCCAAGCGAAGACGCTGAACAACGTCTCCTTCAACAACCATTTACACCAGTAATAGTCCAATATGAACTCATTGTCCTTCAAGTACCTAGGCAAGCTCTAGTACTTCACCAATTGCCTCTTGAATCCCTGCTTCATGTTTTGGCCCCAGTCAACTTGGCCAGCTCTCTGCTCTTCACCATTACCACCGAGCTTTTCGCTGTTCCCGCCTCTCCGTTTCATCTTCACCGGAAATTCCACAACGTTTCTTTGTTTCCGACGAGCTATTCATCGGAAATATCTATTTTTTCTTACACATCTCTATCTCTCGCTCGCTCCCTCCCTCCTCATATCTCAAAATCTATAAATATGCAATTTTTTATGTTTCTGCATATATAGTAGTAGATAATATATGTATATATGTGTGTATGTATGTCAAGCTGGTGCCGAGATTAGAGGTTCAGAGAATTTATAGCTAGCGAGGAACGTGTGATCGAATTAAATAGAGAATGATTTTTTTCTTCTTTTTGTTTAAAATAATAATATTTTAAAAAAAAAAAAAAAGTGGTAATTACTAGTAGAAATAAACAATCAGCTAGGTGGAAAAAGATGAATGGCCATGTGTTAGAATTTGGTTTATTTGTCTATGGAACAAAAGTCAATAAGTGAATGTATGTGATGCGTCATTTTCGGTTTTCCAAAAATATTTTTCAAAAAATTTTATTTTATTATTTTTCATATTTTTTTATTTTTTACTGAATTTTTTTAATATTTTAAGTAATTTTTTTAATTTTTAGACACACTTAACATAAATACATATAAAAGTATAATTTTTGTGAAAAAAATCTTTTAAAAATTCACTGAATTTACTATTAAATTAACACATACTTGCACTTTCATTAGATACTGGCAATAATCTTTGCACAAGGTTAGAGTTTCTGGAGTTTGTTTGATTGAAATTTTGTTATTGGAATTGTGATTGTTATTAATTTGCAATATGATACAATATTTTAGGGGGGAAAAAAAAACCAAAACAAACGTGATGGTAACATATTTGGAATAATGGGATTAGATGGAATTGACATTTGAAAATGGAATTTGATTTGGTGGGATTTGGAATTAATAAAATCTTTTCTAGTCTTATTACCCAAACTACACCCCACATCTTTGGTTTTGATCTAATCTTATCTAGTTTTATTGCTTCTTGTAGTGAAGCAAAAGCAGGCACTGAGGAACAGGGAAGTGGGATGCAATAAAACTGACATGCAATAATAATCACGTATCAGGATGGGATAGAGTGAATAAAAACTGATATAAAAAGAAATCATAATAATCATAATAATAATCACTATATTTGATTTTTGTTTTTTAAATTCAATTTATTAAAAATTATTTTTTTTTGTAGTTTTTTGTTTTCAATGAATATTTTTAAAATTTTAAACAATTTTTTTTACTTTCATAGATGCACCTTACTTAGATGTATGTAAATAGTAAAATATTTGTAAATTTTTTTATAAAAAAAATTAATAAATACAAAAAATACGAAAAATGTATTGAGTTTTCATATATATATATATTTTGTATTTTTGGTATTAATGAATTGTTTAAAGATTTTTTTTCACAAATATTATACTTTTTAAGTGTATTTATGTTAGGTGTCTAAAAATTAAAAAGAAATGCTTAAAATATTAAAAAAATTTCATTGGAAAAAAAAACGGAGAATAAAAAAAATAGAATTTTCCAAAAAATATTTTCTGAAAATCAAAACCAAACAAGCAAGTAATTAATCACACCAAATCTTGACTGGTGATTCTGCCATTTTTGTTTCTCTCGCATGCACTCATCTTCTTGTTGTAGCATAAAATAGTGTAACACCCCGAAATAATCCAACATAAATTAAATAAGTCAACCAACATCCACTAAATGATAAAAGCGATTCTCCAACCTTTACATCATTAATCAACATGATTTATACAAAAGTTCCACATGCGAATTATACATTCAACGGTATGAAAACACATGAATCTATAGCATGTAGAGCATCAATCCCAAAATAAATAAAACGCCCATTTGGGCTTACATCTTCCAAGGCTTGAGCCCAGTTACACAAAAATGGTTTCACAAACCCATACATTTAAAGCCCTTGGCTAACAATTACATTCACACCAAATAGAGTCATCTACTCTTCACAAAAATATGTCCACGCCCTCAACTCGGCGAGATCACCACATCTTTACTTGCACCAAAATCCCATAGGGGTGAGCATAAAGCCCAACAGAGAATCCTTACAAAGTATATACAGTCATGCAAGATTTTCCAATATTGAATACAAGTGCCATGCAATGCCAATTTAATGAAAATTTCATTTACATGCTCTTCCTAAAAATCACCATGTTCAACCACAATTGAAATCTCAACAATTCCAAACCTTACAATTTTGTTCAATAGGGGGCGGCAAATATGACTCAGGTAATCCTTAGGTTGGTGTCTGTGTGTAGGCTCAAATAGCACTACCAAAACCCCTCTTTACCGGTTGCTAACCGGCAGGGAAGTGATACCTCCTCCGCGTGTGTTTTCGGTCTTTCACCCCAAACACTCAGGCCAACTTATCAATTCCATCTACACCTCCTATCTGGACTTACCAACGTATTTATCCCAAAAACATTTCCTTAGTTCTCGTTTCTCAACAATTCTTTTCTCAATGCAAGATAATCAATTTCAAATCAAAAGATGCGGTAACCAAACAATAGTGTATGCAAAATAACAATTGGTAATGCTACAATAATCACTCCCTTTTCATTCTTAAATATTTTAGCAATAAACTGAAAATAAACGAGCTTTCATTCCTTCCGTTCCATATATCTCACAATGGAACCATGTTCCTATTTAAATTCATCGACAAATAACCACAACATTATCAATTTAAGACTATAGCAACAATTAAACAATAATTTCTTTCCAACACCAACATTTTTCTCTATTTGAGAACATTCATCATTTCTAGCTATAAGTAAGAAGCTTTCCTTTCTTTAACTCTTTTGATATACAAAATAATGTATTAATAATAAAACTTCATGTGTTCTCATCATTTGATTTGAAAACCCCCAGTTTCTAGTTTTCTTATTTACAAACAACACAAACACACACACACACATACACACACACACTAAACACTTGGAAAGGACCCTCGAGATCATACCATTTTCCTTGCCTAAGATAGAAGAATTTGAGATTTTTAAATCCCACTTTTCAAAATCTCTCCATTTTGAGTCACAAAATCAAAATCAACATAATAACTTGAAGAAAACCTTTAAATCAACATCAATATTGCAAAACATGTGCATATAACTCAAGGAAGTCCCTACCTCAAGGTTTGATAAAGAAAAAGAGGTGAAACCCCAGAAATCAAGGATGCCCAAGCCAAATCTCTACTATACACAATGTAGTCCTTGCTTTGCTCACCAAGATTTGTGAAAGAAAATGGATCAAAGCTCAATGGATTGCAAGAAATCAAAGGTTCTTGGAGTTTGGGGAGGGTTTTTAGAAAGAAGGAGGAGTAAAACACTTTTTGGAGTGAGAAGAAAATGTTTAGAAATGGCATACATTCAACCCAAAAGAAAGAAAATAGCAGACTTTTCGAACTACTAGCGTCCCGCACGTGCGGCATGTGCCTCCGCATGTGTGGCCTTCAACCCTGCACATGCATCCTTTCCATGCCGCACCTTCTCCAGCACTTGCATATATTGCAGTATGCTGTCCCAAACATCCCCTGAATTCCGTACGTGCGGCCCACGGCCCCGCACGTGTGGTCCTAGTTCTCTAGCCCAGAATTTTTCCCCGCTCAATTCTAGGCACTTCGGACCTGGTCTCGCACTCTCCAGAACAAGTGAAAATCAACACCGAGTAAACAAGAACAAGAATTTATTTGAGAAGAATTTCCAGACACTACAAACCCAATGAAAACAAAAGTGACACGACGTATAACGAAACCGGTCATCACAAACTCCCCACCATAGGAAATTTCATCCCCGAAATTTAAGCAAACAAACCAAACTAAAGGGTTCCAGCATTATGACTACACTAATAACATTATCAAGTCGCAACATCAATGTTTAACTAACATTTACCATACTCATCACCATCATTTTGTCAAAACAACAATTGCTTATACTAGGCATTCGAAATGAAACATCTTTGACAAAAATTTCTTCTCTCACAATCTCATACTTAGATTTACAATACATTCAACAATATAGCGATCCCGATTTCTAACTCGACCTTTTTAGTGTTTCGGACTCGGGTCTTGTGGTTTAATGTTGTTGTTTATGTGTTTCCCTCTTATTACTCTTTGAATTTGAGTTTTGGAATGTCTTGGGCGTGTTTTGAATAGGTTGGTTGGTAGTTGGTCTAGAACCTCGTTGCCTAGAATTTTGGTCTTCTACTCGAGCGGGTCTTCTTGCGCTCGAGCGGGGTTTGCAATCACTCAGTATTTTGTGCGTTTGCAAAAATACTGCAGAAGTGTTTTTCACACTCGAGCGGAGTTTCTTACGCTCGAGCGGGTCTGAGCTTGAACGGCCCCTCTGGTGCTCGAGCGGCGGTCTGAAGTCTGTGAAAATATTGGAAGTGTGTACTCTACGCTCGAGCAAACCTCATTGCGCTCGAGCGGGTATTACTTTGTTATTGTGTCTTGGCGCTCGAGCGGCCTTTCTTACGCTCGAGCGGGTAGAATTTATGTGTCTGACACTCGAGCATCAAACTCTCTGCTCGAGCGGACTATGCGTATATCAGATTGCAAAAGTGACATTTTAAATCACTTTTTATGTCCTTTCTCTCTCTCTCTAACTTTCGAAAACCCTAGATTGAGACCTTCTCTCTCTAAAATACACTTGCTCTCTATATTTTAGCCTCGATCTAGTGATTTCCAACCCTTGTCTCTTCACTAAAAAGTTGGAGCTCCTCAAGATCTTCCTTTTGATCCGAGTAAAATCAAGTTTGGACGTCATTGAGGTTTCTCCACTTCTTCTTTGAGCTTCTACACTTGAGGTAGGAATATTCTACTCTTCTATATGGGTTTTAACATAAATGTTAGTCATTTTCTATAAATGGTGGGTTTGTGAAAGTTTGGGGTGCAGACAAGGTTAGGGTTTTGATATTTGAAAGAAGGGTTTCCTAATTTGGGTTCTATATGTATATGAGACCTTGAGAATAGGGTTGTTTGTGTATAATGGGTGAGATTTGGCCTTAGGGGCAATATTTGAGAAATGGGGGAAAATGCCCTAATTGGGATTAAATGAGTTATTTTTTTCAATAATGAAATAATTGTGGAAATATGAAATTGAAGGATATTGTGATTAGATGGTGTAGTTGGATCAATGAATCACTCACCTATGGAAAATGCATTACATTATTTGTTGAGAAATATATTTATCTGTTTATATATATTTGTTTTGGGCTATCGGTGGAGGATAACCATGATTGTTGTAGAAACTGCATGTTGATTAAGTAAATTAAAACTAATCGATTTGAATATGTCATTGAATATGACGGTTGGAAGTAAACATTGTATATGTGATTGAATTGGTCATTGTATATGATAACGTGTTTAAATACATTGTATATGTATCTTGTTTGGAAGGAGATTGGGGATGTACTCCATTGTGTGGAAGGAGATAGGGGATGGACTCCATGGATAATTAAGTTGTCCAAAGTGTCCATGGTGAAAGTCCCAAAATCTTATTTATATTTGGGTGCCGGTTCCCTCGGACGCAGTTTCATAAAATGGCAAAGATATGGAAGTGTATGAAAGATGTTTATGATTAAAGTGTTGTTAAATGAGTTGTAGTCTCATTTTGAATTGTTCAAATGATAACGAATTATGTCAATGAATTGACTTGGGTAATAACTGGAGGTGAATTGAAATGTGGATATCAATGTTGATTGATTATGGGAAAGGTTTAAGATGGTTCATAAGTGTTAAACATTTATCAAATACTAATGTTTTAGTTAATTCTCTTATGTTCTTTAGCATATCTCTACTGGGCATTGGCTCACCTTACTTGGGACACCATTTTTCAGGTACAGGTGATATGCCGCCTCCAAGGTCTTAGTTTGGGAGGTTTAGGAGTTGAAGACTCCGTTTTGTTGTTTATATTTTGTGTTTAATGTAAATCCAAGCCAAGGGCTTTTTATGTATAGAGTTAGAACTCTTCTTTTGTTGTAACCAAGTGATAACTTGGAAAAATGTAAGCCCGTAGGGCACTTATTCTGTTGTAAACATTCGGAATTACATTAAATACCTTTTGTACTATTAACTCTGATGAATGGAAGTGTACTTATCTATCATGTTTATAGATCTATTGAATAAGTGGTTTATGTATTATTTTGAGGGCATTACAAACAACATGTGATGAACAATTTTAACACGATTCCTTTCGAAGCTAGGGAACATTACAAATCAAAATAACTAAGCATTTGCAAATAAATTTGGATACTTGGAGTGGACCCCCGCCTTCCTTTCCCATGTTGCTTCTTCAACCATGTGGTGTCTCCACAACACCTTTACTAACGGTATGGTTTTGCCCCGTAGCACTTGTTCCTGGGTATCTAATATTTGAACCAGTCGCTCTTTGTAAGAGGCATCCTTATCTACCTCCAAATCAACCAAATCTAGCACATGAGAAGGGTCGGGTTCGTACTTCCTATGCATGGACAAATGAAACACATTGTGAATCCCAGAAAGTTGTGGTGGTAAAGCTAGCCGATATGCCACTTCCCCGATTCTCTCCAATATCTCGAAAGGCCCAATAAACCTCGGAGACAACTTCCACTCTTACCGAACCTCATCAAACCCTACCTAGATGAAATCTTAAGGAAAACATGGTCACCTACTTCGAAAGATAAAGGTCATCTTCTCTTATCGGCATAACTTTTAAGTTGGTTTTGGGCTGGAGCTAACCTCTTCTGAATGAGAGCAACTTTCTCGGTTGTCTCCCTAACAATTTTTGGACCCAATAATGGTGTATCCCCTACCTCAGCCCAACAAACTGGTGATTTACAAGGTTGGCCATACAAGGCCTCAAACGGCGCCATCTCGATACTAGCTTGGTAACTATTGTTGTAGACAAACTCAGTCAACGGTAAGTGTCTCTCCGAAGACCCCTTGAAATCTAGGACACATGCTCTAAGCATATCCTCCAAAATCTGAATGGTACCTTCCAACTGCCCATCGGTTTGAGGGTGATAAGCGATGCTAAAAGTCAACTTAGTTCCCAATGCCTCTTCAAGGCCTTGCCACAACCAGGTGGTAAAACGAGGATCCCTACCTGATACAATGGTTACAGGAAATCCGCGAAGTCGAACTATCTTCCTAGTGTATAACTCTGCCAAGTGCTCAACCAAGTCGCCGGTACGCATTGGAATGAAGTGCGTAGACTTGGTCACCTATCAACAATCACCCAAATGGCGTCATTGCCCCGCTGCGTTCTAGGAAGCCCAACTACAAAATCCATGGCGATGTGCTCCCATTTCCACTTGGCTATCGGTAAGGGTTGTAACAAACCCGCTGGTCTTTGGTGTTCGGCCTTCACTTGTTGAAAAGTGAGGCACTTCGGCACAAAGGATGCAACATCCCGCTTCATACCCCTCCACCAAAACTGACGGCTAAGATCACGATACATTTTGGTGCCTCCCAGATGTACCGCAAGGCGTGAGTGATGGAACTCTTGAAGCAATTCCTCTCTACAAGATTCAGGAACAAACAAATAGTCTAGGTAACGTACACTCTGATCCGAATGGATGTTCAAACCCTTCTCCTCCTTCCCATTAGAGATTCTACTACGGATTGACTCTACTTCACGGTCTCTTTGCTGTGCCTGTACAACTTTGCTAATCAAGGTAGGTTGAGCACTCAAAGTAAACAATGTTGCACCCTCTTCAGACTCACCCAAGTGCAATTCAAACTTGCCGATATCACCCAACATAACCCACTTCCGAATGGCCACACTTACCAAACTACTCACGGATTTCTGACTTAGGGCATCGGCCACTACATTGGCCTTTCCCGGATGATAATGTAACTCGAAGCCATAATCCTCCAAAAACTCCATCCACCTCCGTTGACGTAAATTCAAGTCTTTTTGGGAAAACGAATACTTTAGACTCTTGTGATCGGAGAAAACTTCAAACTTCTCACCATACAAATAATGCCTCCAAATTTTCAAGGCAAACATTACTGCTGCTAACTCCAAGTCGTGGGTATGGTAATTCTTCTCGTGAGTTTTCAATTGCCGTGAACTGTAAGCTACAACCTTTCCCCCTTGCATCAAAACACAACCAAGCCCATCCCGGGAAGCATCGCAATAAACGGTGTAACCTAAACCTCTCTCCGGAATTATCAACACCGGTGTAGTAGTCAATCTAGTTTTGAGCTCTTGGAAAGACTTTTCACACGCGTCACTCCACACAAACTTAACCCCCTTTCTAGTCAATCTAGTCAAAGGCGTGGCTAGTCTAGAGAAGTCCCTCACAAAACGCCGATAGCACCCTGCCAATCCCAAGAAACTCCGAATTTCAAAAACATTTTTAGGTTACTTCCAATCTTGTACCGAGTCTATCTATGAAGAATCTACAATTACTCCCTCTCTTGACACTACATGGCCCAAAAACTTCACCGCGGTGAGCCAAAACTCGCACTTCTCAAATTTGGCATACAATTGATGCTTCCTAAGCAAATCAAGAACTACCCTCAAGTGAGCCTCGTGTTCCTCCTCGGAAGTCGAATAAATTAGGATGTCGTCCACAAAGACGACCACAAAATGATCCAAGTATTCCCTAAAAATTCAGTTCGTCAAGTCCATAATGGAAGCCGGTGCATTAGTCAACCCAAATGGCATTACAAGGAACTCATAGTGGCCATAACGTGTACGAAAGGCCGTTTTCTAGATGTCCTCCTACTGGACTCTCAACTGATGGTACCCCGACCTCAAATCTATCTTCGAAAAGCAACAGGACCCTCTAAGTTGGTCAAACAAGTCATCAATTCGGGGTAGGGGGTACTTGTTCTTGACGGTAACCCAGTTCAACTTGTGGTAATCGATACACAACCATAACGACCCGTCCTTCTTCTTCGCAAAGAGAGCCAGCGCTCCCTAAGGCGATGTACTAGGGCGAATGAAACCCTTGTCTAAAAGTTTTTGGAGTTGAATCTTCAACTCATGCAACTCCGCGGGTGCAAATCTATACGGTGCCATAGAAATTGGTGTCGTTCCAGGCACTAAGTCAATGGTAAACTCGATCTCCCGGTAGGGTGGCAAACTAGTAAGATCCTTGAGAAATACATCCGGGTATTCACAAACTACCCTTAGCAACTCAACACGAGTCCCGTCACTCTCACTATCCAAGAGAGTAGCAAGAAGACCACTAAGCTCGTTTCTACTACGAGGGTCAAATACTGGCAACAAGACCCGATCAACCCTGTAACCTAGAAAGTAGAAACAATCACCACCCGAGGTGCACACTGTGACCCTCTGACGAAAACAATCAATCATTGCTCGATACGAAGACAACCAATCCATGCCTAAAATGACATCGAAACTCGACATGTCTAGCAACACAAAAGCAAACGGGAGTCGACACTCGGCAACCTCTATCTCACAACCACGACACCCCCGATCTAAGTCAACGGTACCCCCAACTGGTGACTCTACTCTGAGCGGAGATGCTAACCGTGCTACTTCTAATCCCAATGCAGACACAAATGTAGTAGATATGAATGAATGAGTGAGACACACCCGTATCTATCAACACATTAGCCAAAGAATTACACACAACGAAAATACCTCTCACAATTAAGGATCCCGGCAACTGCTCTAGTGTAGTAACAACATACACGCGCCCCTTCAACCTGCTCGTCCCTCGAAGCATAGGCTTGCTGCACTGACTGAGCTGAAGCGGCTCCCTGATTAGCTCGCGAAGTCTGGACTGAGTGAGCCTACTGGTGGCTCTGAGTCTACCTCGACCCTGATGCGCTAGATGTGCCTCCCAACTGTGGGCAAGCTCTCTTCATGTGCCATGACTGACTGCACTCATAGCAAGTAGGCCCCTGCCCCTAACTCTGAGACTGACTCTGAGATCGGTCAGGTGATGTTGGTGGCAACATCTACTATCCTCCTCCCTTCTGTGGACATGCAAAGGCCTTGTGACCTAGTTGGCCACATTTGAAGTAAGAAAACCCACTCGGTGTACTCTTCCCCGAGCCTGCACTAGGCAAAGGAAAGGTAGATCTAGACTGTTGTGGTTGAGACTGCGATGAAAAGGTGTTTCTGCTCTTCTTGTTGGGCTTATAGTCCCCTTGTGTCACGCCTCACTTTTTATTACTCGGAATCCATTACCAAAGCCATTATTATAAATTCAATTTCAGTGTTAGCGTACAGAAACTCATTATATATATATGGAATACATAAGTATAAACTCTCTCATTCGATTGTAAAATGAATGTAACGTGAATTCATATCTAAATAAATTGCCCGTAAGCTTACATCATTTAAATCAAGAGGAATGGTTTAACCCTTTACATCAATCACATTCCACCTATATATAAAAAGGCCCCGTGGCCAACAAATAAGGAAGATCCGTGACCTTGTAGCACATCTTGATATTCACTTGAAAAAGATTAACAACGTGGGATGAACATAAAGTCCAGTAGGGATCTCAACATGATCCTCGACAATAACAACTTATAGATAGCTATGATCATGAATGCTCGTCTCATACCATATAAATAATGTGACATTTTATAACTAAAGTATACTTATATAAATACTTTTCTCGAAAACGTTCAGTTTATTCGACAACACCAAGGTTCGCTTTCATTACCCACTTCCCCATTTAAACAATTATTACATGAAAACCATATATTCCATTTGTGACAAAATACCACATAATATCCATTTTATTTCTTTTGAAAAACACGTTCACGCAATCTGATTTTCTTCATATTATTTATACCTAATATGCAACAGAGTCCGCCTCCACACGTTCATCACATTTTCAATCTTAAACTCGAAATTCAACGAGATGCCTTCAACAAAATAATTCATGGTAGGAAACTCCCTCAACTACTCTCTAGCACGTCCAAATATACAAGATCACATCTACTCAACACATAAGGCAATTCAACCTTACAAAATCATACTCATCTTAACACAAGACACATACAGTCAAACCGAGACAACAATATTAAATAATCTCTGCTCTACCTGCCTGAAGCATGGTAAGCCAATGATACGCCTATCCACAATGAAATCCCAATTTACCAAACACCAGCTGGAAGGGAATGGTACTTCAGCCAATTCTCCAGGTGCTAGCTAGAAGGTAACAGTACCTCTAATTCTCAGCGCATTACACACTTACCATCACATTATACAACATTCATAAACAATTCGAGTGTACTACAGACACACAACCATTTCAACATTCACAATGTCATCCTTTACCGATGACCAAGGACAAAACCTCTAAAAAACATATGTTAAATTCAAGTAATCCAATCATCCAATTCTTATGAGGCTTTTAGTATAACAACAATGAAAATATTCCAAGGATTTTCAACTTTTATCAAAGTTCTTTCTCAATTTACAAAAGAGTTAAAATTTGTCTCTACATTCTAATGTCAATTTCCAAAATTTCCAATTCGCAATACACCAATTTTATGTACATGTATATATAAAATAAAGAGACTCGTTTCATTCATTTAACCCAAAACTCAACCCACAGATAACAAACTATAGTCCGCTCAATTTCAACTCAACAAGGATATTACCTAAAGTTCCTAATCTCATGGTTAAATCTCCTTCTTAACAATTAATCAAATTAACAATTCGTTATATTTAATTATAACCAACCAAATCACAAAGTAGATGTTAAAAATCATGAGACCCAATTTAATCACAAATAAATTACTTAGTCATTAATCAACTTCTTTGATTCACAACATTATTATCTCACCATCTTCACCCATTGAGCATTACTACAAAAAAAATTAGGTTTAAACTTCTCTCTACCATAACATATTAGACCATTTTCCCCAAATTAGCCCAACAACAAACTATTTTCCGAAAATCTCAACTTTACACATCAACACTTAAATTCCCCCTCTATGATTTTTCCAAAAAGTTCCATAACAACATGGTTTTTATGCAATAGAAGATACCACATGTCTATCTATAAAGGAGACATTAAAAAAGATCAAGAAATCCCTACCTCAAGAGAGAAGAGGAGAAAAAGCTCAAAAATCAACCTCGTCGGAATGCGATCTCCACCGATCAAGACAAAGCCCTCAACAAGCTCATCATTTTCGTATAAGGGACTAACATCAAAATCCCAATGGATTTTTGGAATCAAAAGAAAATGCAAAGCTTTGGAGAGTTTGGGTAGAGAAAGATGAGAGAAAAAGAGAGAAACATTGTAGAAAGAGAGAGTGATATATTTAGATATGGGTGAAAAGGGGACAAAAAGGGCAAAATATAGCTGAAAAGCATGAAAAACAGAGCAGAAAACGCGCCTAGGCGCACGTGCAGAGCGCCTCTCCCACTCGTGCAGAGCGCCTCTCCCGCACGTGCGGCTCTCACCCCTACACGTACGGTTTACCTCGCACGTGCGGTCTCCCTCGTACCACACTCCCGCACCTGCCTTTTAGACAGTGTGCATCCAGCTCTCTGCCTTGCTTCCTGCACGTGTGGCCTAATCTTCCGCATGTGCAGCCCAAGGCCCCGCATGTGCGGCCCTGGCCCTCCAGTCCGGAAAAATTTTAGCTTCTCCCCCGACCCTCCGGTGTTGACCCTACACCCTCCAAAAAGAGTGAAAACTCGAAAAAGAAACAATGCAACCGAAAATGTTTTGAGAAGAAATTTTCAACATCGACTTACCCAATGTAACACAAAAGGAAACGAGGCGGCTTTCAAACCGTTCATCACACCTTATGACCCTTGGCCCCTAGACCTCGAAGTCCGAAGTCTCTCCTCCTTAGCCTCTACGATAATCTCCACATGCGCGGCCGCCTTCACAAGACGGTCAAAATTTCGAATCATGTTGCCGGCAACCTTGAACAAGATCTTAGTTCTCAACTTCTTCTCAAACTTGATGCAACGGCGTTCTTCCGTTGCCACCAACTCCGGTGCAAACCGGGACAAACAAGAGAAGGCCGCTTCAAACTCGGCCACAGACGTATTGATTTTCTTAAGGTCTTGGATTTCTTGCCTCAACCTCTCCTTAGCAGTGGGAGGTAGGTACTTGTCTTGGAAAGCCACTACAAACGCTTCCCATGTCGATCCTATCCGGCCCTTGGCGTATTTACACCATTGGCCCGCATCCCCCTTGAGGTAGTAACTTGCAAGAGTCACCCTAAGCTCACCGTCTTTGATGTGAAGCATCTCAAATGTTTTCACTTTCTGTTCGAGCCACTCATCCGCTTTCTTAGGCTCGAGGCCACCATGGAACTCATCCGGCTTGGCCTGCAAAAAATCTCTCGTGAGGAAACTCGCCTTTGTCTCTACGACATTCTCCCTAGCTTGGTTCTCCGTCCTTAGCATATTCATAGACTCCCTCAAGGTCCCCACCATTTCTCGGGCTAACGCACCCATTGTGGCTTGACCTACTTGCCCCACTTGCTCGGCCATATTAGCTTGGCCCAACCTCTCCTCTTGCACCGGAACCCTTTGGCCCAGTACTTCACGCACACCCCAACAACCCCTGACACGCCTTCCACCTCTACCACCACGAGTTTGACCCCTTCCTGACATCCTAATTAAGGAACAAGATAGTTAATTTTGCGCATAATTCTAAATGTGCTCGCAACTTGCCTCACACGTTAAACTACAACAACTATATATATTCTACGACACAAACAATTCAATTCACTCCACATAAGCACTTAGTCACGTAAGCACATACGGATTATCATTTTGTGATGAGATTAGTCCCACGAAAAACCAAGAATTCTCAGTAGAATGAGTATTGATCAGGTACCCTACTAATAAGACCTCAAGGAATTTAATAGGTGCAAATAACATCCCAAAAGTCCAATCCCATACCCATGTAGTCACATAAGCATGTAGTCACGTAATCACGAAAAACAAAACATTTCCTAATCATGCGAAATGAACCCATGGTGGCAAAACAACCACTTCTCGCGAGCCACAAGTATTCGAACCCGGTAGCTCAGATACCAAGTTGTAATGCCCCAAAATAATCCAACATAAATTAAATATGTCAACCAACATCCACTAAATAATAATAGCGATTCTCCAACCTGTACATCATTAATCAACAAGGTTTATACAAAAGTTCCACATGTGAATTATACATTCAACGGTATGAAAACATGTGAATCTATAGCATGTAGAGCATCAATCCCAAAACAAATAAAATGCCCTTTAGGGCTTACATCTTCCAAAGCTTGAGCCTGTTTACACAAAAATGGTTTCACAAACTTATAAATTTAAAGCCCTTGGCTAACAATTAAATTCACACCAAATAGAGCCATCTACTCTTCACAAAAATATGTCCACACCCTTATCTCAGCGGGATCACCACATCTTTACCTGCACCAAAATCCCATAGGGGTGAGCATAAAGCCCAATAGAGAATCCTTATAAAGTATATACAGTTATACAAGATTGTCCAATATTGAATGCAAGTGCCATGCAATGCCAATTAATGAAAATTTCATTTATATGCTCTTCTTGAAAACCAACATGTTCAAAAACAATTGAAATCTCAACAATTCCAAAACTTACAATTTTGTTCAATAGGGGGTGGTAAATACGATTCCAGTAATCCCTAGGTTGGTGTTTGCAAGTAGGCTCAACTAGCACTACCAAAACCCCATTTTACCGGTTGCTAATCGGAAGGGAAGTGGTACCTCCTCAGCGCGTGTTTTTGGTCTTTCACCCCAGACACTCAGGCCAACTTATCAATTCCATCTGCACCTCCTATTCGGACTTACCGACGTATTTACCGCAAAAACATTTCCCCAGTTCTCCTTTGTCAACAATTCTTTTCTCAATGCAAGATAATCAATTTCAAATCAAAACATGCGGTAAGCAAACAATAGTGAATGCAAAATAATAATTGGTAATGCTACAATAATCACTCCCTTTTCATTCTTAAATATTTCAACAATAAACTCAAAATAAACGAGCTTTCATTCCTTCTGTTCCATATATCTCACAATGGAACCATGTTCCTATTTAAATTTATTGACAAATAACCACATTTCCACTTCTCAAGCAATTCCAACAACATAATCACTTCAAGACTATAGCAATAATTGAACAATAATTTCTTTCCAACACCAACATTTTTTTCTATTTTATGAGATTCATCATTTGTAACTATAAGTAAGAAGCTTTCCTTTCTTTAACTCTTTTGATATACAAAATAATGCATTAATAATAAAACTTCATGTGTTCTCATCATTTGATTTGAAAACCCCCAATTTCTAGTTTTCTTCTTTACAAACAACACACACACAACACTTGGAAAGGACCCTCGAGATCACACCATTTTCCTTGCCTAAGATAATTTCGACTCTCATGATGCCATCTTAGAAGAATTTAAGATTTTTAAAACCCACTTTTGAAAATCTCTAGATTTTGAGTCACAAAATCAAAATCGACATAATAACTTCAAAAAACCTTTAAATCAACATCAATATTGCAAAAGATGTATATATAACTCAAGGAAGTCCCTACCACAAGGTTTGATGAAGAAAAAGAGGTGAAACCCTAGAAATCAAGAATGCCCAAGCCAAATCTCCACCGTACACAATGTAGTCCTTCCTTTGCTCACCAAGATTTGTGAAATAAGATGGATCAAAACTCAATGGATTACAAGAAATCAAAGGTTCTTGGAGTTTGGGGAGGGTTTTTAGAGAGAAGGAGGAGTAAAACACTTTTTAGAGTGAGAAGAAAATGTTTAGAAATGATATACATTCAGCCTAGAAGAAAGAAAATAGCAGAGTTTTGGGACTGCTAACGTCCCGCACGTGCGGCATGTGCCCCCCGCATGTGCGACCTTCAACCCAGCACATGCGGCTTTCCCATGCCGCACCTCCTCCAACACCTCCATATATTGTAGTATGCTGCCCCAAACATCTCCTGAATTTCGCACGTGCAGCCTCACCTCCCGCATGTACGGCCCTGGTTCTCCGGCCCAAAAGTTTTCTCCGCTCTATTCTAGGAACTTCGGACCTGGTCTCGCACTCTCCGAAACAAGTGAAAATCAACACCAAATAAACAAGAACAATAATTTATTTGAGAAGAACTTCCGGACACTACAAACCCAATGAAAACAAAAGTGAAGTGACGTATAACGAAACAGGTCATCACAACCTCCCCACCATAGGAAATTTCATCCCCGAAATTTAAGCAAACCAACCAAACTAAAGGGTTCTAGCAATTTTGACCATACTAACAACATTATCAAGTCGCAACATCAATGTTCAACTAACATTTACCAACACTCATCACCATCATTTCGTCAAAACAACAATTGTTTATACTAGGCATTCAAAATGAAACATCTTTAACTATAAGTAAGAAGATTAACAATACATTCAACAACATGTGATGAACAATTTTAACGCTATTCCTTTCGATGCTAGGGAACATTGCAAATCAAAATAACTAAGCATTTGCAAATAAATCCGGATACTTGGAGCGGACCTCCGCCTCCCTTTCCCATGTTGCTTCTTCAACCCCGTGGTGTCTCCATAACACCTTTACTAATGGTATGGTTTTGCCCCGTAGCCTTTGTTCTTGGGTATCAAATATTTGAACCAGTCGCTCTTCGTAAGAGGCATCTCATCTACCTCCAAATCAACCCAATCTAGCACATGAGAAGGGTCGGGTTCGTACTTCCTAAGCATGGACACATGAAACACATTGTGAACCCCAGAGAGTTGTGGCGGTAAAGCTAGTTGGCATGCCACTTCCCCGATTCTCTCCAATATCTTAAAGGCCCAATAAACCACGAAGACAACTTTCCACTCTTACCGAACCTCATCAAACCCCGCCTAGGTGAAATCTTAAGGAAAACATGATCACCCACTTCGAAAAATAATGGTCATCTTCTCTTATCGGCATAACTTTTTTGTCGGCTTTGGGTTGTAGCTAACCTTTTCCGAATGAGAGCAACTTTCTTGGTTGTCTCCCTAACAATTTTTGGACCCAATAACAGTGCATCCCCCCACCTCGGCCCATGAAACTGGTGATCTACATGGTCGGCCATACAAGGCCTCAAACGGCGCCATCTCGATATTGGCTTGGTAACTATTGTTGTAGGCAAACTCAATCAACGGTAAGTGTCTCTCCCAGGACCCGCTGAAATCTAGGACACAAGCTCTAAGCATATCCTCAAAAATCTGAATGGTATGTTCCGATTGCCCATCGGTTTGAGGGTGATAAGCAGTGCTAAAAGTCAACTTAGTTCCCAATGCCTCTTGAAGGCCTTGCCACAACCGGGCGGTAAAATGGGGATCCCTATCTGATACGATGGTTATAGGAACTCCATGAAGTCGAACTATCTCCCTAATGTATAACTCTGCCAAGTGCTCAACTGAGTCACCGACACACATTGGAATGAAGTGCGTAGACTTAGTCAACCTATCAACGATCACCCAAATGGCATCATTTCCCTGCTGTGTTCTAGGATGCCCAACTACGAAATCCATAATGACATGCTCCCATTTCCACTCGGCTATCGGTAAGGATTGTAACAAACCCGCTGGTCTTTGGTGTTCGGGCTTCACTTGTTGACAAGTGAGGCATTTTGACACAAAGGATGCAACATCCCGCTTCATACCCCTCCACCAAAACTGACGGCTAAGATCACGATACATTTTGGTGCCTCCTGGATGTACCGCAAAACGTGAGTGATGGAACTCCCGAAGCACTTCCTCTCTACAATATTCAGGTACAAACAAACGGTCTAGGTAACGTACACTCTGATCCGAATGGATGTTCAAACCCTTCTCTTCCTTTCCATTAGAGATTCTACTACGGATTGACTCTACATCACGATCTCCTTGCTGTGTCTTTGCAACTTTGCTAATCAAGGCAGGTTGAACACTCAAAGTAAACAACGTTGTACCCTCTTCGGACTCATCCAAGTGCAATTCAAGCTTGCCGATATCACCCAACATAACCCACTCTCGGATGGCCACACTCACCAAACTACTCACGAATTTTTGACTTAAGGCGTCGGCCACTACATTGGACTTCCCCGGATGATAGTGTAACTCGAAGTCAAAATCCTCCAAAGACTCTATCCACCTTCGTTGACGTAAATTCAAGTATTTTTGGGAAAACAAATACTTTAGACTCTTATGATCGAAGAAAACTTCAAACTTCTCACCAAACAAATAATGCCTCCAAATTTTCAGGGCAATCACTACTGTTGCTAACTCCAAGTCGTGGGTAGGGTAATTCTTCTCGTGAGTTTTTAGTTACCGTGAAACGTAAGCTACAAACTTTCCTCCTTGCATCAAAACACAACCAAGCCCATCTCGGGACGCATCGCAATAAACGGTGTAACCCAAACCTCTCTCCGAAATTATCAACACCGGTGCGGTAGTCAATCTAGTTTTGAGCTCTTGGAAAGACTTTTCACAAGCCTGACTCCACACAAACTTAACCCCCTTTCTAGTCAATCTAGTCAAAGGCGCGAATAATCTAGAGAAGTCCTTCACAAAACGACGATAGTACCCCGCCAATCCCAAGAAACTCTGGATTTCAAAAACATTTTTAGGTTGCTCCCAATCTTGTACCTAGTCTATCTTTGAAGAATCTAAAGTTACTCCCTCTCTTGACACTACATGGCCCAAAAATTTCACCTCGGTAGGCCAAAACTCGCACTTCTCAAATTTGGTAGACAATTGATGCTTCTTAAGCAAATCAAGCACTACCCTCAAGTGAGCCTCGTGTTCCTCCTCGGAAGTCTAATAAATTAGGATGTTGTCCATAAAGACGACCACAAAATGATCCAAGTATTCCCTAAAAATTCAATTCATGAAGTCCATAAAGGAAGCCGGTGCATTAGTCAACCCAAATGGCATTACAAGGAACTCAGTAGCTATAACGCGTACGAAAAGCCATTTTCTCGATGTCCTCTTCCCGGACTCTCAACTGATGGTACCCCGACCTCAAATCTATCTTCAAAAAGCAAGAGGACCCTCTAAGTTGGTCAAACAAGTCATCAATTTGGGGTAGGGGGTACTTGTTCTTGACGGTAACTCGGCTCAACTTCTGGTAATCGATACACAACTGTAATGACCCGTTCTTCTTCTCTGCAAAGAGAGCCGAAGCTCCCCAAGGCGATGTACTAGGGCAAATGAAACCCTTGTCTAAAAGTTCTTGGAGTTGAATTTTCAACTCATGCAACTCCGCAGGTGCAAATCTATACGGCACCATAGAAATTGGTGTCGTTCCAGGCACTAAGTCAATGGTAAACTCGATCTCCTGATGGGGTGGCAAACTGGTAAGATCCTTGGGAAATATGTCCGGGTATTTACAAACTACCCTTGGCAACTCAACACGTGTCCCGTCACTCTCACTATCCAAGAGAGTAGCAAAAAGATCGCTAAGCTCGTTTCTACTACGAAGGTCAAATTCTGGCGATAAGACTCGATCAACCCTATCCCCCAGAAAGTAGAAACAATCACCACCCGAGGTGCACACTGTGACCCTCTGACGAAAACAATCAATCATTGCTCGATACGAAGACAACCAATCCATGCCTAAAATGACATCGAAACTCGACATGTCTAGCAACACAAAAGCAAACGAGAGTCGACGCCCGGCAACCTCGATCTCACAACCACGACAACCCCAATCTAAGTCAACGGTACCCCCAATTGGTGACTCTACTCTGAGCAGAGATGCTAACCGTGCCACTTCTAATCCCAATGCAGACACAAATGCAGTAGATATGAATGAATGAGTGAGACGCACCCGTATCTATCAACACATTAGCCAAAGAATTACACACAACGAAAATACCTCTCACAACTAAGGATCCCGGCAATTGCTCTGGCGTGGTAACAGCATACACACGCCTCTATGGCCTCTGATCAACTTTGTGCATCCTCGAGCATAGGCCCAGCCTTGACCGAAGAAGAAGTTCCTTGATTAGCTCAGGAAGTCTGGACTGAGTGAGCCTACTAGTGGCTCTGAGTCTGCCTCGACCTTGATGTACCAGATGCACCTCCCAACTACGGGCAAGCTCTCTTCATGTGCCCTGACTGACCACACTGATAGCAAGTAGGCCCCCTGCCCCTACTCTGAGACTAACTCTGAGATCGGGTAGGTGGTGGTGGTGGCAACATCTGCTGTCCTCCTACCTTGTGTGGACATGCAAAGGCTTTGTGACCCAGTTGGGCACATTTGAAGCAAGAAAACCCACTCGGTGTACTCTTCCCCGAGCCTGCACTAGGCAAGGGAAAGGTAGATCTAGACTGTTGTGGTTGAGACTGCGATTAAAAGGTGTTTCAGCTCTTCTGGTTGGGCCTATAGTCCCCGTGTGACCCTTGGCCCGTAGACCTCGAACTCCAAAGTCTCTCCTCCTCGGCCTCTACGGTAATCTCCACATGCGCAGCCGCCTCCACAAGACGGCCACAATTTCGAATCATGTTCCCGAAAACCTTGAACAAGATCTTAGTTCTCAACTTCTTCTTAAGCTCGATGCAACGACGTTCTTCCGTTGCCACCAACTCCGGTGCAAACCGGGACAAACTAGAGAAGGCCGTTTCAAACTCGGCCACTGACATATTAAGTTGCTTAAGGTTTTGGAATTCCTGCCTCAACCTCCCCATAGTAGTGGGAGGTAGGTACTTGTCTTGGAAAGCCACTACAAACACTTCCCATGTCGGTTCTATCCGGCCCTTGGCGTATTTCCACCATTGGCCCGCGTCCCCCTTGAGGTAGTAACTCGCAAGAGTCACTCTAAGCTCACCATTTTCGATATGAAGCATCTCAAATGTCTTCACTATTTGTTCGAGCCACTCATCTGCTTTCTTAGGCTCGGGGCCACCATGGAACTCATCCAGCTTGGCCCGCAAAAACTTCCTCGTGAGGAAACTCGCCCTTGTCTCTACGGCGTTCTCCCTAGCTTGGTTCTCCGCCCTTAGCATATTCATAGACTCCCTCAAGGCCCTCGCCATTTCTTGGGCTAACGCCCCCATTGCAGCTTGACACACTTGCCCCAGAACTTTCCGCTTGCCCCACTTGCTCAGCCATATTAGCTTGGCCCAACCCCTCCTCTTGCAGTGGAACCCCTTGGACCAGTACTTCACGCACACCCTGGCAACCCCTACCACGCCTTCCACCTCTACCACCACGAGTTTGACCTCTTCCTAACATCCTAGTTAAGGAACAAGACAGATAATTTAGCACATAATTCCAAATGTGCTCGCAACTTGCCTCACACGTTAAACTACAACAATTATATATATTCTACCACACAAACAATTCAATTCACACCACATAAACCCTTAGTCACGTAAGCACATACGAATTATCCTTTTGTGATGAGATTCGTCCCACGAAAAATCAAGAATTCTCAGTAGAACGAGTGATCAGGTACCCTTCTAATAAGACCTCAAGGAATTTAATAGGCGCAAATGACATCCCAAAAGTCCAATCCCATACTCATATATTCACATAAGCATCTTATCATGTAATCACGAAAAACAAAACATTTCCTAATCATGCGAAATGAACCCATTGTGGCAAAACAACCATTTCTTGCGAGTCCCAAGTATTCAAACCTGGTAGCTCTGATACCAAGTTGTAACGCCTCGAAATAATCCAACATAAATTAAATACGTCAACCAACATCCATTAAATAATAATAGCGATTATCCAACCTTTACATTATTAATCAACAATGTTTATAAAAAAGTTCCACATACAATTATACATTCAACGATATGAAAACACATGAATCTATAGCATGTAGAGCATCAATCCCAAAATAAATAAAATGCCCTATAGGGCTTACATCTTCCAAGGCTCGAGCTCGGTTACACAAAAATGGTTTCACAAACCCATACATTTAAAGCCCTTGGCTAACAATTAAATTCACACCAAATAGAGTCATCTACTCTTCACAAAAATATGTCCACGCCCTCAACTCAGGGGATCACCACATCTTTACCTGCCCCAAAATCCAAGGGGTGAGCATATGTAACGCCCTCAAAATAATAACCTTAAGCCCATCAATATATACATGCATTGATACTAAAAGATTCTCTTTCTTCTATTCATCAGAATAATTCATTACAAAAATATTACATGTTAACAACAAAAGCAAAATGCCCTACGGGCTTACGGCTTTCCAAGTTAACACCTGGTTACAACAAAAGAGTGCTAACTCATTTACACATTAAGCCCCTGGCTTGAATATACATGTAATACAAAAAAAAAAAAACGACAGTCTGCCCACCTCTGGCCTCCCAAGCTATGTCCTTGGAGGTGGCATGCTACCTGTACCTGAAAATGATATTCCCATATAGGGTGAGCCACAGCCCAACAGAAATACACTAAACCAACTATGAACAGTGACTAAAAGATTAGCAGTTGATAGATGGCCAACACCGAATCCATTTACTTATTTTTACATTACAGTTTCATGACATACAGGTTCATGTTACATCTCATTTTCCATTTCTTCACAATTCTCAGTTCATAACTATGGCTCAGAACCTGGCCAACAACTTATATGAGACAGTAACTCATATCAAACATTTTCCCGTTGTCATAATGGATAAGAGTACTAGCTATATCAACACATCAACAGATAAGCGTATGAGCTATATCAATACTTCCATAGATATGCATAAGAGCAATATCACACTTCCAATGACAAGCGTATGAGCTGTGTCAACACATCACTAGATAAGTGTATGAGCTCTATCTATGGAGTCCATCCCCTATCTCCTCCCAAACAACATCCGGTTTAGAGGTCCATCCCCTATCATCCCATAAACCGTGGAGTACATCCCCTATCTCCTCCAACATAACACGATGCATAAAAACAACAATTATACACATCATCAATCAATACATAAAATTTAATGTATTCTTTCAACCGTCATACTCAATGACACATTCCAGTGATTAGTTTCAGTTTGCCTAATCATCATGCATTGTTTACAACAATCAAGACTATCCTCCACTGATAGCCCAAAGCAGTTATTTCTATACAGAATATAAATGCAACAAATGGATATATAATCAGCATCCAACTGGGTGAGCGATAGATAATCCAACTACACCCTTTAATCCCATACACTCTCAATCTCAACATTTCCAAATCAACTCCTCATTTCTCACAATTAATTACACAAATTAATTCACCAATGTAATTAGGTCATTTTCCATAATTAACATTACAACCCTTAGGTTCCATTTTCATCAATGTTTCAACATTTATTCCGTTTCTCTATGCCAAACATGGATCTAGGTTTATTATAAACAAAACCCCAACTTTTGTAAAATTACACAAAAGCCCCAAACTTTCACAAAGTTACCAAACCAACCCCAACATCTCAAAATACTAAAATTTAAAGACAAAACTCATAGAGAGGAGTAGGTTATCCCTACCTCAAAAGATGACTCCCAACCAAGAAGGTGAAGAAAACGAAAATGCTCCAAACCACGAATTTTTCGGATCAAAAGAAAGCTCTCGACGATCAACAACTTTTTTGTAAAGGCCAAAGGTGAGGAAATCACTCCTACTAGATCAATCCCTAGAGAGAAGGTAGAGCTCTAGAGTGAGAAGCTCAACAATGGAGTTTTTCGAAAAGTAAGAGAGAGAAGAAGAGTGAAAAAGTGATTTAAAAAGTCCCAAACACGAAGCTTAAACCTAGTCGCCCCGCTTGAGCAGCCAAACCCCCGCTCGAGCGGCACTCACAGACTCCCGCTCGAGCGGCCAATCCCCCGCTCGAGCGTCGGGTGCACACTCCCAGCACTTTTGGAGACAGGTCACCCGCTCGATCCTCCAACTCCCCGCTCGAGCGACACTCACACACTCCCGCTCGAGCGGCCAAACCCACGCTCGATCGTCCAACACTGCACAGGAAATACTGGATGGGTGATATTTCCGCTTGAGCGGACAAGCCACAAAAGGTCCCCGCTCGAGCGGACAGGTCAAAATCTGGGCAACTAGCTTTGGTTTCTAAACTCGACCAACCTATAACGAACCTGCCCAACATATCCTATAACTCAGAAACAAAGTATGGAAGGATGTGACAAGATAATAACAACTGCTAACATCCACGGACACACGTCCGGATTACTGTACAGCAAGGTATGAAACCCGGGATCGCTATAACCTCCCCCTCTTAAAGAATTTCGTCCCCGAAATTAAACACAAGTTTTTCAAAAACAAGCTTTTCTCCATGTCCAACAATATTACGACATAATATTAAACATTCCGACCCATTACCGGTCAATTCCATCTCTTTTCAAGAGGCATTTCACGTTAAATGTAACAACCTGCATTATCAACATGCATTCCTCTGAAATCTATCAATTTCAACTCGTTTTCCACAATTCTACAACACATGCAACATTAATATCATGCTTGCATTTCCACAATATACTTAACATACACAATGTTAACATAACTTCCATTCACCAAAACATTTACAATGTTTTACAACTTAAGACACACATAATGCTCCTAAAGTTCAATGTTATTACAAGATTTTCACTACATGATTATATATCAATAAACAAGTCCGGATATTTCTCACAGACTTCCAGCTCACGTTCCCAAGTGGCTTCCTCCACTCAGTGATGCTTCCACAAAACCTTCACCAAAGGGATGGTCTTGCCACGCAGAACTTGATCCTGCCTATCCAAGACCCGAACCGGTCTCTCCTCATACGAGGCATCCTCGTCTACCTCTAGGTCGGTCCAATCCAACATATGTGATGGATCTGGCTCATACTTCCAAAGCATACTCACATGAAACACGTCATGAACTCCGGACAACTGCGGCAGCAAAGCTAAACGGTAAGCAACCTCGCCAATCCTCTCGAGAATCTCAAAAGGACCAATAAACCGAGGGGACAACTTCCCCCTCTTCCCAAACCTCTTCAATCCTCGCCTAGGTGATATCTTCAGAAAGACATGATCACCCACCTCAAACACCAAAGGTCTCCTCCTACGGTCAGCATAAGATTTTTGACGACTTTGGGCTGTAACAAGCCTCCTACGGATAAGTTCAACTTTCTCCGTCGTTTCCCTCACCAACTCCAGACCCAACAAAGGTGCATCACCCACCTCGGCCCAACAAACTGGAGACCTACAAGGTCGGCCATACAAGGCCTCAAACGGTGCCATACCGATGCTAGACTGGAAACTGTTATTGTAGGGAAACTCTACCAAGGGCAAGTGCCCCTCCCATGTCCCGCTAAAGTCAAGGACACAACCTCGAAGCATGTCCCCAAGGATCTGAATAGTACGCTCGGACTGCCCATCAGTCTGAGGATGATAAGCCGTACTGAAGGTCAACTTAGTGCCCAAGGCACTCTGCAAACTCTGCCACAACCTAGCAGTAAAACAAGGATCTCTATTTGAGGCGATTGTCACTGGGATCCCGTGTAACCTCACTATGTCTCGAATGTACAAGTCGGCAAGATGATCTACCGAATCTCTCACATGCATAGGAATGAAGTGCGCCGACTTAGTTAACCGGTCTGCAACCACCCAGATAGCATCACTACCCCGCTGAGTCCTCGGAAGACCTACAACGAAGTCCATAGTGACATGCTCCCACTTCCACTCTGCAATAGGCAAGGGTTGCAACAAACCCGTTGGCCTCTGATACTCGACCTTCACTTGCTGACAAGTAAGACACTTCGATACGAAAACAGCCACATCTCTCTTCATACCCCGCCACCAGAATTGGCGACCCAAATCCCAATACATCTTAGTACCTCCCGGATGTACCGCAAGACGTGAATGATGAAACTCTCGGAGTACTTCCTCTCGGCAAGACTCCGGTACAAACAAACGGTCTCGGTATCTCACACTTAGGTCGGGATACACCGTCAAACCCTTCTCAACCTTCCCACTGGAGACTTTCTTCCAGAGGGATTCTACCTCAAGGTCACCTCTCTGTGCCTCTAACACTCAAGTCACAACTGTAGGCTGCGCAACAACAGCAAACAAGGATGCAGCCTCAACGAATTCACTCAGAAGCAAATCAAACTCACCAAGTGCCCCCAACATCTTCCACTCCCGAATGGCTATACAAGCTACATCACCTATGGATTTCCTACTAAGAGCGTCGGCCACAACATTGGCCTTCCCCAAATGATAATGCAACTCGAAGTCGTAATCCTCAATAAACTCCATCCACCTCCCCTGTCTCAAATTCAAGTCTTTCTGTGTAAACAGATATTTCAGACTCTTATGGTCCGAGAACACCTCGAATCTCTCACCATAAAGGAAATGCCTCCAAATTTTCAAGGCAAAGATCACGACCGCTACCTCTAGGTCATGCATAGGGTAGTTCTTCTCATGAATCTTCAACTGACGTGAGCCATAAGCCACCACTTTCCCCTCTTGCATCAACACACAACCCAAACCCTCTCGTGAGGCATCACAATAGACTGCATAACCCAGCCCTCTCTCCGGAATAATCAAGACCGAAGCGGTGGTCAATCTAACTTTCAACTCTTGGAACGACTTTTCACAAGTCTAACTCCATACAAATTTGACTCCCTTACAAGTCAGTCTAGTCAACGGCGAAGCCAACCAGGAGAAATTCTTCACAAACCGGCGATAATACCCAGCTAATCCTAGAAAACTGCGGATCTCAAACACACTCTTAGGCTGTGCCCAATCTTGCACTGCCTCAATTTTGGATGTATCGACAGACACCCCTTCCCCGGAAACCACATGGCCTAAGAACTTGACTTCTCCTAGCCAAAACTCACACTTCCCAAACTTGGCATACAGCCTATGGGCTCTAAGTAACTCAAGCACCACTCTCAAGTGTGCCTCGTGCTCCTCCTCTGAAGGTGAATAGATAAGAATGTCGCCCATGAAAACGACCACAAAACGATCCAAGAATTCCTGGAAGATCCGGTTCATTAAGTCCATAAAGACTGCTGGTGCATTGGTAAGCCCGAATGGCATCACCAAAAACTCATAATGGCCATACCGCGTACGGAATGCCGTCTTCAGAATATCCTCCTCCCTGACCCTCAATTGGTGGTAACCCGATCTCAAGTCTATCTTAGAGAAACAACAGGAACCCTTCAACTGGTCAAACAAATCATCTACACGGGGCATAGGGTACTTATTCTTGACCGTAGCCCAATTCAACTTCCGATAGTCGATATACAATCTCAAGGCACCATCTTTCTTTTTAGCAAAGAGGGCTGGTGCTCTCCACGGTGAAACACTAGGGCGAACGAAACCCTTATCTAGTAATTCCTGGAGCTGAACTTTCAACTCGACCAACTCTGCTGGAGCCCACATCACAGGTAATCCACACAGTCTCCATTCTATGAGTCCTTATCATGGTCCTGATGGTGTTATGGTTGGTAATGGGACCACCTTGCCTATTACACACATTACTAAGGCTACCCTCAATTCTAGATCTTCTTCTCTTCATTTAAATGATGTTCTGCTCGTTCCAGATATAAAGAAAGATTTACTGTCTGTAAGTAAACTTACCACTGATTTTCCTCTTCAGTTTGAGTTTAATGGCAATGGCTTTTTGATTAGGGACAGAACCACCAACCGAGTAGTCGCATAGGGCAGTAAACAAGATGGATTGTATACCTTTGACATCAAACATGAGGCATTCTTTTCTCAACGATTTCGACAAATAAACAGTGAGGGTTGGCACCAGCGGCTTGGACATCCATAGCCATGAATTGTTGATCACTTGCAGCGTCAGAATCTTATTTCTTGTGATTCAAAAAATAAAGTCTCCATAATGTGTACTAGTTGTCAAATGGGAAAATCATGTAGGCTGCCTTTTTTATCAATTGATGATTCAATAAAAACTCCTTTTTCTAAGATTCATTGTGATTTATGGGGACCAGCTCCTGTTCGATCCAAGGACCAATTTCGTTTTTATGTCATCTTCATTGATGCTTTTTCCTGATTTACATGGTTTTATCCTCTGCGTCGCAAATCCAATTTCGTTGACACCTTTGATCACTTTCACAAGTATATCACTTGCCAGTTTGATGCTAAGGTTTGCATTTTTCAGAGTGATGAAGGCGGTGAATTTGCTGATGGTAGTTTTGTTCGACATTTGGCCAACTTGGGTATTCACCATCAATCTGCCTGTCCAAAAACACCAGAACAAAATGGCACTGTTGAACGAAAACATCGCAATATTACTGAACTTGGTCTCACTATGTTGTTCCATGCTCATCTTCCACCTCGATTTTGGGTTGAATGCTTTTCCACCGATGTTTTCTTGATCAATCGCTTACCATCTCCACACTTAGATATGGATTCTCCGTTTTTCCGACTCTACAGCAAACTTCCACATTATGCTACTTTTCGGGTATTTGGCTGCAAATGCTTTCCCTATCTTGGGGATTATCGGGAACATAAACTTGCTCCAAAATCCCTTCCATGTGTATTTATCGGTTACAGCTCAAAACACAAAGGCTATCGCTGTCTTTACCCACCCACTGGTCGGGTTTATATTTCTCGCCATGTTGTTTTTGAATATGTTGTCCTTCCCTTTCGTGACCCCTCTTGTCTTTATGCCTCCAGTGCTTTTGAAGGGGAATTGTGCACATTTTCAGATTGGGAGGCTACAACTCAACCTATTGTTTCTGCTCCGCTTCCTGCTGTGTTCCTTCCACCCTTACCACCGTCCAGCTTTGCTCCTCCTTTAGTGCCGCCAACCGGGCCTTCCATGGTTCCAGCTACTGCACCTTCTGTTCCTACTGATTCTTATGTTGGGGTTGTTGCCCTTCCTCCACCTTCTGATGACTCTCACACTGGTTTCTCTGCTGAGCCCTCAGCCATTATTCCTGTTGCTGCATCCTGTTCTCATTGCATGGTAACGCACTTCCAACTTGGACTTCATCGGCCTAATCCAAAGTATTTACATTTTAATGTTGTGACTTCGTGCTTTGATATTCCGCGCGAACCGCGGTCTCTCAAATCTGCCTTATGTCACCCTGGGTGGATGGCGGCTATGCGGGACGAACTAGTCGCTCTTGACGCCAATCATACCTGGGATCTTGTTCCCTTCTCATCATCCCTGAATGTGGTGGGATGTAAATGGGTTTATAAAGCCAATATTAAGGCTGATGGTTCTCTCGAATGTCTTAAAGCACGCTTAGTTGCAAAAGGATTTCATCAAATTGTTGGTCTTGATTTTTCTGAAACCTTCTCTTCGGTTATCAAACCCGGTAGTATTCGTATTGCCCTCACAGTGGCTGTGGTCAAAGGGTGGGAAATTCGCCAACTCGATGTGAAGAATGCTTTTCTTCATGGGTTTCTCTCTGAACCTGTTTATATGCAGCAACCTCCTGGGTTTGTAGATCCTCATTATCCCCATCATGTCTGCAAATTGAAGCGAGCTCTTTATGGCCTCAAGCAAGCTCCTCGGGCATGGTTTGATCGTCATAGTACCTTTCTACTTGGCCTCGGTTTTTTCTTGCTTGACCGAGCTCAAATGGGTTCTTGCAAACCGTTATCCACCCCCATGCCATTGAAAGGTCACTACTTCCCTGCTAATGATGCCCCTTATCCAGATATTACTCATTATCGTAGCATTGTGGGCGCACTTCAGTATTTGACGTTTACACGCCCAGACATCTCCTACAGCGTCAACTTTGTCTGTCAATTTATGCATGCACCCACTATGTCACATTTTAAACTTGTAAAACGAATTCTTCGTTATATCAGTGGTACTGTCCACTTTGGTATGAGTATTTTGTCATCTAGTACTCTTGATCTTTATGGCTTCTCCGATGCTGAGTGGGCTAGTTGTTCTCTTACTCGTCGTTCTACCTCCGGGTTTTGTACCTTCCTCGGTAGCAATTGTATATCCTGGAGTGCTAAGAAGCAATCCACTATGGCTCGCTCTAGCACAGAAGCAGAATATCGGTCCACGGCTTCTACAGCTGTGGAACTTACTTGGCTATCCTTCATTCTCCGTGACATTGGGATTTCTCTTCCTCGCTCTCCCATTCTTCACTGTGACAACATCAGTGCTCTTTACATGACCATCAATCCCATGTTCCATTGCGTACCAAACATATTGAAATTGACTATCACTATGTTCGCGAAAAAGTTGCCCTTGGCACCCTTGAGACTCGGTTTGTGTCTTCTTCTCACCAGCTAGCAGATATTTTCACCAAGCCACTCTCCAAGATTTCTTTTTGTGCTCTTCGTGACAAACTGGGCCTCGTGTTTGACCCTCGGCTCACTTTGAGGGGGAGTGATAAGGCAGCAGATTCAAAAGATCTTCTCAAATCACAAGATTCTACCATCCAATCTCAATCTCCTTGATTGGGATTATCTTTAATCTCCTTGATTGGCCCTATCTTTCTATTGTTATATTTATCCCTGTATTTACTATTATTGTAATTATCTTGTAATTGGCTGAGCTAACCCAAGGCACACATCTCTATATAATATAATGGAAGCACTCTCTAGACTCACCTTGAGTTAGAGTTCTCAAAGTCTCTTTAACACAGCCTTGAGATATGCGTCTTAGGTGCGTCTTGTACGCCTTTTATGCATAAGCATATGAGGGAGTTGGAGTCACTACTATGCGGCTTGCACAGTAGTGACTATTGTGCTACACATAGGAATTATTTCAGATTTTATTTTGATGATACGAACTATTCAATTTTAAAAAAAAATATTGAGTAGAACATATCTGTAAAAAAATCAAGTTGATCAGATATCGATAGACTCTTCATCAACTCGCATTTGTTTATATAAAAAAATAAATATGTAAGTACTAAACTGAATACAAATGTGAGTTGATAAAAAATCTATCGATATCTGATCAATTTGATTTTTTACAAGTATGTTCTACTTAATGTTACTTAAAAATTGAACAGTTCAAATCATGAAAATAAAGCCTGAAATAATTCTCATGAACCACACAACAGTCACTACTGTGCAAGCCGCACAGCAGTGACCCCTGATCCGCAAGTGAGGAGTACACACATGAAAAGTGTCTTTGGCTCTTGTTAATTAAATTTAGTCTAGTAAATGGTTTGAACATACAAAAATAAATAAATAAACTCCTAGCGCAATTATATTCTATAGGAAAAATTAAGTAAATAATCGATTAAGAAAAACATGGTTAATGCTCAATGAGAAACTCAATCACTACAATTCACTTTCACTAAAGCAAAACTTTCTTCTTTGCAATGAACCTTGAGTAAAAAAGCGTTTACACATTTATATTTAATTTGATGTATTTATTTATTGTTTTAAACTATTTACTAAATATAAAAATTTATATTTATCATTTGAAATGCTTACATCTTGCCTTGTGAGTGGTAAAATGCCTCACATTATGCATTCCCCTTTTAAAAATTTTGATATAATATATATTACAAAAATAGGAAACACTAAAGGGTGTGCACCATATCCACCATTTAACTAAAAAGAAATATAGCATAACTTTAATTTTCTGAATCATAACTATAAAAAAAATAAATATCATTACTAAACACAACATGAGGCATAACTAATTAACTCGGGAATCATAAGTAAAATAATGTCATAATTAAAGAAGAAAATTGATCATAATTGAAGAAGAAAATGACATAACTAGAGGTGCATATGATACACCATTTTTAATGGAGTGTGTATTAGAATTTCCCTATAAAAATACATAACAAAGATGCATATATATGTCAAAGGCTTTCCCCATGGTATATATCTGGGCTTAAACTAAAGAGCATTTGTTGGGCAACATTAATTGAGGAGTTTACAGCAGAATCTGGCTGCAATTAGGTTCCTTGATTAATTTGTTGGCTAATCTCTTTCGATGTATCCTCTGAAGTAATACACATACCAATGGCAAGGCTCTCTCTCTCTCTCTCTCTCTCTCTGTCTCATGTTTTCTCCAATAATAATAATATTTGTTATTCCGGATCAACTAATTTCTTTAATATAATTGAATTTTGAAAACACAACTTAATAATATTTCTTGTTTAAGAACAAACTTGATCATAACAATAATACCTGTACGGGAAAGAAATAAAACCTTCTCGTATAATCCTGTTGATCAAGTCTGCGTTCCTCTGTACGACGTCGCTTTATCACTTGAAAACACAAACGTGAGCTAGCTGGCGGGTGTGTGCCGGAAACCTCTCTGATGCCTAAGTCAATAAGCTTGACAAGTAGACAAAAGCTCTATGTATTCAGAAAGCAAAGTTGTGTGTTACCTCCCCATAGGTGATGCTTATGAGCTTTTATAGGTTTCGAGTGGCACAATCCTAGTAGGACTCTTACTCCTCCATGTAGAGTTCTTCTAGGATTCATAGTCCTGAAGGATAACGCTTATCTCCAAACACCCCCCTCACTTCTTAAACCAAGTGAGATGGTTTTACCATGGCCGAACTACAATACGACCGAAATAACACTGCTATACTATACAGGCAGGTATGGCCCATCTAACTACTAGTTCGGCTCTTTCCTTCCTTGCTTCTATCCCGGCTGCGAATGCTAAGACCGAGCTATCCATAGAAGTGTCAAGCCGAACTAACTCAAACAGTCCTGAAGAAGGTTCTCTCATACTCCGGTTAGAGGAGATGTCCAGGCTAATCCGTAATATGCCGCAACCGAGCTACCCCGTGCCCATCTGACAACCGAACTAACCGTAGTACTCCTTTGAACCGAACTAACCGTAGTACTTCTTTTGACCGGTGTATCCACTATCTTTCGTATTTGGACCTATCTCGGCCTAACACCCAGCTCGGCCCAATTTATATATATAAATTACCCTCTCAATTGCCCCTTAATTCCATCTGCATAGCATGATAGGGATTATCTGTTCAACAGCCGAGCTAGAGTCCCGAAGCCTTTCCAGCCGAGCTACAACCATTTAGCTTACCCAGCCGAGCTGAACTTAAGCCAAGCCGTTCTTATCCGGTCACAACGTCTTTTCAATCACCAAAACTGAATCGTTTCCTATTCTGTATACACGTGGCACGCTCCCATTGGCTGAACGCAGCTGTCAACGCCGTCTTCGTATTTCGCAATTTTTGAACAGTTCCCGCCCTTTCTCTCTCTTTCCACAAAACAAATCCTCTGTCTTTGAATCACTTACCAACACTATTCACCTTCTTCTCTCTCTGTGCCTCTGCTTCTCCAACCTCTGAGTTCCCTGAGTTCGTGTTCTTCGTTGGTGCAGTTGCCTCCATCACTAGCTTCATCTTCTTCCTCTGGTAAGCTTCAAAAAACCTGTTTGTACTCTTCATATTTTCATACTTGTTTTTTCTATTTTTGCAAAACACTCTTTTGTTTCCATTTTCTGCGTAGCTTTGTGTTTCATGTTTTCACAAAACACTATTTTTGCTTTCCATTCTCTGCGGGTTCTGTACATTTTCTAGAAAAAACTTTATAAGAACCACTTGAATCTATGAAACCTGTAGAAACACTGATTTTGATCCACAAACTTGTCCCGACCGAACTAGGATACTGTTTGTGCTATATATTTAGATTAATTCAGACAATAACCGAACTAGAACTTGTAGATATAGCAGTAGTTTCAGTAGCTTACCAACTCCTGATTCACTTTAGCCGAGATAAGCTTACCGAACGAAGTTTGAACTTTAGCAAACTAGGAACCTTGGCCTTCAACCGAGCTAAGCCTTTGGGGCTAAGCCAGCTTTCTTAGTTTCTAAACCAAACTCAGAAAGCTGCCCCTAGAGGCTCGACCGAAGTAACAAAACCCATAGGTCAAACCGAACTAACCAAAACATCTTGTTGAAATCAAGATAGAACCTGTGGCATCCCACGTAACCGAAGTAGGACTCCTTTTATGTTGCTTTAATTTTGTAGCACGGTCAACGATCTGTGCTTAACACCTTTGTTTTCCACTTTGCAGACCTAGGTTGCCCAGGCACTCCTCTGCGCGCTCAACCGAGCTACTGAGCACATTCTTCCGACCGAACTAATTTATTTATAACTTATAGAATAAATGGGAAAGTATAGGTTTTTGGTAGAAACCCCTGGTGGCCTAGCCGAATTTCGTAAGGATTACAACATACTTGACGACGTCCACCTAACTCTAGCTGAAAAAGATACCACACCTTGGGGAAACCCCGGTTTTGTACCCTTTACCTTTTTGTCCACAATAGAAACCGGACTAAGATTTCCAGTCCAACCCTTAATTTGTGAATTCCTTAAACAAACCAGAATATGCCCAACCCAACTATCCACTAATTCATACCGTATAATAATGGGAATTACCGAACTAAACTGCCAAGCCGGTCTCAACCTCAGCCTAGCCGAAATATTTCACCAATATTCCTTAGGATCAAAAGAAGATGGGTGGGTCTACTATTTAAGAATCCGCCGTCGCCGAGAGAAGACAATAAAAGGTACACCAGATAAAAACCTAAACGACGACGATTTTTTCTAGGTGTCTGGGAACTTTGAAGACCATCAAGCCCAGATTCCTGGTCGAAATATAAACTGGCAAAAAGGAATCCCCGGTATAACTTATTTCGGCTATATGCATCCTTTTGTTTTACTTCGGTTTCTAGTTTCATAACCGATCTAACAGTTGTATTCTTTTTGTAGATTCTGCCCATATTGCATCCTTGTACAGTTACCCTAACCTGAACATACTCCGCGCCGCACTACGTGTTGAAGAAAGGAATTGGGCTAAGCTGTTAGATTTTGAGCCGACCTACAGATACAGCGGTCGCCAGAAAGCCAGAGTAACCGATTTCCTTCTTGAAGACGCACCAGAACCGGACCCAACCTTGCCCCAAATCAACCTTGTTCCTTTGACTGCCGAACAAGAAATGGCAAAAAAGAGCAGGGTAAGGGCACTTCTAACCGAAACCAACAGACCTGAAGTACCGCTCCAGAGTCAAACCCAGGAAACTGTGGTGGCTCTTTCCTCTCAACAGCCCTCGACATCTCAGGGGCACAAACGTGCCCGGACTAGCCAAGCTGAGCAACACCTTGTCGACGAGGACGAGCCCATTCTTCCACTGAGCCCTCAACCCAGCCCTCAACCGGAGCAATCCGACCATGCTGACACCTCGAAATGGGCTCCAAGTCTTACCTTTCAAAACTGAGATATCCAGGACATGGACTCGGTGGTTGCTGAGAAGGACCACTTGTTGGCCTTTAACCTTGCCAAAAGTGTGTGCCTTCCAAAGGACCTGGAGCACTACCAAAAACAACTAAACACCGAGCTGAAGGCAATCCGGTCTTCAACAAAATCAATGATCCTGGTAAGTGGCTCTCTGTTTTCTTTGTCTAATGTTTCCCAACTGTCAGTACGGCTAAAGAGAGTTACTATTTTGCAGGCCATTCAGAAGAACAACATTGCGCACAGGAAAGTGTTGGAGTTGAGGAGAACAACAAGGGAGGCCATGGCAGAAGCCGAGGCCAAGAACACCGAGCTAAAACAATCCCAAGCTAAGACCGCAGAGCTGGAGGCTGAGGTAACTCGTCTAACCGGACTAGTTGCCTCGGCTAACAGTGACAGACAGCGAGCTGTTACCGAAGTGAAAGACAAATACTTGTGGGAGATGGCGCAGCTTGAACATGCTAAGGATGCCGAAATATTAGTCCTGAAGAAGAAGGCTGAGGACGCCGAGCGCAAAGGTTTCAAGGATGGCGAGGCTGCATACATCCCCCAGTGTGAAGCTGCGAAGGACTTGTTCTTCAAATGCGGCTGGAGGGGTGCTGTGGAGCAGCTCGGTTGTGGGCCTGACACCGAGGTCTACAATGCTCCACAGTATTTCATTCCGGCCTCACTGGCGGAGTATGCTGCCGAGCTCCAGAAACAATTTCTCGAAGCGTCTGACGATAAAGAAGAAGAAGAGGAGCAAATTGAAACTCCGGCCGTCAATGCGCCTGCCAATGATCAGTCAGCTTAGTTGGAGCCAACGGTCGAAAACTTGACGACCGAAAATGTGCTTCCAACCGAGACCAGGCTTCCAACCGAGACTACTCATACCTTTGAAACCGGAGTCAGTGTTGAAATTGCAGCCGATCTTGATGATTTTTTCAACTAATTCTGCATCTTTTTTTTTTTTTTTTTTTTGAACTTGTAACCGGGCTGCGGCCCTTCCTTTGTACTTCTGTTTTATCTTAATGAAAATTTTTCTTTTTCTGCTCAATCTCTCATTTCAGTTTGCTGTCCTGTTTGTGCTTGCATTCTTTGAATGATTGCTTCTCTTGGTGCAAGTGTTATTTCGGTATTTCTGTTTGGTCATTCTGGGCTTATCCAGCCAACCACTCTTCAGCCATAAACTTACTTCGGCTGAAGAGTAAGAAGAGTTGGTTTAATCTAGCCGACCACTCTTCAGCCATAGACATACTTCGGCTGAAGAGTAACAAGAGTTAATGTAATCCAGCCAACCACTCTTCAGCCATAAACTTACTTCGGCTGAAGAGTAATAGGAGTTGGTTTAATCCAGCCAACCACTCTTCAGCCATAAATTTACTTCGGCTGAAGAGTAATAATAGGAGTTGGTTTAATTCAGCCAACCACTCTTCAGCCAAAAACTTACTTCGGCTGAAGAGTAACAAGAGTTGGTTTAATCCAACCAACTACTCTTCAGCCAAAAACTTACTTCGGCTGAAGGGTAACAAGAGTTGGTTTAATCCAGCCAACCACTCTTCAGCCATAAACTTACTTCGGCTGAAGAGTAATAGGAGTTGGTTTAATCCAGCCAACCACTCTTCAGCCATAAACTTACATCGGCTGAAGAGTAATAGGAGTTGCTTTAATCCAGCCAACCACTCTTCAGTCAAAAACTTACTTCGGCTGAAGAGTAACAAGAGTTGGTTTAATCCAGCCAACCTCTAAGTTGGTTTTTCTAGCCAACTTAGAATAAAGTATTTGGGTGTTCCGACCAAATATCCTGCAGCCTGGATCCTAATCCTGGGCTTAGGGGGGATGTTGGTTTAATCCAGCCAACCTCTAAGTTGGTTTTTCCAGCCAACTTAGAATAAAGTGTTTGGTTGTTCCGACCAAACGTCCTGCAGCCTGGATCCTTATCCTGGGCATAGGAAGGTTCATAGTTGGTTATTCCGGCCAACTATGTTTACAATGTTCTTAACTCACTAAATTTACCTTTTACTGAAAACAATTATATTAGAAAGAATCGACTTGTTTTATTGAGAAAGTAAAAAATTACATATGCTTAAAAGAAAAAAAAAAAGCTAAAAATAATATAACTTGAGATTGGCAGTGTTCCATGGCCTGGGAATTGCTTTACCGTCCTCATCTTCTAAGTGGTATGCCCCTTTGCCTGCTAATCCGACCACTTTGTAATGTCCTAACCAGTTAGGCGCTAGCTTTTCATCTCCTGGTACCAAGGTATTTCCCATCACTTTGCGCAGTACCCAATCTCCGATCTTGAACTGCCTTGGATGCACTGTTTTGTTATACTTTCTGGATAATTCTTGTTGGTAGGAGGCGATGTGAACCAATGCTCTATCTCTTCTCTCTTCCGCAAGGTCAAGTTCCAATGCTATGGCTTTGCCATTTAAGTCTGGGTCAAAGTTTTCACTTCGAATTGTGGGGAGACCAACTTCTAATAGGATGACTGCTTCCATGCCATAAGCTAAGGAGAATGGTGTTTCTCCTGTTGATCGGCGAGGTGTGGTGTGGTAAGCCCATAAAACATGAGGGAGCTCTTCTGCCCACTTGCCCTTCGCTCTCTCTAACCTTTTCTTCAATCTATCCAAAACTACCTTGTTTGATGCCTCTGCCTGACCATTTGCTTGGGGATATGCCGATGTAGAATTGTAGAATTCTATCTTGTACTCTTCACAAAAGCCCCTGAAAATTCTGCCGTCAAACTGAGTGCCGTTGTCTGATATCAATGCCTTTGGTATGCCAAATCGAGTGATGATATTTTGCCAGACAAACCTTTTCACATCTTTTTCCTTGATTAACACCAAGGCTTCTGCTTCCACCCATTTTGTGAAGTAATCGGTTGCTGCAAGGAAGAACTTCCTGTTACCGGGTGCTGTTGGAAGTGGTCCTACTATGTCCAATCCCCACATTGCGAAGGGCCATGGACTAGTTAAAGGTAGAAGTTCTCTGGCAGGTTGGTGTATTTGATGTGCGAACTTTTGGCATTTTTCGCACTTTTTGACATATTTCTCGGAATCTGCTTGCATGTATAGCCACCAATATCCTTGCGAGATTGCTCTGTATGCCAGTGATCTTCCTCCTTGATTGCTGCCGCATACACCCTCATGTATTTCGAATAGGAATGCTTCCACTTTGCTGGGGTGAACACACTTTAAGTAAGGTCCTGAGAATGACTTTTTGTACAATGCCAAGGATGGAGAGAGCCAAAATCGCTGCGACTTTGCTCTTATTCTGTTGGCATCTTTCTTCTCTTCCGGTAAGGTGCCGTCTTTTAGGAACAGTATGATGGCGCCTATCCAAGAAGGGCCTAACTCTGCACAACATACTTCTTCTGCTTCGGGGTCTTCTATACTTGGTCTAGGTAGGTAGTCGATCAGCAATGGATGAGGGATGGAGGTGTCTGCCATTGAGGCGAAGCCTGCTAGTTCATCTGCTCTACTATTTTCCTCCCTGCCGATTTGTTTTATCCTGACTACATCAAATTTTTTTACCTATGTTCTGACCAACTCTTGGTACTTGGCCATCCTGTCATCCTTTGCTTCGTAGTCGCTAGATATTTGGTTTACCACCAGCTGTGAGTTACTGTAGACCATTAGCTCGGTGGCCTTCATGTGGAATGCTAACTTGAGACCTGCAAGAAGCGCTTCATACTCTGCTTCGTTGTTTGATGCTGGGAAGCCAAGGTTGATCGCCTGTTCCACTACTAGGCCATCCGGAGAGATGAGGACTATGCCAAGCCCTGCTCCATGCCGGTTGGATGCTCCATCCACAAAGAGCTTCCACATCTCTCCCACGAACAACTTCCAGCAAGTAGAGGGATCAGATGATGCCTTGGGATCTTCCTTGTTGCTGGTGTCTTCTTCAAGGTCCATGCTTGCTGTCTGCCCCTCACCATCTGGTTGTACCAAGTCTTGTTTTGTTGGTGAGTCTTGACTTGGTGTAGCATGGTTTGCTTTTTCCTTCCTTGCCTTACTCTGGTCTGCCTTGAGGCCTGACTGAGTTGCCAGTACTAGGGGTTGCGTTATTCCGACGTCAACTTCCATCCCTTGTTCAGTTGCTTCAGTCAAGTCGACTGGGCAGATATGATGACTTCCTGGGGTGAATTCTGCGACGAAGTCTGCCAATGCTTGTGCCTTTATTGCGATTCTGGGTTGGAACTTGATGTCGTATTGCCCCAACTCAACTGCCCACTTTAAGATTCGCCCAGAGAAGTTAGCCCTCTCGAACAGAGCTTTTAATGGGAAGGCTGTGAAGACAACTATAGTGTGGGCGTGAAAGTAGTGCGACAACTTTCTTGAGGCTATCATCAAGGCCAATGCCAGTTTCTCCAATGGCAAGTACCTTGTTTCGACGTCTAATAATGTCTTGTTGACATAATAGATGGGCAGATGTTGGATTCCTTCTGCACGGACCAACACTGCGCTGATTGCGTGCTGCGAGACTGCTAGGTACAAGAAGAGTTCTTCTCCAGGAATTGGAGTTACGAGTAGTGGTGGAGAAGACATGTATTCCTTCAACCTTTCCAGAGCTTGGTCGCATTCGTCGTCCCATTCAAACTTGGCTTTCAGAGCATGGAAGAATGGTCGTAGTCTGTCTAACGATTTGATGCATAGAGTTATGAAGGATGTCACTTCCTGATCTGGTTCATGCATGGCGATTTGATGGTAGCCTCTGTATGCATCCAGAAAGCTAAGTCGGTTGTGCCCTGCCGTTAGGTCGACCAGTTGATCTATCCGTGGTAGAGGAAAGGTGTCTTTTGGGCACGCCTTGTTGACTATTTTGTAGTCGACGCAGACACGCCACTTGCCATTCTTTTTAGGCACTACGACCGTGTTGGAGATCCATCTTGGGTAGTGCACCTCTCTTATCACTCCTGCCTCCAGCAGGTTTCCTATTTCTTCCGCCACTATCTCGGCGTGGTGGAGTGCCGATCTGTGGGTGCGCTGTATGATTGGTCTGGCGGACGGGTAGACGTTGAGTTGGTGATAGATGAAGTTGGGATCAATGCCTGGCATGTCGTATGGTGACCAGACGAACACTTCGATGTTAGAGGTCAAAAATTCTAAGACCTCTAATCTCTCAGTGCTGGACAACGACAAACCGAGCAGAAAGAACTTATCCAGGTTCTTTTCATCTATTCTTATTTCTACCAAGCCTTCCACTGCTTTCTGGCTAGCCGCTTTGCCAACATCTGCGAATAGTTCATTACTCTTAGGTTCTTCCACCGAATGAACGTATCCTTTGACAGTGCGGCTACCATTCACTGTGACAAAGCACTATTTTGACATGATCTGGTCTCCATAGACTTTTTCTATTACTCCGGTGTCGTTGGGGAACCGCATTACTTGGTGGTAGGATGACACCACCGATCGCATGGCATGTAGCCATGTTCGGCCCAAAATGATGTTGTAAGTGGAGGGGACCTTCAACACCCAGAACTCCACTTGTTTTGTAACACTCCCTGCTCTGACTAGGAGGATTATTTTGCCGACGGGCCATTCTGGCATGGAGTTGAATCCGATCAGGAGAGATACGGCGGGTGCCAAGCCTTTATCTTGTAACTTCAATTGTTTAAAGGCTTCGTAGTACATGATTTCACATGAACTACCCTGGTTAATCAGAATCCGCTTGACGTCAAAATCCTTGACTCGGAGAGTGACGACCAGGGAGTCATTGTGAGGGCAATATATCCTTGCCAAGTCTTTATCCGAAAAAGACATGACATTCGTGGCCTCTGTCTTTCCCTTCTTAATGGTGGGTTGGGCACTTAGCACTTCTCTCAAGTGCTTAGCTTTTTTTTTATTGATCCTCTGAGCTCGCATACACGCTCAGGTTCGAAGACTCCATGTATCACGTTAATTACGCCTTGAGGTGGGGCGTCAATTGGCATACCATTGGGGTTATTATGGTCCTGGGGTGCTGGTTGCGCCCCTCCTTCGATGTATTTATCCAGGTGGCCTGCTGCCACCAACTCCTCCAAGTACTGTGTCAATGGCGTGCAATTCTCAGTGCGGTGTCCCTTTTTCTTTATGGAAGGTGCACCGTGACCTGTTGTCGTAGTCCTTCTGAGCCTCGCCTAGCTTGGCTGGCGACTTGACAAAAGGCTCGTCTCGAATCTCACTAAGTATTCGGTAGATCGGTTTCTTGAACACTGTGGTTACGGCAGTGCGGACTCTCAACCATCTTTTGTCCTGGTCTTCTTCATTGTTTCTTCTGCTACGTCCATTTCTGTTCGGACGGTCTATCGTGTTGACCTTTGCTGAGGTCTTCTTTTCTGGTGCTGTGGTCACGCCAGGTTTTGCTTTGGCACGTGCGCCATCCTCTTCCACCCTGATGTGCTGATGCACTCTTTCCATCAGGGCTTCCATGGTGAGGGGCAGTGTCATGGTGATAGAGTCACTTAGTCTGTTCCCGACTGGGAGGCCTCTTTGTCTTCTTGAATGGCGAGATTGGTGGGGCAGATCCCCAATTTGGTTGAAGGTCCCCGATGGCTTGTTATAGGATCTCAGGGTCTCCTTGTCACCCATGTCGATGGAGAGTAGCTGGTCGATCTCCACCAGGGTTTTAGTGTTTGTTCGGAACCTTGTTACGAACGCCTCCGCTAATTGTGCCAAAGAGGCTATGCTACCCTCCGGAAGTTTCTCAAACCAAGTCAAGCCTAAGTCGCCAAGGCTAGATGGGAAGAGAATACAAATCAAGGCCTCGTTCCGTCGGTATACAGCCATGACCTGGCGAAAGTGGCTCAGGTGTGAGTAGGGATCCGTCTTCCCTTCGTATGTGGTGAATTTGGGCTGTAGGAAGCCTGATGGTAGGGGCGCATTCTCTATCGCCGGAACGAACGGTGAGGTTTGTAGTCTCGCCAATGCCTTGTCCGTTGGTTCGTAGGCAGGGCGCGGTATTGGCATTCCTACCTCGACGCTTCCGTGCGTCCGAGGAGCCAACCGCTGTAAGGCAGAGACTCTATGCGGATCACATGCCCTGGCGTCCTCCTTCCATCGTGCCTTCTCTTCTAGCACGGATCATAGGTCGGATGATCTGGGCAACTCTGTCTGCCTAGATCTTGTCTAGTGTGTATGCGAGGGCCAATATGTGCTTCCTTCGGTGTACGACCTCTCAGATCTCGTCCTCTCAGACCTGCAGTGACGAGTTTTGGAAGATCTAGATTACGTGTCGCCTGTCCTGAGGCTCTTGTTCTCCGCTTGAGAGGGTGTAGTATTCCTACTACGACTTTCCGAGTGGCGAGGGGGCGTCTTGTTTGTGCGCCCCTCTCCTGTCGCCACTTGCTTTCCCTTTACCTGGCGCTTTAGAGTTTCCATGTCCGCTGCCATCCGATGTATCAACTCATCCTGCTCCTTGACGCGATCCTCCAGAGCCTGGGGATCAATCCTCCTCCTTTGTCTGTCTGGACTATGTGAACGGGAGTGATGAGGGCTGTTAGTCCACCTTCTTCCTCTCGTATCCCTCCTGAGATTCTGCCTTTGTGGCTCCAAATACCCCATGGGAGGGACAAGGGGTAGACCCTCGCGCCTCGCACCTCCCTCTGGTGTTTGTCCGTCAATGGCGGATTGTGGCAAATCTTCGTTGTGCGCCATTGATTCTAAAGAAGAAAAGCTTGATCAAGAGGTTTTGTTCCTGTCTGAATTCCCACAGACGGCGCCAATTGTACGGGAAAGAAATAAAACCTTCTCGTATAATCCTGTTGATCAAGTCTGCATTCTTCCGTATGATGTCGCTTTATCACCTGAAAACACAAATGTGAGCTAGCCGGCGGGTGTGTACCGGAAACCTCTCCGATGCCTAAGTCAGTAAGCTTGACAAGTAGACAAAAGCTCTATGTATTCAGAAAGCAAAGTTGTGTGTTACCTCCCCATAGGTGATGCTTGTGAGCTTTTATAGGTTTCGAGTGGCACAATCCTAGTAGGACTCTTACTCCTCCATGTAGAATCCTCCTAGGATTCATACTTCTGAAGGATAACGCTTATCCCCTAACACCCCCCTCACTGCTTAAACCAAGTGAGATGGTTTACCATGGCCGAACTACAATACGACTGAAATAACACTGCCATACTATACAGGCAGGTATGGCCGATCTAACTACTAGTTCGGCTCTTCCCTTCCTTGCTTCTATCCTGGCTGCGAATGCTAAGACCGAGCTATCCATAGAAGTGTCAAGCCGAACTAACTCAAACAGTCCTGAAGAAGGTTCTCTCATACTCCGGTTAGAGGAGATGTCCGGGCTAATCCGTAATATGCCGCAACCGAGCTACCCCGTGCCCATCTGACAACCAAACTAACCGTAGTACTCCTTTGAACCGAACTAACCGTAGTACTTCTTTTGACCGGTGTATCCACTGTCTTTCGTATTTGGACCTATCTCGGCCCAGCACCCAGCTCGGCCCAATTTATATATTTAAATTACCCTCTCAATACTTAACGTGCACAAAATTTTACATATTAAATTTTTTTTCTACTCACATGAAGGTGGGATCGATGCTTGAGATCGTTTCTTCCATCTTGCTTTGCATGGATTTTTTCCATCCCAATGAAGAAGTGGGGGGAGAATGAGTTTTGCTTTTTCCGTTCTGTTTTAACCTACCCCTCTCGAGTTATATTTATTAAATATATTTATATATTAAATAATATATATATGCATATATTCTTTAATTTTTTTTCAATATAATATGATTAAACTATTAAAACAATACACTTACCATTCATTTTCACTCATTTATTTTTTCATTTTACATATTTTAGTCTTTATTAATTATAAATTATTATCTATAGTATACTATGTTATCTCTAATAATAATAATAATAATAATAATAATATTATTATTATTATTATTATTATTATTTAACTTGAAAAATTAACCGGCCTGCCTCACCCTACCCTCAATACCAACTTAATTTGTCCCGCCCTCGATATATATATATATATATGGGGTTGGGGCGAGGGTGGGGACGAGACTTACAAACCTATTTGAAACTCACCTCGTGGCCATCCCTATACACCATTACGTCATTTGGGATCCACACTTTATATGAGAGACGAATAAACAATCACATCATATGCGATCCACACTTTATATGAGAGAAAAATAAACTAGTGTGTATAGTTTTGTAATACCTTTGTTTTGATCTCAATCCTACATTTTAGTAACAGATAAATTATTATGAATTGTGATAAATTACTAACCAAAACAATTGATCTAAGTGAGAAAAAAAAAAAAATCATATTTAACAAGCTCTTCTGACAACCCTAATTCAACATACAAAAAATGCAAATTACAAAATTAGACAAAAACAAATAAGTGCCTTCACTACAATAAATTAAGACTTTAGACATAAAAATTTAAGGACAAAATTATTTTTTAGTGAGAAAGTATTTTTATTGCCAAAAATATTATTATTATATTTTTAACGACGAAATTAGACATGATGAATTATTATCTTTTTGGAACAAATTTTTTTGTTTTAAGAGATAAACATTTTTTGAATCAAATTAACTTTCTCTAAAAGTACATTTATTGGCGATATTTTCAAAAAATTGTCTCTAGAATTTTTTTTAAAACTTTTTGAGACAACCTTTTAGCGATTATTCTCGCAACAATAAGAATTGATCCTTAAATATTTTTTACAATAAAATTTTTACTTTTCAGGACAAAAAATGTATGATTCCCACCATAGCCAAGAAATATTGTGCCCCTTGGTGGGTTGACTCCAAATCCAATTTTGTGATCTCGACTATTTTGTAGAGTCTATTGAGAAGATCATTTATATAAAATAAAATAAAATAAATCAAATTAATTTATATATTAATAGTCACATAATCGAATTGTATTTGTTTTTAAAAATAAATTATTTATTAAAAAGATGAACACAAACTATGATTTAACCGCTAGTATGATTTAATTATGTGACTATCTCCATCTGATGTATTCTATATTTTATATGAATGATCTACTAGATAGGTTTATAAGATGAGCAAAATAATGAAATTATAACCAGAATGGGCCGGGTGCCTCTATTTACACACCACCTTTCATCTCAAGGCACACAACTACTCAATGCACTCCTTTAGTAATTTGATAAATAAGAAATTTGCTCAATACACTCCACAATCTTCCATCTTTACCCTTATTCACACATCCCATCCACAATCTTTAATCTTCCATATTCTACGCCTCCACTTCAAAAACACACACAATGTCCCCCTCCATTTTCTGTTTTGTCATTCCAGAGGTTTAGGAACCAGTCTAAACCGATCTCCATTCGTGCTGAAGGTGACTTCACTCCATTCTTCTCTTGTTCATGACCTTCTCCATGGATGCACAGTTTTGGAAAAACCAAAAATAAAAAAATAAATTTGTTATAAGTGTTCAGAAATACAAAGTCGAGCTAAGTTCAAAAGTTCGATTGTTGAAAATCGAACAAATGCTATAAGTTCAGAACTTATTAACTAAACATGTGGACTATGTTCGACGCTAGAAAATCGAACAATTAGAACTTGTTCGATTGTAGATAGTCGAACATGAGTACATTGTTCAAATCTGGGTATCTGAATGAATGAAAACGGTTTATCCCTTAGCAAGTACATGAAAACTAAAAAAATAAATAAATGAAAAACTAACATTTTCCTTGCTCTATTGTTCCAAACCAATATTGCCAAATACATCCATCATTCAGTTCAATCAAAATCTTCAATAATACCTATATTTTTTATTGTTTCTTTAAGGGTTTTTGGTTTTTGTTTTTGGGTTTTTAGGTTCTTGAGAGAGAAGATACGTAAGTAACGTTTCAGAAGAAAGGTGTGTATTGTATTTATTATTATCATTTATGGTAATTTTACATAAGATGTGTGGGGACATATTTTATGAGTGCCAATACGTGGCCAAGGTGATGCTGAAGTGTCAGCTAAGGTGCCACGTGTCCTGGTCATGACGCCGAGATTATCTCAGCTAGGCTAAGGTTATCTCTGAAGATATTGGAGTCCGGGATAAGCGAATAAGGGAGAAGAGTCCTAGAATGAGGAAGGACCTCCGCTTGGATAAGGATAAAGCTCTTAGGGAGTTTATCTTTATCTATTGGAGAGTCCAAGATAAGCACTGAGCTGAAGTCCATAGAAGCCATACTTCTATTGGGACTAGGATTGTGTTGGCTATAAAAAGGAGGAACCCCCATGGGTCTAAGGTACGCAATTTATATTCTGAGTAGTAAGTAAATCATTTTTGATATCTTTGAGAGATAACTGACTTGATCGTTGAAGTGCCCTTGGGTGGACAAACCACCTCCGGAATCTCTTCTTTTTGTTGCAGGTCGTTCAGGCTTAATTTGTTTTGCCAGTGCTCTCCAGCTAAGTACTAATTTGGTAGTGTGGTCTGAAATTGACACACAAAATTTGGCACCGTCTGTGGGAAAGAAAGAAGAATAGATGGCCAGTGATGGACACACAGAGAAGGTTGGGGACAACACCCCTACTGGGAGTGGGAAACCTGTAGACCTTGACGTCGAAGGAGACAACTGCAACAGAGAGACTCACGATAAGAATCACGAAGGAAAGGACGTCGGCCAAGAAGGCGACGTACCAAAGAAAACGGACCGAAGCGGGTATTACAATGAGGACGACCTCCAGGTCTAGAAAGAAAGATGCCTATGAAAGGACGATGAGGTAAAGGCCATGGCGAACAAATTGTCAGATCTGCAAATAGTAGTCAACTTCATGATGTAGAATAACATCATGCAGCCACCATACCCACTACAAGATACGCCAATTCCAGCAGCAAAGAAAGATTCCCAAAAACAAGGACAGAAAATGGTCCCTACAGTCCCCTAGCACACCAGGGCTAAGAAACACTCTCATCGGCCTTCAAGGGAGATTAGGCGAGGGGAGTCAAGAAGGGAAGAATCAAGGAGGACGCATCGCACCCGGGAAGCCAACCCCAAACAACATCGACATGTCCAAGGGAAAGAGTTGTGCTTCGACGTAACCAATGGAGAAAGGACCAAGATGACTCACAATGACACGGGCAGTAGTGCACCGAAAAGACTAAACTCAGGAGATAGCCGAGCCCCTGGGCGAACCAAAGAGGACTTGAGAGATTACCTCCAGAGGAAGCAACAAAATGCCGAGGTAACTTCCCCTGTTAAGCTGAGAACACCATTCTCGGTGGAGTTGGACAAATTTGAGCCCTCGAAAAGATTCAATATGCCCAGGTTCCAAATATACGATGGCAAGTTGAACCCCAACTTTCACGTCGGTCCCTAACTTTCACGTCGGTTTATACCTGAACTCGATGGCATTGTACACTAGGAATGAGCCATTGCTCTGCAAGGTGTTCCCCTCATCCTTCAGGGAAATTACATCGGATTGGTTTCACAAATTACCGAAAGGAACTGTGAAGACCTGGGAAGGCCTGGCTGAGATGTTCGTGGCCAGGTTCGTGGCAAACAAACTACAGCCATTAAGGGTAGACACCCTGATGGCTTTGAGAATTAGTGAGGATAAAGCCCTTAGGGCCTACGCTAAGAGGTATTATGAGGTGTTCAACCGAATACTCGAGTGCAACCAAGAGGTGGCAGTTGTGTCTTTCAAGAACGGCCTAAAAGATGATTGTCCACTACGAAATTCATTGGCAAAGACATTGCCAAAAAGCATGGAGGAGCTCATGGCCAGAATTGAGAAATATGCCAGAGCCGAGGAAGACACGCTGGGGACTAAGGCGACAAAGCAAGAGAAAGGAAACGGCTCGCCGAAGCGAGGTCGAGGTAACTACGGATCCAACAAGCAAGCGATAGGACTGAGGGTTGCACAAACAGTCACAACTGTGTTCCGAATCCCAATTCACAAAGTCTTGGATAAAATCCGAACCCAACCCTATTTCAGAGCACCAACAAGGGTACCAGGAGAATTTATGGGAAGAAGCCTTGGTAAGCATTGTGCTTACCATAATGAAGATGGGCATCTGACTCAGGGTTGCAGAGCCCTAAAGGCACACCTGGAAGACCTGGTAAGGCAAGGCCATTTGAGGGACCTTATAGATGAGGCCAAGACAAGGGAAGAACAAGCAAGACTGCCTTAGGCACCAGTAGCTCCACCTTCCCCAGCATAGCAACCGCAAGAAGGTGGACCTCGGGTAATTAATGTAATTCACTCGAAGGTCAACGAAAACGAAATACGAGGGGAGACCCAGTAGGTAAAGCACTTGCAGCATGTGTACTAGGTCCGGCAGAAAAGACCTTGGGCCGAGGAGTGCCAGGGACCGGCAGTGTCCTTTACTGAAGCCGACCTGGAGATAGTACAACATCTGCACAACGACGCCTAGGTAGTATCCCTCAAGGTTGGGGAGTGCCAAGTGAAGCGCATCCTAATTGACTAAGGCAGCTGTTATGACATCATGTATGTCAAGTGTTACAAGGAGCTTGGTCTTCATCTAGACGATATGGAGCAATCCAATGGCCCAGTAGTCGGGTTCAATGGAACATCGACGTGGCCACTGGGAGCAGCAAGCTTGGAGGTGCAGGTTGGCACCAAAAAGATAAAGACAGAGTTCACCATAATAGACACACCCTCCCCTTACAATGCTATCCTGGGAAGGCCATGGTTGTATGCAATGGGGGCTGTTCCCTCAACATTGCATCAGCTATTGCGGTTCCCAACAGAGCATGGGATAGAGGAGGTCAGAGGAGATCAGCAACAGGCAAAGAACTGCTCCATGGCAGCAATGAAATCCACCTGCAGCATACGAGAACCAGAAAGGGCATAGATTGAAGACGAGGACGTGGAAGTCCTAGAGGATGTCGGAAATGAGCCAGTCGAGAAAAGTGAAGAAGCCCTGAAGAAAATCCTTGTTCAGCAAGGGGATGAAGAACGCTTCTTCCTTCTCGGCTCGGGCTTAGCCGAAGAAGAGGAAAAAGAACTGGAGGCTTTCTTGAGAACAAACATTGAAGTGTTTGCCTGGACGCCCTACGAAATGCCAAGCATTAACCCCGAGGTCACTTGCCATAAACTAAACGTAGACAGGTCGGCCAAACCTCTAATCTAACGGGCAAGAAGACCGACGTTGATACATGTTGAGGCAGTAAAAGAGGAAGTAGACAGACTTCTGGAGGCCAGAGCCATTCGAGAGGTAAATTACACGACATGGCTCTCAAATAGAATGGTGGTAAATAAAAAGAATGGTAAATGGAGGGTCTGCGTGGACTTTACCAGCCTAAACAAGGCTTGTCCCAAAGACAGTTTTCCTTTACCCAAGATTGTCCAACTGGTGGACGCCACTTCAGGACATGGAAGGATGAGCTTCTTGGATGCCTACAGGGGGTACCATCAGATAGCCATGTACCCCTCAGACGAGGAGAAGACTGCGTTTATCACCCCAAAGGGGCTGTATTACTATAGAGTGATGCCCTTTGGGTTGAAAAATGCAGGAGCAACTTACCAGAGATTGGTAACCAAGATGTTCAGACACCTAATTGGCCGAACAGTGGAGGTATACATCGATGACATGGTCGTGAAGACCAGGGAACCTAAGGACCATCTTGAAGACTTAAAGGCAGTCTTTGACATCCTAAAAGCATATCGGCTTCGACTCAATGCATCGAAGTGTGCATTTGGAGTTGGATCTGGTAAGTTCTTGGGATACATGGTCACCAGAAGGGGCATTGAGGCCAACCCAGATCAGATCAAGGCCATCCTAGAACTGAAAAGCCCAACCTCGGCGAAACAAGTCTGATATCTTGACCGAAGGGTCGTACTGAATAGGTTCATAAGTAGAAGTTCTGACAAATGCAAACCCTTCTTTAGCTTAGTGAAGAAGGCCACAGACTTCTTATGGACAGAAGAGTGCGAAGCCGCCTTGGCCGACTTGAAGAAGTATTTAACCACGGCTCCAATTCTCTCAAATCCAGAACCATGAGAGGAGATGTTCCTATACTTAGTAGTTTCAAAACATGCAGTAAGTGCAGTAGTAATCCAAGAAGAAAAAAGGGAACAAAAGGCTGTTTACTATGTAAGCAAAACCCTAGCTGATGCAAAAACCAAGTATTTACCCTTGGAGAAGTTAGCGCTAGCTTTAGTAATGGCTTTCAAAGAAGCTAAACCATTACTTTCAAGCCCACAAAATTGTGGTGCTAACCGAACATCCTTTGAAGTCCCTGTTGTAGCAGAGAGATCTGACAGGCAGAATAGCCAGATGGGCAGTGGCCTTAGGCCAGTATGACCTGGAATACAGGCCCAGAACAGCAATCAAAGGCCAAGTTTTGGCTGACTTCGTGGCCGAGTTCACACCATGAGCCATTATACATCGGGCTCCGTTGAGCCGAGGTGAACGATGTTCAAACGAGCAAAGAAGAGCCCAGCCACGGGCAATGGAACAAAGGAAGAAAAAAAAACTCAGACCCTGCAGCATTTACATCGGCGACTCCCTTCGACTGTTTGTTGATGGAAGTTCAAACCGACAAGGAGCGAGGGCAAGAGTAGTACTGGTATCTCCAGATGGACAGATACTAGAACAATCCATTCGTTTGGGGTTCAAGGCCTCAAACAATGAAGCAGAGTATGAAGCACTGATTGCGATCAATGGCGAGTGCTTGAAAGCAGATGAGGTGATAGTCTTCCGTGACTCTCAGCTTATAGTCAGCAAGACAACAGACGAGTTCGCAGCCAGAGACGAAAGGATGTCGGCAGATTAGTGGCCCTGTTTCAGAATTGCCAACTATAGCAGATTAGCCGAGATGATAACAGTCAAATTGACGCCCTGGCCAACCTGGTTAGTGCAATACAACCTGGAAAGGCAAAGACGATAATGGTTGACTACTTGTTGGGTCCGAGCATCGAACCATAGACCACAGAGCGTGAAGCAATGTGTGTGGACATGGGACCAAGCTGGATGGATGCAATAATAGCATTCCTGAAAGAAGGTAAACTGCCAGATGATCACAAGAAGGCACACAAGATCAGATTAAAGTCGGCAAGATTCAATCTGACAGCAGAGGGACATCTCTACAGAAGATCATTCACTGGACCCCTTTTGAGGTGTATAAATCCTTCACAAGTTGAAGATTTTCTATACGAAATACATGAAAATGTATATGGAAGCCTCGCTGGGGGCAGATCACTTGCTCACAGGGCCATTACCTAGGGATATTGGTGGCCCTACATGTAGAAAGATGCAGAAGCCTATGTCAAGAAGTGTGAAAAGTGCCAAAGGTTTGCACCTCGGATACACCAACCAGCAGCAGACCTAAACCCAGTATCCAGTCCTTGGGCGTTTGCCCAATGGGGCATGGATCTTGTTGGAAAACTGCCCCAAGCAACTGGGCAAAGGAAGTACCTGCTGGTGGCAACAGATTACTTCACCAAGTGGATAGAAGTTGAACCCCTTGCCAAGATTCGAGACGTGGATGTGAAGAACTTCATATAGAAGAACATCATCACCAGGTTTGGGATCCCAAGAGCAATAGTTGCAGACAATGGAACACAATTTGACAGTAAGCTAATCAAGAGCTTCTGTGCAAAATTCAAAATCAAAAATTATTTTTCAACCCCAAGTTTTCCTCAAAGCAATGGACAAGCAGAAGTGTCCAACAAAGTTATCATGGACGGGATAAAGAAGAGGCAACAAGCAGCAAAAGAAAAATCGGTGGATGAATTGCCCAGTGTACTCTGGGCATATCGGACTACGCCGAGAAGATCAACAGAGGAATCCCCATTTGCCATGGCTTATGGCACAGAAGCAGTAATTCCACTAGAGGTCGGCATCACAGGAATCAGAACTCAGGGAGTAGAGAATGGGACTAATAATGTATTATTAGCCCGAGATCTAGATCTGCTAGAAGAAAGAAGGAAGAGAGCTGCAATTCAGCTGGCGACATACCAGCAACAGCTTGCCAAGGCTTATAATAAGAAGGTCAACCCAAGGGAGTTTCAAGTCAGTGACCTCGTCTTGAGAAAATTCGTCGGCAACAAGAAGGATCCCAGAGAGGGCAAGCTTTGCCCGAATTGGGAGGAACCCTATAGAATCATCTCGGTATTGGGCAATGGGGCATATCGGCTTAAAGATAATGAAGGCAAAGAGTTGCCAAGACCCTAGAATACTTGCACGCTGAAATTTTTTTATCATTAGACTTTCTTGTTCTTTGTTATTTGCCGAAGTAATAAATAAAGTTTTAGCTTGATTTTTTACACTTGTGACTGATAAGATAGTTGACGATGTTTTTGGAACACATGCATAATGAGAGCCCAAGTGGAACTTAAGTTCACATTAGAAGGCAAAGAGTTGGAAAATGGTTCCTGGAAAGGTAGAATTTACAAAGCTAAAATTAGTTTAACACTTGTTGAAATTTAAATTTACAAGTTAAAGTTAAACCAAGATCATGTTTAACACTTGTTGAAATTTAAGTTTACAAGTTGAAGTTAAACTGAGGACATGTTTAACACTTGTTGAAATTTTAAATTTACAAGTTGAAGTTAAATCGAGGTAATGTTTAACACTTGTTGAAATTTTAAATTTATAAGTTGAAGTTAAACTGAGGTCATGTTTAACACTTGTTGAAACTTGAGTTTACAAGTTGAAGTTAAACTAAGGTCATGTTTAACACTTGTTGAAATTTGAGAGAAATTTACAAGTTGAAGTTAAACCGAGATCATATTTAACACTTGTTGAAATTTTAAGAAAAATTTACAAGTTGAAGTTAAAACGAAGTCATGTTGAAGGATGATTGGTGTTAAGTCCAGGCCGAGATACATCACCTCAAGAAGATTGCACAGACTTAGGTGTATGTTGAAGATGTCCAAATTATTCCAAGTATAGAGTCATATAAATAAGACAAACACACAAGCATTCAAAAGAGGAAGTTGTATATACATTCAAAAGAAGGCACATCGGCCACACGGAGAGCTTACATTGTTTTAAAGAAAGAAAAAAGTGCAAGGTACAGAAAAAAGGAGAAAAACATCAAAACTAAGACTCTTCGACACCGCTGGCTGGTTGGGTCTAGAGTTCGAAAGACTACTGAGAAGACATCTCGGCGGCCTTCTCAGCCGCGAGCTCGGCATCTATTTCTTGAAGGGTTTGATCGAGGCTCTTGTCGGCAATGGGCACGTCCAATGTTGCCTTCTCAAGAGTAGCATCTTTGGAGACCCCCTCACCCTCCTCATCCTGAGTCAAGTCCAGGACTTGCTCATTAGGAGTAGGGGACTTAGCCCCAGCAGCTTCCTTCGATTGCCTCACCAAAGCTTCCTCCTTAGACTTAGAATTGGCTTCGGATTGACTTGGAGTAGAGGGAATGGCAAGGCGAGGATGTCAGCATTCTTGAGGGGGGAGTCCTCGGGGACGTCTAACTTCTCGAGGGCAGCCATCCAACCAAGGGTGAAACCCTTGTTGCATGCCTACTTTACTTGTTTTTTGTAGTCCGCCGTGACATCGGCCACCCCCTCATTGTATGCCTTCTCATCGGCGGCCTTGAGCTCGGCATCTTTTATGGCCCAGGCAGCCCGGAACTCGGCTTGAGCCTTAGCAGTTTTTATTAAGGCCTCATTCTTCTCGGCTTCGAGGACCTTCTTAATGCCCTCTGCGGCATCAACTTTCTCTTCAGCCGTGTCCTGGGCCTTTACAGCTGCTTCGGCTTGATCTGCTAAGGTCTTTATCTTGTCGTTGGCCCTGTTGAGGGAATTTTGTAAAGCGGCGACCTCCCTGATTTTGTCGGCCGACTCCTTCCTCATCTCAAAAGATTGCATTGAGAAGGAGCGAGCGCTGGATCGCCTGAAAGAAAATCAACAGAACAAGAGTTAGTAAAATACTCTAAGTATAAAAGAATGGAGAAAAAAAAATACCAAGTGTGAAAGACTTATTTGAACTGAATGCTGGAGCATCAGAGCGAAATTCTCATACTCGCTCATCTTGGCATTTCGGTTAAGATTGTTTAGAAGCAACAAAATCGTGGAGAGGGTGATGCCGACTTCGAGGTCAGTCGCACTGTCGCTAGCCCTGACCGATTTATCTTCAATGGTGATCAGGGAGGCCCAAGGGGCATCTGATTTCATTGGCCCCGATGTTGTGGCTGATTCAGACCTCGGCCTTTTTAACCGAGTGGATTGGGATGGTTTGGCCCCAGTGGGCCTCTTCTCGGGGATGGGGGGTCTTCTCGCTCGAAGCCAATTTTGAAATTGGCAAGGTGTCCTCAGTGTCAATCTAAGTCACCCTTTCTTTTGGCTGAGCCTTCTTTATTCTTTTGGGCTTTGGTGTTGGTTGAGGCTGGGATCGTGCTGGTTGAGCATTGATGGTGTCGAGGACGTCGGCTAGAAGATCTTCTGCGACTGGCTTTTTGCGACCCATATCTTCAAGAATTACAGTTCGGCGTCGGCGTTGGGATGGTGGGATCAGCTGTGGAACCGAGGTAGATGGTTGTTCTGCTAGATCTGAGGTTGACCCCTGGCCTGGTCGAGATGACAAAGTTGTTGGCAAAGTTGTGGCTGAAGGAGGGGACTTGCTTTTCTGCTTCCTTAGGACATCGGGAAGTACCGACTTGTAGGTCGGGATGAAGTTGAGCAGTAAAGGAGCTCTCCGCTTGTGGACTGGCAGGTCCAGCAACTTCTTAAGGTCCTTGCTAGGGAAGAAGGACTTGCAGAAGTCTTTTGGTGGTTATGGAAGAGCTGCAAGACAAACAGATGTTAGAACATATAGAAAGAACGAAGTATTAAAGGCTTGAAAAAATGTAGCACTTGGCTCTTACCATTACCTTCTACGAATACTGTTCGGCTGAGAGGGTAGAGGTGAAGGTCGTCATCTGGAGCAAACTCCTAGTTGCCCGAGACAATGAAGTAATCATCCCCGGCTCCCTTGTTGGACTCTGGGACGTCTGCAACAAGTTTGTATTCAGTAGACCTCGGTTTGAGGCAATAAACATAGCCTTTTTCAAATTTGAGGCCACACATGGTGTAGCAGTATTGGATGTCGGCTAAGGTCACCCTAGCATTTTCTCGATGTGCTAAGGCTATGATACCATTAATTACTCTGTATGAGTTAATGGTTAATTGCATTGGGTTAAGCTTGTAATAATGGAGGACTTCTTGGAAAAAGATGTCTAGTGGAAGCCTGAGTCCACACTCAACGAAGGAAACAACAGGGAAAGGCATGAGGTTTACATCGGGCATGATTGAATCGTTTTCCCCGGCCAACCTCAAATGAACGTCAGCCGGGATGTCAAACTCCTGCCTGAAGTGCTCTAACTTGATCGGGGTGCCTACCCTATGCTTCCACATACCCATGACGTCGGCTTAATTGGAGGAGTTGGATTTCAAAAAGGAGTGTTCTGGAAGGGTTTAAGGGAACTCGGCAAAAACCTAAAGTTCACGCTATGGTAAGAATTTGTATAGATCTAAGGGGACTTTGTGTTAGCTCTTCCTAGGGTTCGTAAGTTTTATAGACAAATCCCAAAACCTAGGTTCAGACAAATGAAGATTGAAGGCAAGAATCTAGAAAAGAAACACGGCAAACAGAAACAGGAACACGATTCAGAAACAAGAACAGTAACGAATCGTCGGAGAACACAGTGACAAAAACTTGTGCAGGTGTGTGAGGCCAAGAACAGTGGCAAAAATCAACAGACATGTAAGTAATGTGAATATTCAAGAAAGGATTGGGCAAAAACAGAATCATGAAGCAAACATACTCAAACACATGGTGAAAATCAAAGTACAGATTAAAATGATCGAAGACATAAGCAAGTTTGCAAAATACAACGGAGTTCGCAGTAAAATCAAGAACTGAAAACCAGGAAGAATAGAGGCTTACCAGAGAAAGTGAGGCCGGTATGAGGATCGCCGAAGTCAGACGATGGCTGCAAAAGCAGTGGAGCGGTGAAAATCACGCCAGATGAGGTAAACGGAGCAGTTACAGAGCTTGAAAATATGGAACAATGGCGTATTTTGGAGATAGAGAGAGAAAGAGTTGGGAGCTTGAGAACAAGGATGCAAAAGTGAAGAGACGGAGAGAAAGAATTGATTTTTGATCAAAAACCACAAAATGGCGGCAAAATTGCAATTAATTGCTTAGGGCGGCATGCTTGTCAGACGGCGCATGCACAAATGATGCAAATTGATGGCGCGTGTCAGGTACGTTCCGCTAAAGGAAGGACGCGTGGAAGAAACGGTTGAAATAATGTGCGTGACAGCTCATACGCGTGATGAAACTCTTGGAGTTCTTGGTTTAATGAAGCAATGACCTCAGCTGATAGGAAGATCTCGGCTAAAAAATCAAATAAACTAGGTTATTGGTTCTAAAAACCTTGATGAGATAGACTACAGGACCAGGTCGTGCGAAGTCGACGTATGATGACCTCGGTAAATAAATGATAGACCAAGATAGCCGACATACTATATGATATAATGATATAGGTTCCATCACCTCAAGATACCGAGGCAATAGAACCTAGGGGCAGTTGTGGAGACATATTTTCTGAGTGCCAACACGTGGCCAAGCTGACGCCGAAGTGTCAGCCGAGGTGCCACGTGTCCTGGTCGTGACGCCGAGGTTATCTCAGCTAGGCTGAGGTTATCTCTGAAGATATCAGAGTCCGGGATAAGTGGATAAGGGAGAGAAGAGCCCTAGAATAAGGAAGGACCTCCTCCTGGATAAGAATAAAGCTCTTAGGGAGTTTATCTTTATCTATTGGAGAGTTCAAGATAAGCACTGAGCTAAAGTCCATGGAAGCCAGGCTTCTATTGGGACTAGGATTGTGTTGGCTATAAGAGGAAGGCACCCCCATGGATCTAAGGTATGCAATTTATATTCTGAGTAGTAAGTAAAGCATTTTTGCTATCTTTGAGAGATAACTGACTTGATCGTCGGAGTGCCCTCAGGTGGACGAACCACCGCCGGAATCTCTTCTTTCTGTTGCAAGTCGTTCGGGCTCAATCTGTTCTACTAGTGCTCTCCAGCTAAGTACTAATTTGGCAGTGTGGTCGGAAATTGACACACACAAGATGTATATCATAACCCCTTGTCCTTTGTGGTCATTTCACATTAAGTTAATATTGTAATAAAAAATAAATTAATTAATAATGTATCTTGAGATGAAAGGTGGTGTATAAATAGAGGCACCAGAATGACCCTCACCTAATATCCCATCTACTTAATGTTTTATATGAATCATTTGCTCAATTGGCATGCAAGAATAACAATTTAAATCAACATAAACCTTAAAATTGGACAAAGCATCAACACAACACTTCACCTATTGATTTAGGAGTCTTGTTAATGTGCACCCTTAAATTATATGTCACGTCAAAAGTCACTTTATTCCCTTGTGATTTTATTTTGGAGTACTTTACTCCTCTATGATTCAAATAAATGCGCGCGCGCACACGTACACACAAATTCTTATGATTTTAGACTAAAGTGCTACTCGTAATTATTTTGTTAAAAGCAATAAAAAAATGTGTCACACTCTCCCAAATTTAGAGTGAGCAATGCAAAAATCTCAAGTTAAAGTTAAAAATTGGATCAAATATAAAAAATACCCTCATTTATATTTTATTCTCCAAATTAAATCCTATTCTAACCAAACTCTAACCCTAACCCTAAATGTCCTCTTCTATCATCAATTTAATTTAATTTAATTTAATTGAAAAATGTTATTAAATAATAAATTGAGTTAAAAATTAAGAGATTAAGGTACTTTTATGTTATTTAATTTAAGGGTAAATTATACTTACCTCCCCTAAGGTTTCTAACAAATACAGGAACCTCCCCTATAGTTTCAATAATTACAGAAACCTCTCATACTTTCGCTGACAATATCAAGGTTCTCCCAATTTGTTAATTTTGTACAAACACCGTTACTTTTCTATCCAAAGTGACCATATTAACCCCTTTGAACTAATAAGCTATTGAAATAAAATAAAAAAAATCACTCATCTCCCCTGAGATTTTGTATATGTATTATTAAAGATCCATGCACATTTTAACTTAACACCCTAATAGTTTAATATAATACCCTAATAATTAATACAATACTTATAAGACTTATTTCACACTATATAAACAACAAAATATTTTTCAATTTTAATTAATGCATTTATTATTTAAATTTCTTTTTTCTTTTCTATTTTTTAAGTTGAAACAAATGGATTAATTTTTTTTCCAGCAATTTGTCCCACTTATTTATTCATATATAAGAAAATTATTTATCCATAAATTGTTAAGATATTATTAACAAATTTTAATTTTTATCTTTGGGTCATTAAATTTCTAGTCGATGCATATTTTTTTATAAAAAAATGCAGGTTATTCTTACATACTTAAAAAAATTAAAAAATAAATATAGAAATAAAAATATATAATTGCCTCACAATAAATTAAAATTAGTTAATAAGGAATAGAAGGTCAAGAAATCGTTTGAGAATAAAACAATTCAAACAATTTCTCATTTCTTACAGCTAAAAATAAAATTAATATTTACTTGAATGGATAAATTATTTTAGAATACTCAAATAATCAATTAATTTGTTTTATATATTTCTCCATCTTTAATATTCTCATTTAAATTATTTTTATTAAATTACATCTTAAAATTAATTTCTCTACCTTCATTAATGGTTAAATTTTTACTCCTTTTTTTTAAAAAAATTTCTCACCTTTATTTTGTTCTATTATTATTTATAGAGAATTGTTATTATTTAAATTACCTAATTTTACTTCTTTCGTATATCTAATACTTCCATAATTTTATTGATAAGACTAAGAAATCAGACCCTAATGCTAATTTAAACACACAATGGAATAAAATATTTTCTAAGGAAAAAAAATATAAATGTAATTTGATTTATCCTATTAAATATATATGAAATTATTATTTATTTTTCATAATTTTTTTAAAATATAAATGTAATTTCTTTGACTCTATTTTTTTCCACAACAAGTTTTTGAACTTTTATAAACAAAAAATAAAATAAAAATTCAACCATTAATGAAGGTGAGAAATAAATTTTAAGATTTAATTTAATGAAAACAGTTTAAATGAGATAAATAAAGATGGAGAAATAGATTTTAAGTATCATACATCAAACTAATTGAGTATTTTATTGTTCTCAAATAATTTTTCCATTCAAGTAAAGATTAATTTTAATTTTAGGTGTAAGAAATGACAAATTGTTTTAAGGGGCATTTACATACAAGCCACATTTTGTGAACTTATAATCCGTTAAATTCTAGTTAAAATTATTTGCTCCTTCAAGCCCCATTAATTTTTAATAGCCCAATTTACCCTTCCAAGACCTCCTCCATAGCTGCCAAACATCCATTGCTGTTTCATTCTCTCTCTCTCTCTCTCTCTCTCTCTCTCTCTCTCTACAGTTGCAATTCGAAGTTCTACGCAACTTCAGTTCGACGGACATGGGTGATTCGAGTTCACAAGGGTAATCCGGGTCTTGATTCGTCGTTGATTGAAGCTCAATCAATCAATTTCATTGGTCACTCTTCAACTTCGAATCTAGATTTCAATTCAAGATCACGACTTCTGCTCTTGAATTTATCCGCGACTCGTATCAAACCAATTTCGAATATGGGTTTTGTTCACTTACGATAAAATCAAACCTGGGCTGTTCTTTGGAGTTGTTCTAGACTCGATTCACTGAAATCAGCATGTCGTTTCAATTTGTGCCCTGAGTTCATGACTCAAGGAATCCAAATCTTGATCCATTTTTGATCGCCCGTGAAGCCTACTCAAGTTCCACCCAATTGAACCAAGAACAGGTCAAGAAGTATCCAGATCGCACTAGGGCTTCGAATCAAACCCCAAATTGCAACCCTCCAAGTCAAAAAGTTCACCAGATCTGAAATCATAACCCTATGTACTCGACTACATTGTTCTTCTGAATTCTGATTTGAAATTGAGAACATTCTCAATTTATAATATTCTCAACTTTAATCACGAAAAAAATTAAGAAATTTCTCAAAACTGATAATATTCTCAATTCATACTAAAAAAAAAATTTGAGAAATTTCTTGGTTTTGATAATTATATACTAAAATCATTCTTTGTTTTGAAAATTGAGAACATTATCAGTTTTGGCATTACCTGTAAATGGGACTTATTGGTTCAAAAACTTTTTGATAGGACCTAAGTTATCACCAAATACGTAGATAGGACTTTTAGGTAATTAATCCTTGTTTAAATTGTGTTAGAATTAATGTATAGAGAAAATTAATGTATAAAGAAAGAGGGAAAATATAAATTGTGTATATAATTGATTGATATAATCTGTATTCAATATCTTACAAATAGTGAGGGGCTCCTTTATATAGAGGAGTTACAACCTTTACAAGCCAAAAGAGAAAACATAATTATTAAAGCATACTAATTATTATATTAACCTAATTATTAAAGCAATACTTTACATATTATATTCTAACAGCGCCCCTCAAACTCAAGGAGGATAGGAACCAACCAACTTGAGTTTGGAGAGAGTAACAAAACAAAAAAGAAAATAAAATAAAATAGGATAGGAGACACTGTATGGTCGTATTAGACCGTTGGTGAAGACACTGTATGGTCGTGTCGGACTGTTGTAGCAGCTAACCGAAATCAATGTCGGGACAGTTTACGGAGTCTTGCCGGACCCATATAGAAGCTAACCAGAATCAATGTCGAGACAGTTTACAGAGTCTTGCCGGACCCATGTAGAAGCCAACTGGAATCAATGTCGGGACAGTTTACGGAGTCTTGCCAGACCCATGTAGAAGTTAACCGGAATCAATGCCGGGACAATTTACGGAGTCTTGCCGGACCTATGTAGAAGCTAACCAGAATCAATGTCGGGACAGTTTACAGAGTCTTGTCGGACCCTTGTAGAAAATACACTGTACGATTGTGTATATAGGCTACCCAAAAGATATACATGTATATATATATCGAGCCCTCAAAAGTCGCGCCCTCAAAAGGCGTGCCCAATCTATCAAAAGGCGTGCCATCAAAAGGCATGCCCGATAGAAATCTTCGAGCGGTGAGCCATCAAAAGGCGCGCCGGACACGCGGCGATGCACGTGACCAACAGAGTGTTGTGTCGGCCTCTTCGTCTTTGTCTATATAAACCGAACCGAAGACTGAGGCTTGTAAGCATAGCAAACCAGCTGAAACCTCTTCGTTCTCTGAGAGCTGTTCTCTGAGAGTTGCAAACCCTGAAACACTCTGTAATATCTGAAACACTCAGCAACCCATAACATGGCATCTTCTTCCCATTCAGCTACCCAGAACATAGCCTCTTCTTCCCGTGGTCTGCTCACTCTCTTTCTCGACCTCAACGAGTCCACAAGAGAGATAACCGGTGCGGTTGCGCTTGAACCTCAACCAAGTGCCCCTGGTTTTGCTCCATTGAACTTTCCTATGCTATCTATGGAGCAAATAATGGCTACACAATCGAATATTGAGGCAAATCATTATATATTGAAGTTATGTGTGGAGACCATGACTGCGGTCACAAACTTGTCGCACCGGCTTCAGAGTAGGACAAATGAGGTGCTGCAGTTAAACGCCTAATTGGCTCTGCTCCAGCGCATGTATAAGGATGCGCGAGCAGAGATATGTGTGCTGAAGGCGGAAAATAAGGAGCTAAAGCGGAAGGCCACCGTTATGTTCCGATTTGGAGGTCCGCCATATGCTGAGGTGGAGGAGCAGCGGGGAGTGAACTTGTTCGGCGGCTTGGGAAGCACTGAGGCAGAGCCGGCTAGAGTCGCCCAAGAGGAGGGCAAAAGGAAGAGATTGGCGACAGAGGCGAAGAAGTGAGGTCAGCGTGTGGCCATCAGTAGAACATAATGGTTTTTTTTTTTTTTGGTTTTGTTTTTTTTTTTTTTTTTTTTGTTGTTGTTGTTGTTGGTTTTTTTTTTTTTTTTTTTTTTTGTGGAATGAAATAAAATAAAAATTTTTAAAATCAAAGTTGATTTCGAAGACCTAGTGTGGTGGGATAATATAGTATAATAAAAGATATATATATATATATAAGAAGTAAAAAACAGAGGTGGGTTTTTGAGGACTGGTGTGTTGGGATAAGAGATTATAGTAAAAATATATATATAGATATAAAAGAAAAGAAAATGGGGGAAAGTGGGTACAATGAATCTGAAAAGGGCTCACCCACTGAGGTTGATAATAATAAAATAAAAACAAAAAAAAGAAAGGCAATACACCATGTGAGCAGGAGCCTTTGCTATAATGATAAGGCTTTTTCGGTGGGGAATGGGCTGGAGCATAATGATAAGGGCAAGAAAATAATAATAATAATAATATAGAAAAGGAGGGCAAATTTTCATGGGGAACTGTTCACCACGAGGTGTATGGAACTGAGACTAGTACACTGGAGGGAGAGGAGAGTCAATAATGGTTCAACTGAGCGGCCTCCTCCATACACCAAGTCGATGTTCCTCTCAACCAGTTCGTTTCCAAAATTTGAATAGCGGCGATAGTGATAGGCTGACTTTGGAGATAAGGCTGCGGGTGGTGTTGGTTGCCGATGACAACGACGGCGCTTAGAGTGGCAACCATGGGCTGTGAGCAAGCTGGGTTTTGCCCAATGCTTTGATTGACGCTTTGGGGCAGAAAGGTATGGTTGATATGGCTCAGAAGTCCGATCAAGAGATGATGGAAAAAAGGCTTTCATGCATCTTCATAACAAATGCACATTTTCTCCACATTGATTTTAACTTATAGAGAACTTCACTTCAAAGAATCCCTTGTTTATTCCTTCTATTTCTCCCAAATCAGATAACATTACTTGCTAAAGATAGTTCATGAAGTTCACTTAGCATCCATTCCTCTCCTGTTTGACCACCAAGAACAATGGCCCTTGTCCCTCCAACAACTCACGTACTGTGTCCCCAAGCAAATCTCGGAGGTCTCCCAGGTACATTTAATATCCTCCATGTTGGCTTCTCATCCGTTGGATCCAAGATATAAAGCTGTAAGGCAGAGTGAAGACCCGCCACAGACCCACCGAAGACCAATATTCTGCTACCTGGCAAGCTCACGGCTACATGATCAAGTCTTGGAAGAGGAGCTATGCCCCCTGGATTTCCAGCACCAGGCATACCACTGCTGGTTACACATCTCCAATACGGTTCTTCTTCAAAAGAAGACATTTTAGAAGGACAAAATTTAACAAAGTGAGCTGGAGGACGTTCTTGGCAACGGAGATGACTTCAGGGCCAATGCCATCACTTGGAAGCAGAGTCATGATGTAGCGTCGTGTGGGTGTGGCAGCGGAGTAGCGAATCATAGCGAATCTGGTGGCGTGCTGGAAGTTTCAATTGGTTAAGGTCCGGCGGGCGGTCAAGGTAAGGTTGCCTCCTGCCGGAAGGCAAAGAACACCAAAAGCTTAACCTATAGCTCTGATACCATGTTAGAATTAATGTATAGAGAAAATTAATGTATAAAGAAAGAGGGAAAATATAAATTGTGTATATAATTAATTGATATAATCTGTATTCAATATCTTACAAATGGTGAGGGGCTCCTTTATATAGAGGAGTTACAAGCTTTACAAGCCAAAAGAGAAAACATAATTATTAAAGCATACTAATTATTATATTAACCTAATTATTAAAGCAATACTTTACATATTATATTCTAACAAATTGTTTATTACATAATTTCTTAATCATCATTCCCTATTAACTAATTTAAATTTATTGTGAGGCGATCAGATTTTTCTTTTTTACTTCTATATTTATTTTTAAATTTTTTTAATCATGTAAGAGTAATCTGTTTTTTTTTTTTTTTATGCATCGATTAGAAATTTAATGATTCAATGATAAAAATTAAAATTTGTTAATAATATCTTAACAATTTAGGGATAAATAATGTTCTTACATATGAATAAATAAGTAGGATAAATTGCTGGAAAAAAATTAATCCATTTGTTTCAACTTAAAAAAAGAAATTTAAATAATAAATGCATTAATTAAAATTGATAAATATTTTATTGTTTATTTAATGTGAAATAAGTCTTATATGTATTGTATTAATTATTATGGTCTTATATTAAACTATTAGGGTGTTAAATTAAAATATGCATGGATCTTTTATAATATATATGCAAAACCTCAAGGGAGGTGAGTGAAAATTTTCATTTAAATAACTTATTAGTTCAAAGGGGCAATATGGTCATTTTGAATAGAAATGTAACAACGTTTATGCTAAATTAATGGATTTGCGGAATCTTGATATTGCCAACAAAAGTAGGGGAGGTTTCTGTAATTATTGAAACTATAGGGGACGTCCCTATATTTGTTAGAAACTATAGCGATCCCGGTTTTTATCCTGACCTTTATTGTGTTCCGGACTTGGGCTCCGTGATTGTATGTTGTTGTCAACATCCTGTTTCCTTCCTTTAAATTCTTTGAATTTGAGTTTTAGGACTTGTTAGGCGAGTTTGGAACAGGTTGGTTGTTAGTTGGTTCAAATGGTTGATTGCCCAGATTTTTGGCCTCTTCGCTCAAACGAAGCTTCTTGCACTCGAACGAGCCTTGTGTAACTTGCCACTTTAATCGAGTGAGGTTTCTTACGCTCAAGTGAGAATTGAGGGTCTCCAGGTTTCTTTCCTAGACGCAACTTTTCTGGAAAGATGTAAGTTTTTCGCTCGAGCGAGACTTCTTGCGCTCGAGCATGCGTCTGTGTCTATGGCAGACCTGAAGCTTTGCATTCTGCGCTCGAGCGAGGTTACTTGTTGTGTCTGGTCGCTCGAGCGACAACACTTTCGCTCGAGCGAAGATCACGTATATCAGTTCGCAATAGAGATATTTTACTTCACTTTTTGATTTCTTTTCTCCTAAAAACCCTAGATCGGCTGTCTCTCTCTCTACAAATAACCCTAAATCTAAGTATCTCTCAACCCTAGTCCCTTTTTCAAAGTGTTGGAGCACCTTAAGGGCTTTCCTTTGATCTGAGTAAAACCAAATTTAGGGCATTCTTGAAGCTCTTCATCATCTCCTTTGGTCTCCTAACAGTGAGGTAGGGATATTCTATACTGGATTATGAATTTTAACCTAGTTATTTGTCATTATGAATATATGGTGAGATTTGGGATGTTTGGAGGAAACCTAGGGTTTAGATTCAAATTTATAAAGAGGGGTTTTCATGTGTTGTTGCATATTTGATCATGGGGTTGGGTTATGAGGTTGTTTGGTGTTAAAATGGTGAAATCTAGCTATTTGGTGGAATTTGAGAAAAAATGAGAGAATTGCCCTAATTTGAGTTAAATAAATTATTTTGTATAATGATGAAATTGATATGGGAAATATGAAATTGGAAGGGTGCATGAATGATGGGTATAGTTGGATTTGTTAAATCACTCACTTATGGAAATCTGATAAATTATCTTTTTAAAAGAACGTATATCTGTTTAGAAAATATCTGTTTTGGGCTATCGGTGGAGGATAACTATGATTGTTGTAGAAACTGCATATAGATTAGGTGAATTGAAACCTTTCGTTTAACTTACCTCGTTGAATGTGATGGTATGATATAGATATTGAATACATGCCGTAGATAGTCATTGTATATGACGATGCTTTTAAATACATTATATACATATCATTGTTTGGGAGGAGATAGGAGATGTACTCCATATGTGATTATGTGCTTTAATACATTGTATATGTGTCATTGTTTGGGAGGAGATAGGGGATGTACTCCATTGTTTGGGAGGAGATAGATGATGGACTCCATTTAAATTAAGTCGGCCGGAGTGTCTAGGGTGAAAGTCCTGAAACCTTGTATACACACATGGGTGCCGGTTCCCTCAGACGAAAATTCTGTAAAATGGCAAAATTGAAGTGTTTGAATAATAGTTGTATTGAACTGTGAATCATTGAGTTGTAGTCTCTTTTGGATTATTTAGATAACAATGAACTTATCTCATGAATTGACTTGGAATTAATTGAATGAATATAAAATGAATTGTTGGAAATGGATCGAGATATGGGTGTCAGTGTTGAAAGATCATGGAAAGAAAGTAAGTTGGTTATGAAAATGGAACGTTTATCTAGCTCTTATATCTTAGTTAAACCTCATACACTGTGTTAGTATATCTCTACTGGGCATGAATGATTGGTATAGTTGGAATTTGAGAAAAAATTGGAGAACTGCCCTAATTTGAGTTAAATAAATTATTTTGTTTAATGATGAAATTGATATGGGAAATATCAAATTGGAAGGGTGCATGAATGATTGGTATAGTTGGATTTGTTAAATCACTCACGTATGGAAATCTGATAAATTATCTTTTTAAAAGATTGTATATCTGTTTAGAAAATATTTGTTTTGGGCTATCAGTGGAGGATAGCTATGATTGTTGTAGAAACTGCATGTGGATTAGGTGAATTGAAACCTTTCGTTTAATTTACCTCATTGAATGTGATGGTATGATTGAGATATTAATATGTACCGTAGATAGTCATTCTATATGACGATGCTTTTAAATACATTGTATATGTATCATTGTTTGGAAGGAGATAGGGGATGTACTCCATATGTGATTATGTGCTTTAGTACATTATATATGTATCATTGTTTAGGAGGAGATAGGGGATGGACTCCATTTAAATTAAGTTGGTCGGAGTGTCCAGGGTGAAAGTCCCGAAACATTGTATACACATGGGTATCGATTTCCTTGGACGAAAATTTCGTAAAATGGAAAAATTGAAGTGTTTGAATAATATTTGTATTGAACTGTGAATCATTGAGTTGTAGTCTCATTTGGATTGTTTAGATAACAATGAACTTGTCTCATGAATTGACTTGGAATTAATTGGATGAATATGAAATGAATTGTTGGAAATAGATCGAGATATAAGTATTAGTGTTGAAAGATCATGGAAAGAAAGTAAGTTGGTTATGAATGTGGAACATTTATCTAGCTCTCATATCTTAGTTAAACCTCATACACTGTGTTACTATATCTCTACTGGGCTTTGGCTCACCTTACTTGGGAAACCATTTTCAGGTACAGGTGATATGTCACCTCCAAAAACATAGCTTGGGAGGATTTGGGGTTGAAGGCTCCACATTTGTTAATCTACTTTGTGTTAAATGTTTTCTTTTTAAGCCGATGGCTTTAAATGTAAAGGGCTTATGACTCTCTTTTGTTGTAACCAAGTTATCTCTTGGAAAGACGTAAGCCCGAAGGGTATTTGTTTATGTTAAACCCTCTTGTATTATCAACATTACATAGTGAGATGATTATTCATGTTCTGATTTATGTAATTGTTGTTTATGCTTTGGATTATATCTATGGTATTATTTTGGGGGCGTGACAACTTGGTATCAGAGCATACCGGGTTTGAATACTTTGGGTACGTGGGAAGTGGTTAGTACCACAATGGGTTTGTCTCTCTTGTTAGAGACTTAAGTATGATGTTATGTGCTTATATGATAGCATGCTTGTATGATTATATAGGTATGGGATTTAATTTCTAGGATACTGATCGAGTCCATGGGTTCCTGGGAGTCATGTTGGAAAGACACTTGATCACTGTCGTTTCTAACCGGAACTCTAGCAACGCCGCAGGACGGTCATTATCCGAAAATGAAATTCATATGTGCTTATGTGATTATATGCTTATGTGGCGTGATTTACTATGGTCTGATGTATTAGGACACTAGTGTAAATGTAAATGTGATAATTTCACTAGGATGCCTAGACGAGGAAGTGATAATTTCCCTCTTTCCACACCAGGAGAGTTGCGGAAGCAGTTTGTGGAGTTACACCAAGGTACTACACCTTTGGTATAGTTTGAAGCATGGTTCACTAACATGTCGACATTTGTCTCAGAGTTAGTGGACACAGAGGAACTTCGTTGTTCGGAGTTTGAAAGTAGGTTGTGTGACAACATCCGAGAAAGGATCGCTGGGTCTTGGCATAGGAGTTATAGTGTGCTTGTTAAGGCGGCAGCTCATGTAGAGGCAGCAATACAAGTCATAGGACAGAGTAGGAAGGAGGCCACTTCGGCGACTCATGTAATTCGGGGTGTTGGTAGGCCTTTTAAGAGGCAAAGGGGTTTTAACCCACAACAGTTTCAGATAGCTCAATCTTGCTCTACTTTTTCAGTGCCGAGTTTGGGTTCTGGGAAGAGTAAACAGAGGGATTTCACTTGTTTCAAATGTGGTCAGTTGGGCCACAAGTCTCCGACTTGCCTACAGATGAAGAGGGCAGGGTTAGTAGTTTAACCAGTAGTTGCACCACCGGGATCATCTAGTCAGCCAAGAGTTGGGGTGATCAAGTGCTCGTTGGGGAAGCAGTCATTGGGATCCCTACCAGTTCAGACTTTGAACCAGTCACGTATTCGGGAACCACTTACTTGCTGGGTGCATAATCAATCGGGTTATATCAAACGTTTTTGTACCTAGCCAAGGACTTCTTTGGGAGTTTTGCAATGTAGTCAGGTTCAACCTGATTCGTCTGGGCAGGGACAATACCGTTATAAGAAACAAGCAGGTCAGATTTCGAAGGCCTCGGGAGAGTCAAGTTCTCAGGCTCCAAGTGGGGAATTATGCAGTTGTTCTAGGTGTGGCCAATTGGGACATATCAGTAGTTCTTGTCTGTGGCTCGTAAGCTTGTAGAATATCTTGGGTTTGAGAATAACCAACTTTAGCGGTCCAGTGAAGGACGGTAACGGTGGTAGTACCGATGGAATGGTTTTGTTTTGGCTATGCTGTTTTGTAACCAGTGAATTATCGTTTTGTAATCATTGGGTTCTGTTGTAACCAATGTATTTTGGGGATGTTGAAACATCAAAATTGCCTGTTTATATGTATGTACCTTTGCTTGTCTATTTCCATGGATAGGCAGATTAGAGCATGTAATGACTCTAAAGTTTTATTGATATGACAAGTTGTTGTAAGATCGGAAAATTTTTGTATTGATGCATATTTATACTTGTGACTTGGCTTGGAAATGTGATGATTGGTGAGCCATGTTGTGAAATTAGAAAAACAAAAAAGGGAGTTGTTGAGAAATGCGTGTTTTGGTCGGGATTACCATAGGGCGAGAATAGTTATACTTGCTGAGTGTGCGAAATTTCATAAGCACTACTTATTCAATCTTATGTGCATGGTAGAGATTTTGGTCTACTATCGTGGACATTCCTCGAGAGGATGTGAAGTGTGCAATTGGCACTAGGTTTTATACGTACAACGCATTGTCTTCAAATGGTGAATTACATATAGTTTCGTTGAGTCTAGGTTTGTACCCTAATGGCAGGTTATAATAGCAAATCTCTATATTATCAGGTTGGTTGTTTCTTGTAGAGAGATGTTAGTCCTTTATCGTAGTAGTGGTTGTTGACGTTGATGGGTGGTGTGCTTGGAGTAGCTAGTATTATATTTCGAACAGTGGTATAACGGGCGTTTCCTAAGTTCTAGGATTCCCTATTGTATTTGGGTGTGAGAGGTGTGTACCTCAATTCAGGTTAAGTTAAGAGATGTTGTTGGAAGGATTGGTCGGGTGTATTGCCCATAGTTAGTGGGTGACCTATGTGTAGGGTTATAGTGAGTTGGTGTTTTGAGTTGGGGTTTAGAATGTTAGTGAGTGTGTGGAGAACTTCATTCGTTCTTCTATAGAGTTGGGATGGTAAGACTTTGAAAACCTTGTAAGTCTCGTGTGTGTGCTCGGGGCATGGTTCAGGGTAATTGTTCTATACGTATCAACAGATGGCAGGTTGACTAAGAGACTTAGTATTTTGGTTGTACTAGTATATTGAGTGATGGGTTAAATGTGGATTAAAGGGGCTGACCTTATTGGTTACTGAGAGATGAAGGTGTTGCGTTTACTTGTTGTTCGGTTTGGGTGGTTATGTAATAATAATGGTGTTGTAGCGTGGTAAGCCTATGTGAGTTGACTTGGTGCAAGAGAATAACTATGTAAATTTCGTTATTATGAATTCAGTCGAGGTTGTGAGTACATTCTCAGAATGAGGGGTTCAATGTAGGTGTAAGATATCATCCATTAAGTGAGGAGATTTTGCTAGTTTGGTGTGTGGTTCATTTGTTGTTATCAAATGATGTGTAGAAGGTGATTGGTCACAGGGCAATCCTAGGATAGTGCCTAGGTAAGGCAATAGTGTGGTTAATGAATGGATTGAGTAGTTTAATATTAGATAGTGCTAGGTCACTTTGGTGTGGATGTTTGTCATCCAGTCTTGACAATAGAACTCCGAGTGAGGCAGTCAAATTAGGTAGAGTGAGTGATGCACTCTGTCAGAGTTGTTTTGACTTATTCAGTCCTTGTGTGCATGACGTAAGGTAATGGGGTGAGCGTTGACTTGAGATGGTGTATTGTGTTTGAATTGAAAAGTTCGATTAGGACTCAAATGTGAAGCGAGGATGTGCGTGCCATACAGGCATACGTGTGAGGGGTGAATGGAAAATCAAAGTATCGTGGGTTAGCTTTGAAGAATCTAGAGTGATTTATTAGACCTGAGAGGTTGTGTATGGAACTCCATTTTGGAGTTGGTAAGGTCAGACAAAAGTTGGTATAGATACAAAGTTAGGAGAAGTTAAGTGGTATGTTGGTGTTCGGGGACTGGAACAGGTGAATAATGTTGGATAGTTGATTGGTTAATACTTGGGTTGGTTGATATATAGCCACCTCGGGGATAATTTGAAACTGTGGGTCGTGTAATTAAAACGGTGTCTTGATGTGGAATGTAACTTTCACATGGATAGTTGGAAGGTTATTTTGAGTTATAGTAATCGGTTTGAAATTTCAGTTGGGAACTTCGACCTTATAAGCACTTGGCGCCATTATGTGATTAGTGGGCGTGCAATCTATTCCCTTGTGTTGTTGCGTTGTTGGCATTTCAAAATTTATAAGGGTCTTCATCATGGAAATTTTGTTTTGGGTATTGTGTCATCACCGTGAGTGTGACAGTTTTGTTGGATGACTATGTTATGATTCACCGGAGGAATGTTGATGAATAATTTGGAGGAAGACCAAAATGGGGTACTCTTCATAAACTAAAACGGTTTTGGGTCGAAGTGTGAAATTGCGATTTCTATTTTCGGGAAAATAATTTGAAAATCTCTGAGCTTTACTGTGACCAGTTGTTAATGTGTTGTTTAAATTGTGACGGTGTGAGTCTGAACACCTTTTTGGGAAAAACTGAATATTTTGAAACAAATGGGATAAGTAAAACAATTTCTTTAACCTAGACGGAATGTCTTATGAGAAGTCAGATTTTGATCTAGCCCGAGTTGCTGGTTACATGTTGTGTGTCTTTTAGCAAGGACTTGAAATTGTTGGGCATTAATGTGCCATAAGATTGTTGATTATTCATGCTTTATTTTGCGTTCTCGTTCTATGAGAGTCAACCGAAAGCCTTATGTGTGAATGGTTTCATGTCTCCTATGTTGAAGTGTTAAGCACTCAATACTGGTTTAGGTATTGTCAGTAGTCGAGACGTGGTGGATGTCTGAGAACGCTATGGTTGTTGAAGTTGTCATTACTGTTATTATTGTTATCGAGTCTTGTGAAGCAAGACTTTTCCATTAATTAAGGTGTTGTGGAAACATCACGGGGTTGAGAAAGAAACTTGGGAGCATGAATTGAAGTCCATGAGAAATATCCAGACTTATTTGTTGATGTTTGAACATATGTCGAGATTTTAGTTTCTTAATGAAATGTAAAAACATTGTATATGTTTTAAAGTATGGGAACATTGTATATGTTAAATATGTTTTGGAAAAACACGAACTAATATTAACATTGTATATGATATGAACGTCTCAGGGACTTGGCTTCAAATAAGCATTACATATGTCCTGAAAATATGGAATATTATGTATGTTGTATCAGTTTGATAACATTGTATGTGCTGCATAAATTTTGGGAACTTGAGTAGAGTATAAACATTCTAAATGTTTTGGAAATATATGAATTGTGATTCACTGTTGAAACTCGTGTATCGAGTTAATGAGAAGAGGTGACCGGAGAATGAATCATGTTAATTAAAATTGATAAGATTGTCATAGTGGGAATAATTTGATTGATTTGGCACTTGTCTTGAAATTTCGAGGACGAAATTCCTTAAAGGGGGGGAGATTATAGCGATCCCGATTTTTACCCCAACCTTTATTGTGTTCCAAACTTAGGTTCCGCGATTGTATGTTGTTATCTACGTCTTGTTTCCTTCCTTTAAATTCTTTGAATTTTAGTTTTGGGACTTGTTGGGCGAGTTTGGAACAGGTTGGTTGTTAGTTGGTTCAAATGGTTGATTGCCCAGATTTTTGGCCTCTTCGCCTGAGCGAAGCTTCTTGTGCTTGAGCGAGCCTTGTGTAACTTGCCTCTTCGCTCGAACGAGGCTTCTTGTGCTCGAGTGAGAATTGAGGGTCTTCAGGTTTCTTTTCCAAATGCAGCTTTTCTAGGAAGATGTAAGTTTTTCGCTCGAGCGAGGCTTCTTGTGCTCGAGCGAGCCTTGTGGAACTGTTTCTTCGCTCGAGCGAGACTTCTTGCACTCGAGCATGCATTTACGTCTATGACAGACCTGAATTTTTGCATTTTGCACTCGAGCGACGCTTCTTGTACTCGAGCGAGGTTACTTGTTGTGTTTGGTCGCTCGAGCGACAACTCTTTCACTCGAGCGAAGACCATGTATATCAATTCGTAGCAGAGATATTTTAATTCACTTTTTGATTTCTTTTCTCCTAAAAACCCTAGATCAGCTATCTCTCTCTCTAAAACACACACACACACACTCCCTCTCTCTCTCTCTCTCTCTCTCTCTCTCTCTCTCTCTCTCTACAAATAACCCTAAATCTAAGTATCTCTCAACCCTAGTCCCTTTGTCAAAGTGTTGGAGCACCTTAACGGCTTTCCTTTGATCCAAGCAAAACTGAATTTGGGGCATTCTTGAAGCTCTTCATCATCTCCTTTGATCTCCTAACGTTGAGGTAGGGATATTCTACACTTGATTATGAATTTTAACCTAGTTATTTGTCGTTATGAATATATGGTGAGAATTGGGATGTTTGGAGGAAACCTAGGGTTTAGATTCAAATTTATAAAGAGGGGTTTTCATGTGTTGTTGCATATTTGATCATGGGGTTGGGTTATGAGGTTGTTTGGTGTTAAAATGGTGAAATCTAGCTATTTGGTGGAATTTGAGAAAAAATAGGAGAATTGCCCTAATTTGAGTTAAATAAATTATTTTGTATAATGATGAAATTGATATGGGAAATATGAAATCGGAAGGGTGCATGAATGATTGGTATAGTTGGATTTGTTAAATCACTCACCTATGGAAATCTGATAAATTATCTATTTAAAAGATTATATATCTGTTTAGAAAATATCTATTTTTGGCTATCGGTGGAGGATAGTTATGATTGTTGTAGAAACTGCATGTGGTTTAGGTGAATTGAAACCTTTCGTTTAATTTACCTCATTGAATGTGATGGTATGATTGAGATATTGAATATGTGCCGTAGATAGTCATTGTATCTGACAATGCTTTTAAATACATTGTATATGTACCATTGTTTGAGAGAAGATATGGGATGTACTCCACATGTGATTATGTGCTTTAATACATTGTATATGTGCCATTATTTGGAAGGAGATAGGAGATGTACTCCATTGTTTGGGAGGAGATAAGGGATGGACTCCATTTAAATTAAGTTGGTCGGAGTGTCCAGGGTGAAAGTCCCGAAACCTTTTATGCATATGGATACCGGTTCCCTCGGATGAAAAATTCCGTAAAATGGCAAATTTGAAGTGTTTGAATAATAGTTGTATTGAACTGTGAATCATTGAGTTGTAGTCTCATTTGGATTGTTTAGATAACAATGAACTTGTTTCATGAATTGACTTAGAATTAATTAGATGAATATGAAATGAATTGTTGGAAATGGATCGAGATATGGGTATCAGTGTTGAAAGATCATGGAAAGAAAGTAAGTTGGTTATGAATGTGAAACAGTTATCTAGCTCTTATATCTTAGTTAAACCTCATACATTGTGTTAGTATATCTCTACTGGGCTTTAGCTTACCCTACTTGGGAAACCATTTTCAGGTACAGGTGATATGTCACCTTCAAAAACATAGCTTGGGAGGATTTGGGGTTGAAGGCTCCACATTTGTTATTCTGCTTTGTGTTAAATGTTTTTTTTTTAAGCCGAGGGCTTTAAATGTAAAGGGCTTATGACTTTCTTTTGTTGTAACCAAGTTATCTCTTGGAAAGATGTAAGCCTGAAGGGCATTTGTTTATGTTAAACCCTCTTGTATTATCAACATTACATAATGAGATGATTATTCATGTTCTGATTTATGTAATTGATGTTTATGCTTTGGATTATATCTATGGTATTATTTTGGGGGCGTGACAGAAACCTCAAGTTAGGTAAGTGTAATTTACCCTCAATTTAATTTTATGGTAATGGTAATAAATTAAGGAAAAATTAAAGGGAGATCCCTCTACATATTTGTCTAAGAGTTTAAGGACAAACACAATTTGTTTGGTTGTTAGAGTCTATAACAATTGAAATTCCATAAAGATAAGGACAAATTTCAACATAAATGTCAAGAATGCCCTTTTAACAATTGGTACCATGAAATTCTAACACATTCTCTCTTCACTATATACAAGTTGTATTTTAGAATGTGTTTCAAAACTTTAAAATTTAATAACTTTTGATCTGAAACTTCATATTTTGTAAATTTTATATTTTTAGAATCATCTCGTCGAGATCTATCAAATAGGATTCATGATGAAAATAAAATTTTGAAAAGAAAAAAAAATTACTGAGTTTTCTGACTAAAAGTCAAAGAAATTTCACAGACTTTTCAATTGTTCAATTTCTGAATTGTTTGTAAGAGAAAATAAGCAATTCTTAAATTTTCTCTAAATGAAATAAGCAATTATAAAATTTCTCTGAGCATTTTTGTCAGTGAAATTTAAAGTTAATTATAGTGACATTTACTTGATTTTAGTGAAATTTCCCTGACTTGGGTCTATGAAATTTATTTTATTTATTTATTTTTTAATGTCATATTCAACATATATCTTGTTTGATAGATCTTGATAAAAGAATTCTAAAAATATAAATTTTATGAAAAATGGATATGTAAATAAAAGTTATTGAATTTTTAAAATTTTAAATTATTTGAAAGATACCATGACAAACTATTAGTGTTGGGGTACTTTGGTCAAAAAATGACGTTGGAAGTCTTAGAGAACTTGAATTAAAAAAAAAAAAAAATTTCTTATATCCTTAAACTATTAAAAACTTATGATGAGGGAGCTGAAAATAAAATTACCTAAATTAAGTTATTTGAATTAATTTTTGATTTTATTATATATATAGATATAAAATATATGTATGTTTTATTTAAAATGTTATTAAATAAGAAATTATGTTAAAAATTAAAATTTAAAAATTAGCTTAAGGTTATGGTATCAGATTAGAGCGTTTAGGTTAATTTATGATTTAATTTGTTAAATATGTAATTAAGATAGGAAATTGTATATATTAAAGAAAAGAAAAAGAGAATATGACAATAAGGGTATTTAGGTATTTTTCGTAATGGTTCGGGTCGAGATCCAAGTTTTCTGTCACAAAAATTGGACTTAGTTTGAAAATTTTCTAAGTGTAAAAAAGTTGGATTTTTCAAAACTTATGATTTTGAAAATAATATTTGGTAGTAATTGTTCCTTATACATTTATTAGATTTTTATTAGATTTTATTAGATTTTTCTACGAGGTATTAATCATTTTACTACAACGTCAAATGTAGAAATTTCAGTCAGAAAATTATGTTTGTACTTAAACTGAAGGAGTCACTTTTTGATTTATTTGAATTTTGAACTTTTTAATATTTTTCTTTGATTCCAAATGGAGGGTATTTTCTTATTTATATTGTAAATTTAAGTAAATGAAATATAAATGTAAGAGGTTAAAAGAAAGAATTTACTTAAATGATTACGTATGGAAATTAGGTTGATGTGTTGAGAGTACCTTAGGAACTATGCTGTGTGACTAGCTATGTCTAAGGTGACCGCTCGAGTAGTCAAGTAGTCGCTTGAGCGGAGATGTGAGACTCTTAGTATTTTTATTGTAGACCTGCAAAATTTTTGAGAGATTGTGTTTACTACTCAAGCGGTGAAATGCTCGCTCAAGTTGTTTGTTCGGAATCAGTACTTTAAAAAGTCATTTTTGGGTCACTTTTCTTCATTCTTTCAGATTCTTTCTCTCTCATCTCTCTCTAACCATTTTTGAGTTCCAAGATCATAAAAGTTTGGTTTTCATCTCTTTCTAATAATCTCCTACCCCATTTTCGTTATATAAAAACGAAGAGCACGACGAGGGCTTTTTATCCATCCAAGCGGATTGTATTTTCATTGAAGTTGGATTTTCAGGTTTCTTCCTCTTATAGCGATTCCGGTTTTGACCCGACTCATTTGATATTCCGGACTCGGGTTTTATGGTTTCTAAATGTGGTCCATTGTCATTTCCTCCTTATTCTTACTTGAGTTTAGCTATTTGGTTATATCGAGCGTGTTTGGAACAGGTTGATTGCTTAGATGCCATTTGATAACACTTACGTTTTCAGTTTTCAGTTTATATTTACAAAAAATTAAAAAACTCAAATAAAAACTTGTTTGGTAAAATTTTTGATTTATAAATCAGTGGTCTCAGTTTATAAATTTGGCCAAAAAATGAAAACATAAAAAATGTGTTTCCGTTTTCAGTTTTCAGTTTTTTTATTTTTTACCACCCAACACTAGCCACCATCCGCCACCATTTTCCACCACCATCTTCCGTCACCACCACCCACCCCCCACCCCCCACCACCACCACCACCACCACCACCACCACCACTGCCACCCACTGCCACCACCACCTACCTCGCCACCACCACTACCACCACCATTGTCATCCACCGCCACCACCCACCACCCGCCACTACCATCCACCGCCCGCCGCCACCACTCGCCACCACCACTCGCCACCTACTTGCCACCACCACTCACCACCCACCTGCCACCACCATCTACCACCACCATCTACCACCTGCCACCACTAGCCACCCACCACCACCACCCACCACCATCACCTACCACCCACCCGTCACCCACCTTCCACCACCACCCATCACCCACCACCGCCCCCACTACCCACCCGCTACCACCTACCACCCGCCACCATCACCCACCCATCCACCACCACCACCACCCGCTACCGCCCGCCATCTGCCATCCATCACCCACCACCCACCTCTACCACCACCACCATCCACTGTTACCACTTGCCACCGTCACCCACCCACCCACCCATCGTTACCACCCACCGCACACCCACTACCATCCGCCATCCGCCACCACCACCCACCAGCCACCCCCACCACCACCACCCACTACCACCCACCACCCCATCACACCCACCCACCCACCCACCGCCACCACCCGCCACCTACCCGCCACCACCACCCACCCACCACCACCCGCCATCCGCCACCCACCTGCCACTCACCACCCACCACCTGCCACTCGCCACCACCACCACCACCCACTCGCTACCATTCACCACCCACCACCCGCCATCGTCACCCACTCACCCACCCACCACCACCACTACCACTAGTTACCCACCACCCACCGTCACCACTTTTCACCATCGTCTTCCGCCGCCACTTGCCACCACTTGCCATTTCTCACACTTTTTTATATTTTAAAATTTTTTTAAACATTTTGTCAATTACCAAACGCGTTTGTAGTTTATGTTTTTCTAAAAATAAACAAAAACCAATTTATAAAATTTTTGTAATATAAACTGAAAACGTAAACGTTACCAAACACACCCTTAGTTTTCAAACTCTTGTTGCCTAAAATTTTGCTCTTCTACTCGAGTGGCACTTCTTTCGCTCAAGCAGACTTTGCAAACTCTCAGTACTTTTGAAAGTCTGCAAAACTATTGGGAGAGTGTATTCTACGCTCGAGCGACGTTTTCGACGCTTAAGTGGGTGTGCGCTCAGCGACCATTCTTACACTCGAGCAATGTTCTTCTGTCTCCAAAACTACTGGATGTGTGTATTATGAGCTCAAGCGTCGGGCGGAACAACTTATTGTGTCTGACGCTCGAGCGCCAACTCTTGCACTTCAGTGGACTGTGTGTATTTCAGTTCGTGAAAATGACTTTTACATCACTTTTTTAGATCTGTTTCTCTTCAAACCCTAAAGTTGAGACCCTCTCTCTCTAAAACTTACCTTCTCTCTACTTTTTCATCTAGATCTAGTGATTTCTCCACCCTTGTACTTTTATTAAAAAGGTAGAGCACGTCATGAGCTCTCTTTTGATCTAAACAAAAGTGGATTTCGGTGTCTTTGAAGTTTCCCTTTGCTTTGCTCGTCTTCTAACTTTGAGGTAGGGACTTTCTCCACTCTTCTATGAGTTTTAACTTGGTTATTTGTTGATGGGTAAGAAATGTTAAGACTAGTTGTGATTTTGAACAAACCTAGGGTTTGGGTTAAAATCAAAAGAGATGTTTTCAAATTAACATGTTGAAAATGGTTATGGTAGTAGATATGAGCTTATGTTGTGTTAAAATGGTTGGTTTTGGTGTTTGGGACGAGATTGGAAAAAAAAAAAAGGTTTTGCCATAAAATGTCTTGAATAATTATTTTGTATAAACAATGAAATTAGTATGGGAAATATGAAATTAGATGGATATTTATGTAAATGGTGGAATTAGATATGTATTTTCTCGCACATATGGAAATTTGGACAATTTACCTATTATAAAGATTGTATATCTGTTTAGAAATATCTGTTTTGGGCTATCGGTGGAGGATAGCCAGGATTGTTATAGAAATTGCATGTGGATTAGGCAAATTGAAACAAATCTCTTAGCCATTATCATTGAATATGATTATGATTTATATACATTGTATATGTATGATGTTTGGGAGAAGAAAGGAAATGTACTCCATGTTTAAGAGGAGAAAGGAGATTATAGCGATCCCGGTTTCTACCCTTCTTTCATGTTTTGCCACTTCGAATGGGCAGGTAGAGATTGAGGCAAGAGTTTAAAGACCTCAAACAACTCAACATGCCCATGGCCGAGTTTGACGCAGTCTTCCCTTGTTTATCCAGATTTGCACCAAAGTTGGTGGCAACAGAAGAGCGTCGTTGCATTGAATTTGAAAAGAAACTAAAAACAAAAATTATGTTCAAGCTTGTCGGAAATATGATTCGGGAATATGACCGTCTTGTAGAGATGGCGATACACGTAGAAATTTCCATACAAGCCGAGGAGGAGAGGCTTCGGAGTTCAAGGTCTAGAGGCCAAGAGTCTCAAGGAGACTATAGGCAAAACAAGAAGAGCAGGAACACTTATCCATCCTAGTCCCAACTAGAGCAGTCTAGATCCACTTTTCCTTTGCCTAGTGCGGGTCCGAGAAAAAGTGCATCGAGTAACTTCTCGTGTTTCAAGTGTGGCCAACCGGGTCACAAATCCTTCTCATGCCCACAGAAGGAAGGAGGGCACTTAATGTTACCACCACCTAACCGATCTCAAAGTTAGTCTCAGTCTCAAAATAAAGGTCAAGGGTTTAATTGTTATCAGTGTGGTCAGCCGAAAAATATGAAGAGAACTTGCCCACAGTTGGGAGGCGCATCTGGCGCATCAGGGTCGAGGCAGGCTCAGAGCCACCAGCAGGCTCAATCAGTCCGAGCTTCGCTAGTTAATCAGGGAGCCACTTCAGCTCAATCAATATAACAGGCCTATTCTCCAAGAGAGGAACAAATTAATCAGGGGCCACAAGGGCGTGTGTATGCTGTTACCGTGCCAAAGCAGTTGCCAGAATCCTTAGTTGTGAGAGGTATTTTTATTGTGTAATTCTTTGGCTAATGTATTGATAGACACGAGTACGTCTCATTCATTTATATCTACTGCATTTGCTTCTGCAATGGGGTTAGAAGTAGCACGGTTAGTGCCGCCACTTAGAGTAGAGTCACCTGTAGAGGGTACAGTTGATTTAGACTGGGGTTGCCATGATTGTGATATAGAAGTTGCTCGGCATCGACTTCCGTTTGGTTTTGTGTTGCTAGATATGTCAAGTTTTGAGGTCATTTTAGACATGGACTGGTTGTGTTCTTATCAAGCTTTTATTGATTATTATCATTAGAGAGTTACAGTGTGCACTTCGGGTGGTGATCGTTTTTATTTTCTGGGGAACCGAGTTGATAGAGCATTATCGCTAGTTGTTGACCCTCATAGTAGGAGCAAGCTTAGTGGCCTTCTTGCAACTCTCTTGGATAGTGAGAGTGACGGGGCTCGTGTTGAGTTACTAAGGGTAGTTTGTGAATACCCGGATGTCTTTCCAGAAGATCTTACTAGTTTATCACCTCACCGGGAGATCGAGTTCTCTATTGAATTAGTGTCTGGCATGGCACCGATTTCCATGTCACTGTATAAATTTGCACCCGCCGAATTGCATGAGTTGAAGATTCAACTCCAAGAACTTTTAGACAAGGGCTTCATTCACCTTAGTACATCGCCTTGGAGAGCGTCGGCTCTCTTTGCGAAGAAGAATGATGGGTCATTGCAGTTGTGTATTGATTATCGCAAGTTAAATAGAGTTACAATTAAGAACAAGTATCCCCTACCCAAAATAGATGATTTGTTTGACCAACTTAGAGGGTCTCGTTGCTTCTCAAAAATAGATTTGAGGTTGGGGTACCATCAGTTGAGAGTTCGCGAGGAGGACATTCAGAAGATGGCCTTTCATACTCATTATGGCCATTATGAATTGCTTGTAATTCCTTTTGGGTTAACCAATGCACCGGCTTCCTTTATGGATTTGATGAACAGAATTTTTCGGGAATACTTGGACTGTTTTGTGGTCGTCTTTGTGGACGACATCTTGATTTATTCAACTACTGAAGAGGAACACGAAACTCACTTGCAGGTAGTGCTAGGTTTACTTAGTGAGCACCAATTGTATGCCAAATTTGAAAAATGCGAGTTTTGGTTAACAGAGGTGAAGTTTTTGGGGCATGTAGTGTCTAGAGAGGGAGTGACTATGGACTCCTCAAAGATAGATGTCATACAGGATTGGGAACAACCCAATAATGTTTTTGAAATCCAGAGTTTCTTGGGATTAATGGGATATTATCGATGTTTTGTAAGGGACTTCTCTAAACTAGTTGCACCTTTGACTAGGTTGACTAGAAAGGGTATCAAATTTGTGTGGAGTGAGGCTTGTGAAAAGTCATTCCAAGAGCTTAAGACTAGATTAACTACCGCACCGGTTTTGATAATTCCGGAAAAGGGTTTGAATTACACTGTCTATTGTGATGCGTTCAGGGATGGACTTGGTTGTGTCTTGATGCAAGAAGAAAAAGTTATAGCCTACAGCTCACGACAATTGAAAACTCACGAGAAAAATTACCCTACCCATGATTTAGAACTAGCGGCGGTGATTTTTGCCTTGAAAATTTAGAGGCATTACTTGTACGGTAAGAAGTTTGAAGTCTTCTCCGATCATAAGAGTCTAAAGTATTTGTTTTCTCAAAAAGACTTGAATTTACGATAACAGAGGTGGATGGAATTTATGGAAGATTATGACTTTAAGTTACACTATCATCCGGGGAAGGCCAATGTGGTGGCCAATGCTTTGAGTCAAAAATCTGTGAGTAGTTTGGTAAGTGTGGCCATTTGGGAATGGGATATGCTAAATGTTATTGGCAAGTTTGATTTGCACTTGGGTGAGTCTAAAGAGAGTGCTACCTTGTTTACTTTGAATGCTTAACCTACCTTGGTTAGTAAGGTCATAGAGGCACAACGAGGAGACCGTGATGTGGAATCAATCCGTGTTAAGATTTCCAATGGGAAGGAAGAGAAAGGTTTGAACGTTCACTTGGATCTAAGTGTACATTACCTAGACCGTTTGTTTGTACCAGAATCTTGTAGAGAGGAAGTACTTCGGGAGTTCCATCACTCACGCCTTGCGGTACACCCGGGAGGCACTAAAATGTATCATGATCTTAGTTGTTAGTTTTTGTGGAGGGGTATGAAACAGGATGTTACATTTATTTGTATCGAAGTGCCTTACTTGTCAATAAGTAAAGGCCGAACACCAAAAACTAGTGGGTTTGTTACAACCCTTACCGATAGCCGAGTGGAAATGGGAGCATATTACCATGGATTTTGTAGTTGGGCTTCCTAGAACACAACGAGGCAATGACACCGTTTGGGTGATTGTTGATAGGTTGACTAAGTCTACCCATTTCATTCCGATGTGCACCAGTGACTCAATTGAACGCTTGGCAGAGTTGTACATTAGAGAGATAGTTTGACTTCATGGAGTCCCTGTGACTATTGTGTCGGATAAGGATCCTCGTTTTACTGACCAGTTATGGCAAAGCCTTCGACAGACATTGGGAGCTAAGTTGACTCTTAACACCGCTTATCATCCTCAAACTGATGGACAGTTGGAACGTACCATTCAGATTTTTGAGGACATACTTAGAGCTTGTGTCCTTGATTTTAAGGGGCCTTGGGAAAGGCACTTATCATTGATTGAGTTTGCTTACAACAATAGTTACCAAGCTAGTATTGGGATGGCACCATTTGAGGCCTTGTATGGCTGACCTTGTAGATCACCGGTTTGTTGGGCCGAAATGGGTGACGCATCATTACTGGGTCCGAAAATTGTTAGAGAGACAATCAAGAAAGTTGTTCTCATTCGGAAGAGGTTAGCTATGGCCCAAAACCGACAAAAGAGTTATGTCAATAAGAGGAAACGACCTTTATCTTCTGAAGTTAGTGACCATGTGTTTCTAAAAATCTCACCAAGGCGGGGTTTGATGAGATTTGGTAAGAGGGGCAAATTATCTCCAAGGTTCATTGGGCCTTTTGAGATCTTAGAGCGAATTGAGGAAGTGGCATACCGGTTAACTTTACCGCCGCAACTTTCGGAGTTCACAACGTATTTCATGTATCTATGCTTAGAAAGTATAAACCTGACCCTTCTCATGTTCTTGATTGGGTTGACTTGGAGATAGATGAGGATGCCTCTTACGAAGAACGACTGGTTCAAATATTAGATACCTGGGAGCAAGTGCTACGGGGCAAAACTATACCATTGGTAAAAGTGTTGTGGAGACACCATGGAGTTAAAGAACCAATGTGGGAACGGGAGGTGGAAGTTCGCTCCAAATATCCGAATTTGTTTGAAAATGCTTAAGTTGCTTTTCTTTGTAATATTCCCTAGTGTTGAGGGAAACGTATTTAAAGTTATTAACCACATGTTGATATGTGCATTGTTGTTTTAAGCATAAAGTTGTTGAGAGTTGCCATTACTTTTTAGGAAATTTCATGTTTATGCGTAGTTGAGAGGTTGTTGTTAATGAGATAACCATGGTGGAATTTGGTTAAGAGTTAGTATTGTGATTTGAAAATGAAATAGCTTGGTTTTGATTGCTAGAAACCCCTTTGTTTAGGTAGTTTTATTTGAAATTTCGAGGACGAGATTCTTTAAGGGGAGAAGGTTGTAACGATCTCGGTTTCGACCCTTCTTTCATGTTTTGCCACTTCGACTAGGCAAGTCGAGAATTGAACTGCCCGGTCAGCTCGAAGGGGTCCACAGGGCAGCACCCCTTGGAGGGTCTGAGGGCAGCGCCCGGGCAGAATAGAGGGACAGCGCCCCCGAAGCAAAAATGTAAAATGCATTCGAAGTTGCTTGAGCTGCACATGCGAAAAACAGGAGAGGACTTGTTTGGCTACTACAACAAATGTAGGTGCGGGAGTGCAAGTGCGAGAGAAGTGCCGCACGTGCAGTGATAGATGAGTCTGAAATTTTAGTCTGTTCTTCTCTTTAGGCTGAGTGTATGTCACTCTTGTTAGGTCTCTTTCTCTCTAAAAACCATTTCCTCTCCCTTCTCTTTACATTTCCCTACACCAAATTGGATCAAAACCTTGATTTCTCAAGATCCATTCGAGTTCTGCCATAGTTTCTTTATTAAAGTTGGTTAACTTCTCGAGGGTCTCGTTGTGTGCGGTGAAGATCGAGTTTCGACACCATTGATTTTGGGGGTTTCATCTCATTTTTTCTTCAAAACTTGAGGTAGGGATTTTCTTAGAGTTATATATATGTTTTTGCAAGATCTATATGATTTTTGAAATCATTTTTCGATAGCTTTGAAAATTGATTGTTGATTCAAGAAGTTGAGCGATTTTGAAAGTAGGTTTGTCTCTTGTTCTTTTAAAATGATCTTATGGGTTTTGATCTTTGTTAATTGAAGAAAATATGATTTTGGAAAGTTTTCTTTCAAAAGATTTGAGTTGTATAGTTTTGGTGAGAAAACCTAGAATTTGGAGATTTTTTTTTTTAAGAGACTTAAAATCCACAAATGATATTGTTATATTTATTTTGTGTGTCAAAATAAATGGATGTTTGGAAATTTTCTTATTTATATTTATATAAATGATGAATTTTAGGGAATATAAGAATTATTGTTCATTTTGGAAATTATTGTTCAAAACATTGAAATAGTCTTAAAATGACTAATTGTTAAGGATGCTTGAGAAGAGGAAAATTATGTTATTCCTTGGATGATGAATTGGAATAAAAGTATTTATATTCATCTTGTGTTATTGGCATATCAATTCATTTGATTACATTAAATTTTGAAAGTTGATTTGAAAACTTGCATTGAGAAAAGAATGTTGAGAAACAAGTTTTCATGGAATGGTTTTAGGGTTAATACGTTGGTAAGTCTTGATAGGTGGTGTAGATGATATTGAATAAGTTGGCCTCAAAGTCCTGGTTGAAAGACCGAAAACCCGCGCGGATAGGTGTCAAGCCTTCCAGTTAATACCGGTAAAAATGACAAATTGATAGTACTTGTATAGTCTACTTGTAGAGACCGACCTAGGGATTACTAGAGTCATATTTATTACTCTTGAAATGAATTATTAAGTTTTGAAGAATTGAAATTGCATGACATCATTGAGCATGAGGGTTTTCAAAGATGAAGATATGATTTTCTTTCAAAAGAGCATAGCATGCCATGTGCATTTTATCTCTTGAGACTTGTATAAAATGTATATACTTTGTTAAGGATTTCCTACTGGGCTTTATGCTCACTCTACAGGATTTTTGTGTAGGAAAAGATGTGGTGATGCCGCCTAACTAAAGGCGAAGAAATGTGTATTGAGAGTACGAGATTCTCATTTTACTGTGACTTTGTGTGTAAGCCAAGGGTTGTATGTGTATGGGTTTGAATAACCGTTTTGTGTAATCAAGCTCAAGCCTTGGAAACTTGTAAACCCTTAGGGGTATTTATTTACTTGTTGTTGGATTAATGTATTGTTGCATGAAGAACTATTGTATCATGTAATGTAAGTTTGGAGATTTATATTCGGTTTTCCTTGAAAGAGTCATGATTGTTATATTATCATTTGGGCTAGAAATTTGGGGCGTTACAGAGATAGACTCTATTAAACTAAGTTGGCCTGTGTGTCTAGGATGAAAGTCCCGAAAACTGCGTATATACATGGGTGCCGATTCCTGCAAACGAAATTTCCGTAAAATCGCAAGTGAATGTATTTTGTATGACAATTATGTTGGTTGGAGGTCTATGGGGTGTATCCTCTGTTTGGTTGACTAAATGAAGTTGGCATAACTAATGGATTGGGATGTAAGTTTGATATAACATGGTTTTGGAAAAAATTGTAAAACATTTGTCATTTGAGAATTGAACATGTGCATCATACTTACACCTTTGTTAATATTCAGATATTCTGTTAAATTGTTTCTACTAGGCTTTGGCTCACCCTACTTAGGAAATCACTTCCAGGTGTTGGCAACATGCCTCATTTAAGGACTTAGCTTGGAAGGACCTAGGAGCTGAAGGCTTTGTTTTGTCATTTTGTATTTAATATTTGTACAAGCCTAGGGCTTTATATGTAAGGAACTTAAGACTCTCTCTCCTTTGTTATAACCAAGTATAGTCTTGAAAAGATGTAAGTTTGTAAGGCATTCATTTTGTTGATCGTTAAGTTGGTATCACATGCTATAAATTCAGGGAAGAACTTATGAATGTATATCACATGTGTCACTTTTTATAAATTAACTCTAATTAATGAAAGTTTACTACTTTGTTTATGTCATTAAGTACATGTTGTTGGGGGCCAATTTATGACATTTATTTTAGGGCATTACACCTCTTCTAGCTTGAGGTAAGGATTTCTTTGCTGCCCTTCAATATTTCTTATAGATAGATAAGTGGTATATTTGTATTGCATAAAAATCTTATGCCAAGGGATTTTCTTAAAAAGCATATAGATGAAGTAATGGTTTTCCAAATCAAGGGAGTTAAATTTATGACTTATGGGATTTAAGGAAGTTGTGGACAATTAGAGCTTGATTTTGTGCCTTAAAGTAAAAAGCCTTAATTTTGTCAAACCCTATCTATGGATTTTATTTTTAAATGATTATTTATTTCAGTTGAACTTAAATTCTTGGAATTTAGTAAATGATGAGTTGAAGTAAGTATGAAGGGTGATTAATAATCATTGAAAGAATGATTATTACATAAGAGACTTATATCAAAGAAATTGATAATGGAAATTGGTTCATTGCATTATAGAAAGTGTATGAAATTAATTGGGATGTAAAAATTGAACAAAAAGAAATTGATGTTGAGATGTATGGAATATTGTGGAGTGAAAATTGCATTGAATGCTAAAAAGGGAGTTTTACATTTATTATTCATTGTGTTGTTCGTTTAATTTATTAATTGATATGATAAATTGATAGATGATGATATTGGAATAAAGGTACATTTTCTTCCGACTTATGATTGGTAAAGCGTAGCGCTTGATAGAGATTCTGCATTCCTTCCAGAGAAATATCCGAAAAAGTGTGTGGTCTATTGAGATACGAGAAGGTTCCACATTCCTTTCAATTTGTGACTGGTAAAGCGTAGCGCTTGATAGAGGTTCCCCTTTCCTTCCGAAGTAGCGCTCGAAAAAGCGTGTGGTTTAATGGTATGCCTTGGTAATGGAGCAGGTTGTTGATAGTGAACTTTTTGTGAGATAATTATAAGGGGATTTGTATGCGTAAATGTGATAATTAGAATTGAAGAATTGAACTATGTGAGTCAGAAAAGATGGCAATGAATTGATTTGTTTTATATGGATTAGTTATGTGATATGTGTTGGAATATATGTATATATATTTTGAAGTTATATGGTAGGGTGGTGTTAGTTGTGAATTAAAGTGTATGATGTATGATCATTAGTAATAAATGGTTAATAGACTTAAGATCCTTATGAAAATATTAAAATGGGGTATTTAAGAAAATTGTTTGAAATTACAAGAAAGGTAAGAAGATAAAAGAATGAGTTTTCTTTGAAAGGTTAGTGGAATTCTCATGAAAAAGGTATTACTTATGTGTACTTTATTTTGGGTATAAAAGGCATATTATTTATTTACTTATGTGTACTTTATTTTGGGTATTACTCATGATCACATATATCTATTGATCTTATTGTCGGGAATCATTGTAGATCCCTACTGGACCTAGTGTTCATCCCATGTTGTTTAACCATTTTACAGGAACGAAGTCAGGTACAACAGTTGAAGATCAAGAATTTATTTGTTTGGTAGGAGTCCGTGCAGTGTATAGTGTAAATGAGTGATTGAAAGACTGAAATGAGAAGTGTTTCTTTTTATGTAACTGTGTATAATTGAAAGACATGTATTATTGATTGTATTCAACATTTCATTCATTGTAATTGTGCGAGAGAACCTCTTTTATTCAATTTAGCTTGTGGTGTTACTATAACTATAGCAATTCTAGTTTAGACCCGACTCATTTGATATTCTGGATTCAGGTTTCATTGTTTTGTATTGTTATTCATGCCTTAGTCCTCTTTTCCTTCCTTGAGTTTGGCTATTGAGATGTGTTGGTTGTGTTTGGAATGGGTTGATAGCTTGTTTTTCAAAACTTTGGTTGCCTAGATTTTGGCCTCTACGCTCGAGCGATCTTTGTGGACTCCCAATATTTTGACAGGTCTGCAAGACTACTGAGAGAGTGTATTCTACGCTCGAGCAGTGCTTCCTTCAGCTCAAGCGACACTTCTTGAGCTCGAGCAGTAGGCATCTAACTGTAAAACTTCTGAGAATGTGTATTCTCCACTTGAGTGTCACTTATTGCGCTCGAGCGGTGTCGCCTTTTTCTCTGTGGCTTGACGCTCGAGCATCACTTCTTGTGCTCAAGCGGTAATCATTTTTGTGTCTGGATGCTCAAGCGTCACTTATTGCGCTCAAGCGGTCTGTGCGTGTATCAGTTTGTAAAAGTCACTTTTTACATCACTTTTTCATCTATCTCTCTCTCTAAACATTCCAAAAACCTTAGTTCTAGACTCTGTCTCTCTTTAAAACCTACATTCTCTCTACAAAAACACCAAGATGTAGTGATTTCTTTACCCTACTTCCTTTGTTACAAAAGTAGAGCTCACATAGAGCTTCGTTTTCATCCGAATAGAGTTGGGTTTCGGCTTCAGCCGAGTTTCATCCATGTTTATCTCGCCTTCTAGTTTTGAGGTAGGGATCCTCTACACTCTTTTATGAGTTTTAACTTAGTTATTTGTTTTTATAAAACAATCTTGTAGTTTTGGAGAATTTTGAACAAACCTAGGATTTGGGTTGAAAATCAAAAGAGGAGTTTTCAAATAAATGTATGGAAAATGGTTGTGGGAGTAGAAATGAGATTGAATTGTGATAAAAATTATTGATTTTGGTACTTGGAATGGATTTTGGAAGAAAAAAAGGTTTTGTCCTAAATGTCTCAAATATTTATTTTGTATAAATAAATAGAATTGATGTTGGAAATATGAAATTGGATGGATATTGATATAGATGGTGGACTTAGATATGTATTATCATTCACATCTTGAAATTTGGAAAGTTTATTTGTATTGGAGATTTTATATCTATTTAGAAATATCTGTTTTAGGCTATTGGTGAAGAATAGCTATGATTGTTGTAGAAATTGTATGAGGATTAGGTGAATTGAAGCTAATTTATCATCCATTTGCATTGAGCATTATCACATCTTGATTGTACACGTATAATGTTTTTGAGAAAAATGGATAAATTTGGGAAGGGGATGTATTCCATTGAATTAAGTTGGCATGTGTGTCCAACGTGAAAATCTCGAAAACTGCGTGTATACATGGGTTCCGATTCCCGCGAATGAAATATCCATGAAATGGCGGAAGTGGTGCTTGTATAGCATACGTTTACATAGGTACCAGTTACCGTTTCCCGCGGACGAAATATTCGTAAAAGGTTGTACTTTGAGATTCCCAGAGTTATGATTCATGGCCCTATTTTCTCATGTAAAGGAAATGAATGATGGATTGTGATATCAACCGGACTTTGCATGGTTTTGAAAAGAGAAATGAGACGACTTGATCATGAGCATTGCATATGTGTTTTACCCTTATATCTTTGTTAAGATTCATATATTGTGTTAGATTATTTCTACTGAGTTTTGACTCACCCTATGTGAAAAAATCATTTTCAGATGTTGGTGAAATGCCTCTGCCAAAGCAGTAACTTGGAAGGATCGGAGCAAGCGTTTCATTTTGTTTACATGTAATTATTTTGTGCAAGCCTAGGGCTTTATCTGTATTGGATTTAAATCTATTTTGATGTAACCAAGTACAGTGTTGGAAAGTTATAGCCTTCAGGGCATTTCAATTATCTGTTTAACTTCTATTTCATATCTTTGTTGTTGACACATGCTATAGATTCAGAGTTAGGACTTATGAATGTTTATTCGCATGTGTCATCCTTTTTACAACTGCGTCTTATGTATTCTGATTTATATTGTTATTTACTTTTCGTCGTGGATGGTTTATTGAATTTATTTCAAGACGTTAAAATAACTATTTTTGAAAAATAAATTGTTTATAAGGAATTTGATAGTGTAAGCGAGTAATAAAATCTGGAGCGTGACAATTTTGTTACTATTGTTAATAGAGATAATTCACAACCATAAAGAGTTTCTTTATCTATTTGAACTATAAAAAATAAAGTGGTCCAAGACAAAACTATAAAAGACTTCATACATTATTTGTTACATTCACTTTCGTTCAGAATATATGATACTTTCAAACTTTTTAACATTTTCTATAACAACACAACACACTAACGAAACCTTAATTTAATTAATTGTAAAGTCTTGTTCAGATTTGTTAATCGTTTTGACCAATGTAAAAGGAAAGATGGAAGTTTCTTCAATGACTCGTTCGTTTTTGCCTTTTTCACTAATTGATTAGTCATTTTAGCTGACCAAAATGCAATGTTGTTATGATTTGAGTTCCAAAAGAAATAATTATTTATTTATTTAATACTTTGTGATTTGATGTGTACTATATATGTCTTATAATTAAAGAAAAAATAGTATAATTATATATTTTCTGAGTCATAATTAAAAAAAAAAAAATCATGATCAAACACTATATGAGGTATAATCAAACATATCAAAATAATGTTATAATTAAAGAGAAATTAATTATAATTAAAGAAAAAATTTTATAATTAAAGATGTATATGGTAAGAGTTGTGTGTTGCAAAATTTTTCATTTGATTTATTGAATATTTAATAGTTGTTGAGTGATTTATTGAATATTTAAACGCGGCATATTAATGAGACAAACATTAGTTACGGAAAGTACATGCATCTTGTGACATCTTTGGGTTGATTATTAGTTACGGAAAGTACATGCATCTTATGACATCTTTGGGTTGATTATTATGTACGGAAAGTACATGCATCTTGTGACATATTAATGGGACAAACATTAATTAATTTGATAATTTATTATTTTTTTTTTTTTTAAAAAAAGGTTAGTGGTGATTCATGCAATTGAAGGCTAATTTCGTAAATGGAAATTTTCTCAGTGATCGCTCAAAGAAATGGTGGCTCTAAATGTCCCTAAAAAAAATTATTATGTACAAAAAAAAAATTTATAAAAATTAAGTACATTTTTATATTTTATTATATTCAATGAATTTTTTAAAAGATTTTTGTCAAAATTTATACTTTTTAAGTGTAAATAGATCTAAAAAGTTAAAAAGAAATGATTAAAATGTTAAAAAAAATTATTAAAAATAAAAAAATACAAATTGAAACTTCATAAAATTATTTTTTAAAAATTTCAAACCAAACAAAGTGAATAGTTATCACTATTGATGAGATGATGAAGGCAATTCATGAAAAATAAAAAGAGTTTTGCACATTTTTCCATTTCATTACCTCTAACTACACCTTTAAGGAGATGGCAAACAGTTTTCCAAGGAGAGAGAAGACTTCGAAGAAAGTTGATTGGTTATTATTATTTGCCACTTCATTAGAGATGCAATTAGAGTGATGAAATGGGATATGAGACATTTCTCAAATAAAAATAGGATTAAATTCATTTTACTTCTTGTGATTTGGAGCTAAAGTACTTTGCCCCTTTATTGTTCAAATACAGTCAAAAAGTCCTTATGTGTTTTTGAACTAAAGTGCTATTGTTAGTTTTTTCATCTAAACTAACAAAATGTGTATTACACACACTATTATTATTATTATTTTTTTTAGAGTGGGTTTTGTTCTCTAAAAAATTAGAATAAAGTTAATGCAATAAAATGACAATTCTACCTCCATTTTCTCCAAACCTAAAATTAGATTAATATGTTAATTAAAATAAAATAATGAAAGAATTGATCTCAAATATAAAATATAATTAAATAAAGGGTAAATTACAAACACACCCCTTGAGGTTTACTTAAATTACAAATTACCCTTTGTGGTTCTAGAAATTACATTATGCCCCCCTAAGGTTTCTAATTTCATAACAAATAAGTCTTTTTATTAATAAATCATCAAGTTAATTAACAATTTTTAATAATGTTAAAATTTTATTTCAATTAATAATTCAGATAATTTTATTATTGTATAGGTAAATAGTTAGAAATTTCACTTTTTAATTAATTATGTTGAATAAAAAATTCTAATAGGGAGATATTTGTAATTTTCCAAACCACAGGGGATAATTTGTATTTTAGGTAAACCTCAAAGGGTGTATTTGTAATTTATTCAAAAGTTAGTAATGACAATAAATAGCTAAATATTTAGGATTAATTGTGATCAAAAATATAATTAAATTAAAATAAAAATAAAAAATTAAGAATTACAATAAATAATTAAAAACATATAATTAATTGTAATTTAATTGAATTAATACTAGACATTATAAATTATGTGTATGAGAGATGAGAGAGAGAGAAAGAAAATAGCAAAAAAAAAATAGGATTTTAAGGTATTATAATAATTTCACATTTATAATTAATGGTATTAATGATTGTATTTTAATCCAAAATTACATTAGGGACATATGACTATAATTAAAAGAAAGAGGGTAAAGTCCTATTAAGCTATATCATATGGATGTAACATGAATTTTGTCCATAAAAATATGAAGATAGGTGGCTACTGTGTTGCGGGCCATAGCAGCTACGATGTGTTGTTCTATGGGCCCATTTTTGAGCCATTTTATATGATCCAAACAATTTATATTTAGAGTACATTGAGTAGGTTATTTTGTAAAAAATCAAATTAATCGGATATTTTTAACTTTTTTATCCACTCACATTTTATTCATTTTAATACTTTAAATCACAATTGTCATTTATTTTTATAGATATAAATGTGAGTGGACGAAAGAGTTAACGATATCTAATTAATTTAATTTTTTGTAAGTATATTTTACTCATTGTACTCTAATATATAAACGGTTCAAATGATCAAAACGGACCTTGAAATGGACCCATATAACTCTAAAAATATATAGGATAAATTACAAATATACCTCCTGAAGTTTGCTTAAAATACAGATTGTCCCATGTGGTTTGAAAAATTACAAATACCCCATTATTAGATTTTTTTTTTTAACAGAATTAACTAAAAAAATAAAATTCATAATTGTTATCCTATACAACAATAAAATTACATAAATTATTAATTAAAACGTATTTTTAACATCATTAAAAACTGTTAATTGACTTGATAGGCGATTTGTTATGAAATTACAAACCTTAGGAAGTGAAATGCAATTTTAAAAATTACAAGAAATGATTCCTATTTTAATCAAATCTCAAGAAGTGTATTTATAATTTCAAAGGTTACATCGCCGAATTTACGCCTCCCCTCGAATCCAAAACCAAAAGCAGCGTCGTTTAAATGCTTTTTGGATTTTTTTTTTCGTTTAATCAGAGATGAAGCAGAGGCAGAAATGAAGAAAGAAGAAGAAAAGAAAGAAAGAAGGGAAGAAGGGAAGAAGAAGAGAAGAAGAAGGGAAGAAAAAGCAGAGGCAGACAACGGCGGCACGGGAAACGGCGGACGAGCTGCGACGATGGTGGAGCTGCGACGATCGACCAATCGGCCAGAATGCAGGAGCCCATGTATAGCGATCCCGGGTTTACCCCTTATTGTATAGTGATCCGGACATGTGTCCGTGGATGTTAATAGTTGAGCATTGTCTTGTTTACATCCTTTTCTATATTGTATTTGAGTTATAGGATGTGTTGGGCAGGTTTGTTTCAGGTTGGTTGTGTTTGGGAACCAAGGGTTGCTGCCCAGAATTTTTGTCCTTCACTCGAGCGAGGAGTTGGTCGCTCGAGCGAGCGTTGAGTTTTGTGTCTGGTGGGTCGAGCCAGAGTGGCTTCGCTCGAGCGAGCGATTGCGTCTGGTACTAGACCAGAACACCATGATTTTTGGCTCAAGCGAGCTTTTCCTTCGCTCGAGCGATCTGGTTCGGTCTTCGCTCGAGCGAGCAGTTTGTCGCTCGAGCGTGCGTCTAGTTGCAGACCTGGAGGGTCGAGTTCTTGGCTCGAGCGAGCTTTTCTTCGCTCGAGCGAGCTTCTGGGTTGTTGGCTCGAGCGAGGCCTTCTTGGCTCGAGCTAGGGTTTTCTGTGTCTGGTCGCTCGAGCGACCAAGCCTTCGCTCGAGCGAGCCTATTTATATCAGTTCGCAGCAGCGATCTAAATTTCACTTTTTCAAAACTTTTATATCTTCAAACCCTAAATTTGAGAGCCTCTCTCTCTAGACTTGCCTTCTCTCTAAGAAATCATCTCCCTAGGGTGTGAATCTACCCTAAGTGCTTTGTTAAAAAGATAGAGGGTGACTTGGGCTTCGATCTAATCTGAAAATATTTGGCTTTGGAGCAAGTTGGGTGTTGGGTCTTCATCTCCTTTTGAGCTCAAACTTTGAGGTAGGGATATCCTACTCCTCTTTATGGATTTTGTCTTTCAATTTTAGCATTTTGATGTGTTGGAAGTTGTAGTGTAATTTTGAGAAACTTTGGGCCTTTGTGTAATTTTACAAAAATTGGGGTTTTTATTTATAATGAACCTAGAGGCATGTTTAGTGTAGAAACATGGGATTAATGTTGAAACATTGATGAAAATGGAACCTTAAGGGTTGTAATGTCAATTATGGAAAATGCCCTAATTACATTGATTAATTAATTGATATGATTAATTATGAGGAATGAGGAATTGAAGTGGAAATGTTGATTTAAATATCCATTTTGTGCATTTATTTTCATGCTTAGAAATATCTGCTTTGGGCTATCGGTGGAGGATAGTCTTGATTGTTGTAGACAATGCATGATGATTAGGTAAACTAAAACCAATCATTGAAATGTGTCATTGAGTATGACAGTTGAAGAATACATTAACTTTATGTATTGATTTGTGATGTGTATAATTGTTGTTTATATGCATTGTGTTGTGTTGGAGAAGATAGGGGATGTACTCCACGGTTTAGGGGAAGATAGGGGATGTACCTCTAAACCGGATGTTGTTTGGGAGAAGATAGGGGATGGACTCCATAGATAGAGCTCGTATGCTTGTCTTGGGAATGTGATATAGCTAGTATGCATATCTGTGGAAGTAATGAAATTGTAAGTGGTTAATATGAGTTATTGTCTCATATGAGTTGTGTGGCCAGGTTCTGAGCCATGAATTATGAATTGAGAATTAAATGAAAATGGAGATTAACTTGAACATAGGCTTGAAAGTCTTGGAATTGTAATGTATTATGAAAGAGTGTAAAAGTGTTGACCGTCTATCAACTGTTAATCTTTTAGTCATTATTCATAACTGGTTTAGTATATTTCTACTGGGCTGTGGCTCACCCTATATGGGAACATCATTTTCAGGTACAGGCAGCATGCCACCTCCAAGGACATAGCTTGGGAGGCTAGGGTCGGGCGATTTTGTTGTCTTTCTTTTGATGTATTACATGTAAATTCAAGCCAAGGGCTTAATGTGTAAATGAGTTAGTACTCTACCTTTTTGTAACCAAGTGTTAACTTGGAAAGCTGTAAGCCTTTAGGGCATTTGCTTTTGTTGTTAACATGTAATACTTTTGTAAGCAAACTCTGCTAATGGAAGAATGTGGATCTTTTATATATTAATGCATGTCTCTATTGTTGGGTTTTTGTTGTTATTTTGAGGGCGTTACACCATGTGTGTGTGTGTCTCCCTCTCTTCTCTCTCTTTCCCTCTCTAATGCCCAAAATGACGTCGTTTTGGGCATTAATGGGATTAGAGGGACAAATTTTCGAGCTCTTATTCTTATAATTTATCCAAATATATAAGATAGGAGATACGACCAAAAATAAAAAGCCGCTGTATACAAAGGGGCAAAGTCATATCGCGGGGCGGTGGTTTTTTTTTTTTTTTTTTTTTTGAGTAGCGTAGTTCTTTATATATAGTGGAGGAGATATATACAAAATTTATATATATCTTGACTATGAGTTATGACTAACTATCAGTATAAATTAAGACTTCTTTGAATGAAATTAAGGCCAAGTTTGGAAAGACTAAATAAGTATACTTTTTTATTTTTCTTGTATTATGTATAGAAAAAGTAGAGAGGAGATGTTGATTGATGTGATCCAAAAAAGATAAAGAGATGAAATAAGTGCACTTTTTTAGTTTAGCCAAACTTGGCCTAAAATAGTAATTAAACATCAGTATAAATCAAAAAAAAATTTATTAAAATTAAGATAATAATAAAATAGATTATAACTAATATCACAATAAATTATAATTACTATAATAAATCATGAATAAGTTATAATTAACACCATAATGGGTACGGATGGTCACGGGTCGGGTTTATGATGGGTTTGTCATAATACTCTCATGCCCCATTTTATATCGGGTGTGGGGCAAATCGGTGGTGGCGGTAGCGAGGTGGGTGTAGGGCGAGGGACGGATTTTTTTTTTATAAGTTGCAAAATAAATATATTAATAAAAGTTATAGTATATTATAAATAATAATTTATACTTAATAAGAATTATAACAAATAAGATAGAAAATAAATCTTAATTATAATATTCTAGGGTTTTAATTTTATTATAATGAAAAATTAAATTATGTATTATATACATATAAATATATTTAATAATTATAATTCGGGCGGGGTCGGGTAAGGAGAAGCAAAATTTGTCTCTGCCCCACTCTTCATAAATTACACTTCTGACCCAAATTTTAGTTTAGTCCTTATTATTTCAATTTGAATAATTTAATTTCTACACTTTAAGTCTATTTTTAATTGGTCATTCTGTCCAAATAACTATTGGCAGACATAGGGGGTGACGGCCGCCCCCCCCCCTCGAAAAAAAAAAAAAAAACTTTTGAAAAATTGTACTTTCACAGTACAATTTTGAATATTTATAAAAAAAATTTGCATTTTGATCCGTTCCATATATATATGATTTTACTCTTACTCCTCTAAAATCTAAATAATTTTACTTTTACTTTTACTATCCTAAATTTTGAAAATTTTAATTATTTTCATGAATTTTTAGTAACTATAAAATAAATTAGTATTTTAGTCACCCCAAACCTTTGAAAAATCCTATTACTTTCATGTCATTTTGAGATTTTGTAAAATAAATTAATATTTTGATTTTCAAAATTTATATAATCTTACTTCAATTCCTCTAAAATTTAAATAATTTTGCTTTAGCTTCCCCTTTGCACAATTTTTGTGCCCGTCACTACAAATAACTATCAATTTCTTTTACGCACATGTCTTAGGAGAGCTACACGTGTCACAAAATCGTTAATTTTAATGCCAAAGTTTAATGAATTGACCAAATTGAAACTAAACTAAAAGTATAAAAAACTAAATTATTTAAATTAAAATATTTGGATGAAATTATAGGAATTAAAAGTGTATTTACAAATAAATAAATAAATAAAATGAGTTACTAGTTATAAGTTTCTCTTCTTGCATAATTGCTGATTTTATTCTTTGATTCTTAAGATTAGGATTGGAGAAAGGTAATCAATGGGAATAGTGCCTGTCATGACCTTTACGTTTCATTAGGGGATCATTGGTTTGAATTTCTCTATGTATGTGTTAGTTACATTTCTCGTATATTTATTTGAAGTTTCATTATATCAATTATGGGTTGTATTTTATTTTTATTATAATTATAATTTATTAAGGGCTTGTTTGGAATGATTTAAATAAATATATTTTTTTGACTTTTTGTGAAAAGATGTGTAGAAAAATAGAGAGGTGATATGACCCAAATAAATGCATTTACCTAAATAAGTGCACTTAGAGATTGTTTAGGATGATTTAAATAAGTACATTTTTTTATTTTTACGAAAAAATATACAAAAAGTAGAGAGGTGACGTAATCTAAAAAAATAAAAAGATTTAAAAAAATGTACTAATATAGATCATGCCAAACAAACTCTTATTTAAATGATGCCAAACAAACTCTAAGTTTTATGGTAACATTATGGCTTCGTTTGGGAAGCAAAAGTTGGGGCTTTTTTCGCTATTTTAGCCACAAAAAATAAAATAAGTTTTTTAGTCCAATAAGACAAAACATCACATCTGATCCATAATCATTACATTTTTTCTCTCACAAAAACCTAAAAAAGCCAAAAAAAAACCCTAAAGTCTTTCCCAAATCAAACTTTTTAGCCCCAGGCTAAAATAACCAAAAACGCTAAAAAGCCAAAAAGCTAATCCACTTTCCAAATAAACCCTATATTAAATATAAAATACAAAAAGTAAGTGGATCTTATAGCTTGTAGAGCCTATTTGGTACGATAGATGGGTTGGAATGAAACACTCATTCTAACTTTTCATCCCCTTTCCCTTATTTGGTATGTATTATTTAAGTGGGAACAGTCATCCCATTGGAATGGCTATTCTAACAAAATGTGTGAACGTTTATTCCTTTATTTAACCTAAAGAATGGCCATTCCATTCCAGCATGGAATTATGATAAAAAAAAATATTATTATTATTTTTAAATATTATTATTTAACTACTACTGTCATTTCGTTCTCTTACCACCCTATCACCTCCCCACTGTCACCACCACCCTATTGTCACCACAACCACCACTACCATAATCATCGCCACAACCACCACATCACCATACTAGCACTACCGTACTACCAATGTTGCCACTACTACCACCACCATTGTCGTTGGCCGCCACAAACATCGCAACCACAACACCACCTTACCACCACCACTAAAGCCACTATAATCTACTACCACCATCCTATTATCATTGTACCACCACTACTATAACTCACACCATCACTTTCGTAACTATTAATATTATTATGATTTATATAAAAAATTTAATTTATTTGTTACTAACTTGTTAAAATTATAAATAAATAATAAAAATTTATTTCATTCCATGAGTTTAATAGGTATAACCAAATATGAGAATGTAAATTATCCTTCTTGTCACGACCCAAACCCGCCCATGTAGGTTTAGTATCGTAACCAGCCAACAATCTGAGATTACCAAAGGCCTGCTTAACAGTAAACAGTAATAGGGATTGGCTGAAGCCAATATTAAAATAAATCGTCTGATGAGCTATCGGACTTACATGGAACAAAACAGCTTATATACAGTAGATAGATATTTACATACGCCATCTCATACATAAGTACAAACACATTCGCATAACCTAGGGAATTAATTCCCATTAGCAAAATTAAACAAAACAAAAGATCTTAAACCAAAACTATTACACTTAATCACAATGTCAAAAGGATGAATTCCACACCATCCAAAAGCCTTAGAGCTTGACCAGTAGGAACCTCGGAGTGAGGCACATCAATTAGCTTCACAAAACAGAGGGTAGGTTGACGCCATTAGGTCTGGTCTTGCACTTGATCACCTACATACATATATAAACAATGATCTAGAGCCTAATGAATAACAATTATGTAAAGAGGTTTATGAATGATGTCGTTACAACAATTTAAAATAGTCAATTTCAATAGTGAATCAGTTCACCAAGCAGTATTTCATATATTTAAGAGTCATAATGAAATCATAGCAGTCATATGTGGTACATCCAATAGCAGAACAGTACAGTAGGTCTTAAAGACCAAACAGTCATTTGATGGCCATCAGTACAATAAACAGAAGTTCCAATAATTGAAACTGACAGAAATCTCTGTAATAGTAGTAATAAACAGTAGCAGTAACAGATGCTATGGATGCTACGAATACAGTTTATAAAATAGGATAATCATTCACTCAATAAGCAATACTGTTTCAAAAATAGAACTGTTTAATATCATTTAAAAAATAATTATAACTTGAACATAGCTTTACAACATTGTTACTCACTGTTGGCTCCTTGAAACACGTGGTTAGGTCGTGGCGTTTGACTTACACAGACACATTCAAGCACAATAGTTCAACATACAGTCCTTTCATGTAATCACTTTATAACCTATTCGGTCTATTCGTTACTTAGTCACTAATCTTTCATTTTCATAAATTTCCATTGTGTTCATGAGATGCAAATGCATATGAAAAATACTTGAAAACCATGCAAACGGAAGTCTAGAAGTCAAAGAAAACAAGAAGAAAATAGAATTGAGCCATCCATGCTGACCGCACGTGCGATGGCCTACCCGCTCTAGCAAGAAGAATACCAAGTGAAACAGAGCAAGGTTGGCCACTCGTGCAGTGGCCCAGGCCACTCAAGTCTGGGTTGAAATCCAGCCCGAAAACTTGTTGAAAATGAAACTTCCCTCTTTGAAAAACCAACTCTAATTTGATGAAAATCAGCTCTCAAAACTCTCAAAAACATCCTCAATTTCATAACTCTAACTCCAAACAAAATCATAACTTTAAAACAAAGCTCATTTTACCCCCCATAAGATCAAAAGCTTGAATTTGATAAGAAAGTCAAGAATCATGCATATGGTAGTTCCAAGTTCAAAATCCATGGGAATTTCCTCCTCAAAACTCAAAACTCATGCAAAAAAAAAAAGTGATTGAACAAGAATAATGCCATGTATGACACAATTTTCAACTATTTCTTACAATTTCTCCCTTTAGGGTTTTTACCATCAACTTACACTACCCCATTCCTTAATTCAACCTAGTTCCTATGATTACATGGTTAATACAACTTCAATCGTGAGATCAAAGGAAAATTCTTACCTTCAATGGTTGATTTGGCGAAGTTTTGCTTAAATCCCCTCTTTTCCTCTTCTTGCTTTAGGGTTCTCTCTTAGTCTCTAGAACACTCTCTCAATGTTGACTCACCAAACCCACCTCTTCTCTTACTCATTGTTAAATAGGCTCCAACATAAAAATCTATCCCTTAATCAATTTTAAGCTTGAATTAGATTAAATCAAATTCACTTAATTAACTCAATGTTCACCATAATCTAATTTACCCTAAATTAGACTAAGCTTAATTGAACAAATGTGAATTAGACTCTAATTACCTAGTCAAATATTTAATTCTAACTTTATGGTTTACTGATTCAGACGGGTTTAATTCCCATCTCTATATATTTGTTCACATTATCACAATGCAAATATCACATGGCAATTACTGAATAGATAAACACATAATTAAGGCAAATCACATAATTAGCAGTTAATTAAGAAGGTGGCTTTTACACTTTTGTTCCTATGTTATTCTATTAGCAGCCAAACAATGGAATAAGAATGGACATTCCATTCCATTCCACCTTGTATTCTGTGTGTGTCAATTTCCGACCACACTACCAACTTAGTACTCAACTGGAGAACACCGGCAGAATAGATGGCACCTGTTTGACCTGCAACAGAAATAAGAGTCTCCAGCGGTGGCTCGTCCGCCCGGGAGTACTCTGACGATCAAGTTAGTACTCCATATCTCTCAAAGATAACCAATAGTGCTTAACTCACTAGACAAAACATAAAAGACATACCTTAGACCCATGGGGGTGCCTCTCTTTTATAGCCAACATAATCCTAGTCCCAATAGGAGCCTAGCTCTAATAGACTTAGGATTACTGCTAATCTTAGACTCCTAGTAGGATTAGGATAAACTCTCTAAGAGTCTTATATTTACCCAAACTGAAGTCTTCTCCCACTTTAGGACTCTTGTCTCTTATCCGTTTATCTCGGATTCCGGTATACTTATCTCGACATCATGACCAGGACACGTGACACCCCGACTAACACTTCGGTGTCACCTCGGCCACGTGTTGTCATTCAAAAATTATGTCCCCACAACTGCCCCTTAGGTTCTATTACCTCGGCATCCTGAGGTGATGGAACCTATATCGGTAATTTCCAGTATGTCGGCTTAAAGTATCGCAGCCGAGATCATCGTTAAGGCCGACATGTCTCTTTAAAGAACAAGAATTCTAAGTACCCGTTCATGCGTATGAGCTGTCATACATAATCTCAGTTTAACTTTAACTTGTAAACTTTTCTCAAGTTTCAACAAGTGTTAAACAATGATCTCAGTTTAACTTCAACTTGTAAATTGCTACAAATTTCAACAAGCGTTAAACATAACATCGGTTTAACTTCAACTTGTAAATTGTTACAAATTTCAACAAGTGTTAAACATCATCTTGGTTTAACTTCAACTTGTAAATTGCTACAAATTTCAACAAATGTTAAATATCATCTCGGTTTAACTTCAACTTGTAAATTGCTACAAATTTCAATAAGTGTTAAACATAACATCGGTTTAACTTCAACTTGTAAATTGCTACAAATTTCAACAAGTGTTAAACATCATTTATAACTCTCTGCCCCCTAATGTGGACTTATGTTCACATTAAGCTTGTGCATGTGATCTTGTTCGCCGAAGTTGGTTTCAAGCCGAGGTTGTTAGCCTTGATTTCTCTGTTGATCTTACTTGGTTTCAACCTGAGTTTGATTCTGCCGACATGGCAAGTCTTTGTTACTCCAACTTAGTTCAACTCCATTATATGCAAGATTCGACTCTACCATATAATGAGTCTAAGTTATTCATCATTACCTTGGCCTCGCATCGGCGAGCCGTTTTTCTTTTCGGACTTAAGTGCCAAGATCTTGTCTTCTAGAATCTTGGATTTCCTCACTCAGGTTAAGCTCTTCTCTTCTCGGACTTATTCATCTAGGCCGAGATCATGTCTTCTGGAATCTTGGATCTGCTCACTCAGGTTGAGCTCTTCTCTTCTCGAACCTGCTTATTTAGGCCGAGATCTTGTCTTTTGGGATATGGGGTCCGGGGCTTGAAATCTAGGATCTGCTCACTTAGGCTGAGCTCTTCTATACTTGAATGTCATTTCCTTGGGAGCGCTCATGCCCCCTGTCTTCACCTCCCTTCTGGAAGGGTCTTCATTCCGTTTATGTCGACAAACTCTCCATCTTCGCTAAACTCGTCATTTTCAACACGTTGATCTTTTACGGTGATGGCCATCTATTCTCTTTTCTTTCTCACAGATGGCGCCAAATTGTGTGTGTCAATTTCCGACCACACTCCAACTTAGTACTCAACTGGAGAACACCGGCAGAATAGATGACACCTGTTTGACCTGCAACAGAAAGAAAAGTCTCCAGCGGTGGCTCATCCACCCGGGAGTACTCCGACGATCAAGTCAGTACTCCATATCTCTCAAAGATAACCAATAGTGCTTAATTCACTAGACAAAACATAAAAGACATACCTTAGACCCATGGGGGTGCCTCCCTTTTATAGCCAACATAATCCCAGTCCCAATAAGAGTCTAGCTCTAATGGACTTAGGATTACGGCTAATCTTGGACTCCCAGTAGAATTAGGATAAACTCTCTAAGAGTCTCATATTTATCCAAACTGAAGTCTTCTCCCACTTTAAGACTCTTGTCCCTTATCTGTTTATCTCGGATTCCGGTATACTCGCAGATAACCTCGGCCTAGCCGAGATCATCTCGGCATCATGACCAGGACACATGACACCTCGGCTGACACTTCGGTGTCACCTCGGCCACGTGTTGTCATTCAAAAATTATGTCCCCACATATTCCATTCTTACTCTCATTCCATTCTCACTTTATTTCATTTTATCGTACCAAACATGCTCTCAATGAAATACTGTGATTCAAATCCTCCTCATTTTTCTTAGTAAAGGGAGATTTCTTACCTATGATATGGAAATTTTTTTGAAAGATATTTTCATCCAGTCTAGTTTAATTGGATTAGAGTTATAACTTATTTCAACAATCAAAAATTCTAACTCGATATCTTAAATTTTATTGTTATATTTTTATCACTTGACCAGTTTTACAAAGATGTAAGTAGTTGTAGGGTGTTAGTTTCGAATTTTGATGATGTATTTTATATTTGTATGCTAAATTTTGGGGAAATAACCAATTTGTGTGGTTGAATTTTTTTTCTTCTTTTTTTCAGATTCATAATAAAGTTTACAAATTTTAATTATTAAAACTAGGATAAATTATAAGGACACCCCTTAAAGTTTGTTATAAATACGGATTACTTTTTGTAATTTTGAAAATTACATCATGCCCCTTTAAGTTTTTAATTATGTAACAAATAACTCTTTTATTAATAAATCATCAAATCAATTAAGAGCTTTTAATGATGTTAAAGATATATTTTAATTAAAAATTCATGTAATTTTATTGTTATGTAGAAAAGTAGTTAGGAATTTCATTTTTTTCTATTAATTCTGTTAAATAAAAAATTTTAACAAAGCTGTATTTGTAATTTCTAAAATTATAATAAACAATTCATATTTTAAACAAATCTCATGAGGTATATTTATAATTTATACTAAAATTATTAATATTTTCATAAATATGTAATTGTTTAAAAATTATAACACATGGAGTATGATATTTGTCAATGGTTTACGTAATTTTGACTTCGCCTTTCAACCCAAGCCCACCAACCAAGTACGTGCGAAAATTGAATGGTTCATCATCTTCTACGCCTGGGTCATCTTCACTGTTGATATCAAACTATCAAAAAACGATTAGCCAAATCACTCGGACGTGCCCTCACACGTCACACTTAATACACTAATAAAAATTAAAATAATGGTTAGTTATATTTTTTTTAATCTCCAAAATAAAAGTGTTGTGTTATTTTAATTCTTAATATTTAAATTGTGTCAATTAATTCTTTATATATAAAAGCCTTTTAATTTTTAAAAATAATGGTAATCAAGTTCTCAATGTATAAAATATGTTTCAATTTAATTTCACAACCTGATTATGTTAAAAACATAATTTGAGCATTAGAGGAGATTGGGATACTAAATTTAAACAATTTTGATACATTGATAACTAAATTGATACAAGTTAATTATCAGGAATCAAATTAAAATACTTTTATATTTTGTGGACTAAATTGAAACACTTTTATATATTAGGGACCAAAATGTAGGGGTGATAAACGAACTAAACAACTCAAGCTTGACTCGTGTCTAGCCAATTAAAAGCTTGTTTGAGCTCAGTTCGTTAAATAAACAAACCAAGTTTGAACACATTTAAGAGCTTGTTATTGTTTTCAAATTAAGTTTGAATAGTGAATTGATCGTTTGGTTTGGTTCAATAAGCTTAAATTATATAAAATATTAAACTACTCAAGCTCGACTCAATAAAAACTCGTTTGAGATTGACTTGAAAGTTTAACGAAGCAAGCATAAACAAAACTCATTTGAGATTGACTCGAAAGTTTAACGAACTAAGTTTAAACAAATTTTAAAATTTGTTAAAGTTATCAAACCAAATTGAACAATTAACTATTCAGCTTGTTCGGCTCGTTTATTATCTCTACCAAAATAACACAAGGTCCATATTTTTAAAACTAAAAGTATAATTGACCTAAAAAAAAATCATATAAAGTGTTTGTGCTTGCGTTTGTTTGTTCATTTGTTTTTTTGTTTGTTTGTTTGTTTTTGTTGGCAAAACAGTCTTCCAAATTAAAAAATAAGTAAAAAATTTTAAGAGTGCATCTTGAGAATTGAATGCTTTAAGAGAAATTATGTGATAAATAAAAATAACAAATTTATAGTGTCATTTCTTAGTTTTTCTATTTTTAATAACAGATAATAATTTTTGGAAACAATGCGAAATTAGAAGAACCTCATTTTCTCTCTCTCAAATTCCTTCCATTTGAAAGCAAAAGAAAAACGTGTGAGGATGATTTTTCTAAAACACAAACCACCACCCCACCGGTCAAGCGTCGCGATTTAAATATATCTTAACAATAAGGGTTATTTTAAAATGAGTCATAATTTAACATTAGCATAAATAAAAACAATTTTGATTAAAATTAAAATAGATCTTAACTAATTTCACAATGAGTCTTAATTATTATAATAAGTTATAATCAACACCACAATGGGTAGGGATGGTCATAACTCGGGTTTAGTCGGATTTGTCATATTCTTCCCCTATCTTATTTCATATCGGGTGCGGGGCAAATCGGAGGTGGTGGTACGGGGCAGGTGCAGGGCAGGGGACGGGTTTTTTTTATAAGTTAAAAAATAAAAATATTAATAAAAGTTATAGTATACTTAATAAGAATTATAACAAATAAAAATAAATAAATAAATGATGAAAAATAAATATTAATTATAATATTATAGTGTTTTAATTTTATTATAATGAAAAATTAAATTATATATATATTATATACATATAAATACATTTAATAAATATAATTCGGGCAGGGTCGGGTAGAACAGGCAAGGAAAGCAAAATCCATCATTGTCCTACTTCCACGAGGCAAGAAAAACCCGTGCGGGGGAAAATGTCCATCCTTAACAATGGGTCACTGTTGGCTTTTTGGCTTTTCGAAGGGTATTTTTGTAAATGCGAGCGTGCCAGCAAGGATCAATCAGTCCTTACATAAATTATAATTGCCAACCAATTATCAGACGATTGTGTTTTAGTTCTTTCAGCCTCAATGAAGAGGACTTTTACTGGTGGCTTGACTTAGGAGAAATTAAGAAAAATAACAGTTAATATGAAGAACAATCGAAGTATTTCATTAAAATAAACACTTACAATAGTCCAAACTCAGCCTCGAAGAGGTTTACAACAGCAGTCTACTTGAATTTACCTGAAACTACTCCTATGAATCGAAGTGCAGTGCGGGTATTTAAAGAACATGTATTTAAAGTACAGGTATTTAAAGTGCAAGTATTTAAAGTACAGGAAATGTAAAACTGGAAAAAAAAAATATGAAGTAAAGATTGGTTTGTATGATCTGAGTCTGTGGGTCTTTTCTGAGGGCTTCCCTGCTATTTATACTTGTCAAAGATGACCTTCGAACTGCACTTCAAACCGTCGAACTACTCTTCCATGATCGCTGATCATCTTTGCCTTAAGTAGTCCCTCGCCATCTCTTGCAGTTGAACTTCCCTCATGTATTTGAATTTGAATATGAGTAACCGTTGAAGCCACGTCACCTTGTATCTCTTTACTGATCTAGTGCTACTCAGATCACGTGAGAATCAATGTTCATTGCCACGTGTTCGATCAGGATCGAAGACTTGAATTATCTTCCCATAATACCCTTATTCTGCCACGTGTCAAACTGTGATTTGGCTTTTACAAAATATGTAGCCAACATTACCCCCCACACTAATATACCCAATACTTGGAGATATTAGTGGATCAAAAAGCTTTTCCCGCGCTTTTGGAACGTGCATGGAATCCATCTTCAGGAAACACAACCGTCACCTATTTGGTGATCATTTGCATTAACTCTCAACTTGTTGAACATCCCAACACCTTTAGCATTCGAACGGACTACGGCTCAATCAACTTCTCACTCTATTGATCAAGCATACGAAGAGCCATTGAGTAATGTTGTTTCCCCTCGAAAGAATCTCCACGCATTCATTAGCCACCTTTACCCGCCCTTCTATATTCAGGTCATGGAGGCTTTTGCAAATTATCAACCTTTGGACTACGAACACATTGCCCTTAATCCTTCGGTTTACAAATTTACAGATACAAGAAGTTCTTCCTCTAAACTCCCCTTTTACTTTGAACGAACTATTCTCAAGCCTTTGCTTCAACAAGTTGCAAATATGGACTTGAGAAGTTCTTCTTCACAAACCTCTACTTGGGATGAAGCTACAACTTCTTCATCTTCTAGGGTTTCCGGATGGACAAACTGGTCAGCACCTGAGTCCTGGGACTTGAGGGAACGAATCAATCACCATTTTGTTGAGTTCGCTGACCCTTTAAATTTTCCTTCTTACGCTCGAAGCTCGGTGGTCTATCCTTATGTGCCCATTGACCTTCGACGTAATTTGGAGGAGAATCTGCTTGTGGCCTGGTACACATCCTCTATGCCCACAAAGATAATGCACACTGCCCGACGTCTGGAAGAATCACAAGGGTACAACCTTTCATTTTTAGCCAAGAAGGTGAAGATTTGCTCTTCTGACTAGCTTGACTACATTAATGCCTTTGTTCCTTCCGCTCCCGTGCCATCTCCTATAACAGAAGCATCCACTTCTTCTTCTCCATCTTCTGAAATTGAAGCATCCACACCTTCTTCTCCACCTTCTGGAATAGAAACATCCACACCTTCTCCATCTTCTGAAGCAGAACCATCTACTCCTTTTCCTCCTCCCACTCTTTCCTGGATAGAGAAACTAAGGCTTGCCCTTCCCATGGACAAAATCTTTCCACCTTACAAACCTCCATCATCCCCAACTCCAGCTGAGCGGCAACAAGCTCAACTTCTGCTTGCGGCTTTCTCTCACTTGCCCTTCAATGTTCTTGAGGATGACATCCCTCTCAAGAACTTTCGATGGGCTTGTGATATTCTGACTAGGGGCCATGTCCTTAATCCCATTGCCCAAGCAGAACTTCACATGTTCCTGGACCAACTTCCGGTACTCCTCCACTGGCATCGGAATTCCAAGGCCACTATCCAATCTTTGGATCAACTTTCGTCTCTCCGAATTCATGCCCAGTACGAAGCAGAGAACTTTATCGAAGATTTCGATGACTTCAAAAATAAAGATTCTGCGTATTGGGATGATTTGGTTATAGATGAGTTGGAACAAAAATTGAGGGAAAAGGCTTTCGAAATAAAGGCTGAGGAGCTCTACTATGAAGTGAGAGCACACCAACTTATGCAGCCAACATTAGAGGAGATAGAAGATATAATAAAGAAAGAACAATCATTCATTGATCATTGTTGGACAAAGTTTCATGATCTTGTTATTTATTCTATTCCTTATTTTTATGAGCTTGAATTTGTACCCAAATAGGGTTACTTAATGTAATTGTCTTGGCTTCAATACAAACAAAGTCCTTCTGTATTTGACATTGTTTGACTCTGCTTCCTTTTGTTTTTAAAAGCCAACTCATTGCTTCGAATTGAACAATCTCATCCTTCGAATCTGGACTCAATTGTTTAATGAAACGCTAAAAGAACCAACATGTCTTTTGCCAATTTATGGAGTAAAATTGACAATTCTGGCTGGTATCATCTGGAATTAATGCTTTGAATTTTAACCACATTACCTCTCAAAACTAACTATAACCAATATATGGTCATGGTTAATATAGCCAATCAATTTCAAATTGACCATTTTTGCTTCGAAGAGTAATCCATACTGTTTTGGTTCAAAAGCAATTCCTTCTTATATATATAAAAACCAACGATTGGTTTTAATGCTTTGAACAGTGTTCCTCATCCTTAAAGGATCCGAGGATTTGCTCCGAAGGTCGTTACTTTGATTAATAACCCTCAAACAGGTCTTTAAACCCTTTGAAGTGGACTAATATTCGAGCATTCTAGCATTTTTAAGCATATAGTACGCTTCAAAACTGGCTTATGTACTTCGAAGCCGTTGTTGTTTGATTTTTTGGCGCCAAAATCTCATTTCGAAGCCAAATATCTTGCTTCGAAGCTGGCGTCAACATCTAGAATGTGCTTTTTCCCTCCAAAACTATCAATATTGGTAGAGACTCCTCGTATTCGTACTTTTAGTACTTAACAACTTATGCAATACATTTTCAGACACAAAAGCTTTTTTTTAAAACCCTCTTGCTTCGTGTTTCTGAAATCCTTTGCTCTTTTAACGCACAAACCCTCATATCTTTCATTCTTCTTTACTTTCCCCATTCTTTTTCGAAAAACGTACCATCAATGGCTTCTTCTTCACCAGAAGTGCCAATCGTAGAGCGTGTGAACTCATCCGTAGCCTTGAAAAGGCTTATTGACGTAGAATGTGAGAAGTACAAGGTTGGGAGGAAAAGCGCCATTGACGGGCGTATCTTTGTCTCTCGTCGTCATGAGCAGCAAGACTACGTGCTCGGGCCAATATTCAAGGAGATCCCTACTCAGCTCCCAGCTCTATATCCTCGTCTAGAAAACCAATGTCTCCTTTATGAAAGTGGTCTCGATTGGAGGAACTGGAGAATCAATCGCCCTCACCGATGTTGGCCCACAACGAGACCAGAGTGGCAAGAATGGTATGATCGGGTCATCCCTACAAGGACACTGGACCTTCAAGAACTCTGCCTTCTCGATGCTCTCTGACTATCTAGGGTAACTATCTCGGAGGACCCTTTCTTAATCCCTGCTGCTTTATGTTTTTGGAACCCTATCTTCAATTTCTTTCAATTTAGATGTGGGATGATGGCTCCTACTGTTCTTGACATCTGCCATCTATTAGGAGTATCTCCTATTGGTGCCCTCATTACACTAGATTTCCCTGACTTAACAGTCTCTTTTTCCCTCCCCTCTCTTAACTTATCTTACAGCGATTTTGTTAAAGCTGAGAATAAAAAAGAGGGCCCAGTAACTGTTAGGGAATTCTTTTCCTTTTTGTTATACTGGCTTTGCAAATTTCTCTTCTGCACCTCCTCTCAAAGAATCATGCCTGAATTTGCTCCTCTTGCCAAAGCCTTTGTTTTGCAAAAAAGGGTAGCCTTAGCCCCATATATTCTAGGTCATGTATACAGAGTTTGTTCCCTCTTTTGCGAGAAACCCTTAGATGCTAATCAAGGGGGGCCATTCTGGATCCTTCAACTTTGGCTTTTCGCCTATTTCACTGAATTACAATCCAAATGCCTTAAATTTTCTGGGTTACACTCTCTTACCCATGGCATAAGACTGGCCAATGCTTCCCTTTATCCTTCTACTTTTGCCTTTTATTTCTCTTTCTTCCATCAACTACCAGCCGCCCTTCCTATTCACCGTTTCCGTCCCTTCGAGACCAACATAGGTCCAACTTGGTTGAGTCACTTCTTAAGTGACAGGCTCTGTGCTTCGCCTATTCACAAGGACATATGGGCCTCCCTTCTGCTTCCTAGGGAGCTGTTTATCGGGACCACGAACCCCAGAGCTTATAAATGTATAGCTGAGCCTTATTGTCCTGCTCAATTTGCTAGACAATTTGGTTTCACACAAGGGGTCCCAATACCTCTCTGCAGCAACACCAATCTGAGCCTTACCAGGAGAGATCTGAAGGTTAGGAAGTCAAGGCTGGAGGAGGCAACCTTCAAATTCATAGATGACTTGGCTAGTTTTGAGTACACCCCTTTCATTTCTGAAGGTACCGTATTGAAGAGATACCAAAATTGGTGGGAAAATAATATGGAAATCTATTTAGCCATTTCACCTCAAAACCTACTGGAGGTGTTAGATGTGGCCAAGCCCAAGAGAGCTGAAACTGTCCCATCCTCCACTGTGCCTCAGTCCATTCCTGCTACATCAACTCCTTCGAAAGCCACTCGGGCTGTTTCAAAGAAAGGTATATGCCTTTGTTTTCTCTCTTTTTTTTTTCTTTTGAATCTTTTGTTTGTTTCCTTTATACTTATGTTCTTTGGTGCAGGGTCCCCGCAAGAAGAATCTCCTAAGAGAGCCGAAACTTTAGCTACTCTCAAAAAGAAACAACAACAGAAACAAAAAAGGAAGTTGATCCTCCCTTCTGAGGAATCTGAATCTTTGGGAGAAGAAGAGGTTGAACAAGAGCAAGAAGTGCCCTTACAAAGAACAAAGAGACAAAAGGTGGCTGCCTCCCCTTCTGATACAATTGAGCATCCTTCTCTCGAGGCAACCACTATAGTAATGGAGAAAGAACTAACCTCTGAAAAATCTGAACCCCAAATTGAAGAGAGGGAGATCCAAAAGGAACCAGTAGTATCACCACCAAGGAGGAAGAGGAAGAAGGTGACTGTTTCTGCTGCTGACTTGGGTGAGGACCCGCTTCATGAAGCAGCTGCCAAAACAATAGAACAGGAACATTCCAAGGCAATAATCGTTTTTGAGAGGGCTGAGAAGAGATGGCAGCAACAGTTTCTGAGAGGTGAAGCTGTTGCTGCTGATGCATTACAAAGAGAAGCTGTACGAAGACAACAAACTATCGAGCATTATTCCCTTCGCAGCTCTCCCATCGATGCCAACACTTTTGAAACAAGTAATTTCTTTCATATTTCTACTGTTTTTCCTTCGTCAACTTTTGTATTGAAGTTTGACATTGCTCTGTATTTCTTCCTTTTGCAGCAACAATTATCTTCCCCATGAGGCCTATTCTAGTTTCAGTTGAAGTTGATCAGATGCAGAATGTGAAGACTATTCAAATACTGCCTCCACTTCCCAAGCCTACACTTTCTATACCTTCTTTAAGCCACAGCATTCCTACATCTCTTCTTCTTGGCTTAGAGCCATATCTCCCTTTTTTGGCCCTTGACCTACCTCAGTCCACTTTTCCTTCGAGCCTTCCTCTTCCTCCGTCCTTCACAGAAACTCCAACTGCTACTCCATTCCCAATGGCAGTTGATTCTTCCATAGAGGGTGCTGGTAGTTCTCCAATTCATGGTTCATTACCTATGCCTACTTCCAATCCCTCTTCACTTGATTCGTTGGTGGCTAAGACCATAGAGGCTACCAAAGATGCTCCATCCATTTCTCCCATCCCCATGCAGTCCTCTCTGTCCTCCACCACAACACTCTCTATGCCCTTCATGTCTAGGGATGAGGTAGACATCTTTGAAAGAAGACTAGCTAGTCTCTTCGACATACCTTCTACCTCTCCAACATTTAGTGCTGAAGCTGAGCCATTAGTTTTGGCTGACTCCTTACTGGAAATCTTCGAGAGTCTTCCTTCCTCCAGCAGCAAGCCTTTTACACCTTCAATAGATCTGGACGTATGCCTGGAACTGCTGACTTCTTTTTCGAGGATCCCCTTCGAGGCTCTACAAAGGCCTATCATCAGGAATGGGTTCCTTCAATCTTTGTAACATTGCGAGCGATGCGGCATAAATGTCTCAAGTCATCTATCCCAGGCTGCAGCTACTATTGATTTCTATCTCAACATTTGTCATGCTGCTAAAACTACGGATGAGAAACTAGCTAGGGACCAGAGTTTTGTTTCCCAAATGCATACCGAGGTATCAACGCTTAAGGAACAACACTCTTTTGCCTCTCACTTTTGAGTCCAACTACTGGAGAAGAAAGCTCAGCTTGAAGAGGAGCTGGCCGCAATAAACCAAGCCTTGGTTAGAACTGATACCAAATTGCACATCACCAACCAAGGGCTGGCTGATCGAAAAGAAGACATGGCTGCAGCTATTCAATTGTTTCCATCACTTAGTAATAAGAAATCCACTATAGAAAAACAATTAAGACATTGTAATGATTTCTGGGCCAATCTGTGGCACAATGTATTTAATTCTTTATAAAAGAACAAATTTTGTCTATCATTAGAACAGTCTTATGTTTTTGTATTTTAATGTTTATTTTGTTCCTTATGTTTCCCAAATGGTTGGAAAATAAGGTTTCAAATATCTGCCGTTAATCTTTTTGGGATGTACATACCCATTCAGATTTCTCAAATAGTATGCTCCAAAAGGCAGAACTCTATGAATTTGATATGGTCCTTCCCAGTTAGGTGACCATTTACCAAACTTGTGGCTTTTAATTCCTATTGGGAGTATTGTTTTCCATACCAAATCACCTTCATCGAAACCAATGTGCTTGACTTTCTTATTATAATTCTTAACTGCTTTCTTCTTTTGGAAAAGAATGCTATTTAATGCCAAAATTTTGGCTTCATCTATGCCTTCTAATTCCAAGCACATACTTTGATGGTACTGCTCAGGATCTAACTAATCTTGGCATCTTACCCTCAAAGATTTAACATTAATTTCCACAGGTAAAACTGCATCATGCCCATATACTAAGGCATAAGGAGTAACTCCTGTGCTTGACCTTGGGGAGGTTCTGTAAGCCCACAAAACATCCAACAAAAGGTTATGCCAATCCCTAGGATTATCCTCCACAACCTTTTGTATACCTTTTTTCAAGGATTTATTGGACGATTCAGCTTGACCATTGGCTTGTGCATAATAGGGTGTGGAATTAACAAGGCTAATTCCAAATTCTGCTACAAAGGACTTCACCATTTTTCCATCGAACACAGTCCCATTATCTACAGTAATGGTTTATGGGATGCCAAATCTATGGATCAAGTCTTTAATGAACCCAATGACCTCTGTTTGGTCTACAGCCTTATATGGCTTAACTTCAACCCACTTCGTGAAGTAATCAGTAGCCACTAGAATGAAACAATGATGCTTCGAAGAAGGTGGGTGTATTTTTCCTATCATATCCATGGCCCATCCTCTAAATGGCCAAGGTTTCACTACTGCATGTAGGTCAGTTATGGGCACATGCCTTATTGTACCATGCTTTTGACATGCCTGACAACCCTTTGCATATTCTATGCAGTCTTTAAGGATAGTTGGCCAATAGTTGGAATGCCTTCGAAGCAACCATCTCATCTTCACACCAGGTTAATGAGCACCACAAATGCCTTCATGAACCTCAGCCATAGCTGTTAATGCTTCTTTTGGGCCTAAACATTCCAGCAATAAGCCATCTCCCCCCCTTTTATAGAGAGCATTACCATATACCATATATTGCATGGATTGCAATTTGACCCTTCTGCTGGCCTTCGAAGATGGACCAGCCAAATACTGCATTATTGGATGTCTCTAATCTTGTTCTTGTAAGTCATTATGATTGACTTCCAAGATCACATTCCTTTTATTCAAAGGTTGTATTAATCTCTGATATGTTGTTTGGCTTATGTCCCTTTGGGTATTATCCCTTCTCTTGAAGTTCGAAGCTTTTTGAGCTACATCATTAGCTCTATTGTTCAAGAATCTTGGAACATGGGTTACATTTGCTATTTGAAACTGAGAAAGTAGATGTAATGCAACAACATAATATGGTAGGATGCTTATGCTTTGACACTTGAAAATCCCTTTCACTTGGTTAACCACCAATTGAGAGTCCCCAAATATGTCAACTGCATGTACTTGTAATCCAATGAGGATTTCTAGTCCCACTATTAAGGCTTCATACTCGGCCTGGTTATTGGAACAAGTGGCTTCATCCACTCTGAAACCATGTGTGGTTTCTACCCCTTGTGGAGATTTAATCACAACACCAATTCCAATTAAGCCATTGGCTTTCGATCCATCAAACCACATCGCCATGGCTCAACATTAGCCATACCAAGCTCCATTATCTCTTGGCTTTTCTTTGAGATGGATGATCCGCCAGAAATTGGCTAAAACTTGTCCTTTTCTTGCCCTTTGAGGGACATATTCTAGATGAAATTCGATAAGGCTAGTATCCACTTGCCAATTCTTCCCTCAACATAGGTCTAGATAACATGTATTTAACCAAATCGTAGTTGCAATTACCAAGACAGGTTGTAGGTAAAAGATAATATCTTAATTTCATTGCGACAAAATACAAAGCAAGACCTGACTTTTCAACGGTGAATATTTACATTCACAAGAATTTAAAACCTACTAAGGTAATAAATAGCTTGCTCTTTGCTTTCTTCGTTGTCTTGGGCTAAGAAAGCTCCCAATGAATCTTCTGCTACAGCTATGTACAATTTCAAAGGCTTGTTCCTTTGGTGGCATCGATCTTTGGAAGGTTGGCCAAGTAGGCTTTGATACCTTCGAAAGCACTTTGATGCTCTGCTGTCCACACAAATTTCTCTTCATCTTTCAGCCTTAACAAGGAAGAAAATACTTTAGTTTTTCCTGCAGTGTTAAAAATGAACCTTCGAAGAAAGTTAACCTGCCCCAGGAACCTTTGTAATTCTTTCTTACTTGATGGAGGCCTGTAAGGCCCCGGTGTCCCACATCGGGAATGGAGGGGGAGTTCCTGGGCTATAAAAGTAAAGACCGGGACCCTTATACAGCATCAAGGCCTTTTCCCAAGTGGTGAAATCCCTATTAGAACTCCGCGGTTAAGCGTGCTTAGCCTGGAGTAGTTCTAGGATGGGTGACCCCCTGGGAAGGACAAATTCGTGCGGGCGTAGCCCAAAGCGGACAATATCGATGACGTGTGAAGGGTCGGGGCGTTACAAATGGTATCAGAGCCGACTCTCCGGAGTACCGAGTGTGGGCCCCTAGCGTCGCTTGGTGTATGTGGGCGGGCTTGCGGTGGCGAGAGCTCTTGCAGGACGTCTTGACCTTAAGGGGGTGGATTGTAAGGCCGGTGTCCCACATCGGGAATGGAGGGAGTTCTGGGCTATAAAAGTAAAGCGGGACCCTTATCTGACATCGAGGCCTTTTCCCAAGTGGTGAAATCCTATTAGAACTCGCGGTTAGCGTGCTTAGCACGGAGTAGTTCTAAGATGGGTGACCCACAGGAAGGACAAATCCGTCTTGCGCGTGGCCCAAAGCGGACAATATCGATGACGTGTGAAGGGTCGGGGTGTTACAAGGCCTAGCTTCAATGATGGCTTTAGCTTTATTATGATCAATCTGTATTCATTTCTTGTGCACTACATAACCTAGGAAGTTTTCAGATGATACACCAAAAGCACACTTAAGAGGATTAAGTTTCAACTTAAACTTCCTCATTCTTTCGAAAGCTGCTTCTAAATGAAACAAATGCTCCTCCATGGACTGGGATTTCACCACAATGTCATCAATATAACACTCTAGATACCCTCCAATGAGATCATGAAAGATAGTGTTCATAGCCCTCTGATATGTAGCCCCAGCATTCTTCAGACCAAATGGCATTTTAACCCATTCGAAGGTGCCAATATTCCCAGGACATCTGAATGCTGTCTTGTGGATATCTTCCTCTGCAATGCATATTTGGTTATAACCAGAGTGGCCATCCATCATTGATAAAACTTGATGCCCTGCTGAACTGTCTACCAGCAGATCCACTATAGGCATAGGGTACTCATCTTTAGGAGTTGCTAGATTTAAGTTTCTGAAATCGATGCATACCCTCATTTTGCCATTCTTCTTAACTACAGGCACAATATTAGATAGCCATTCAACATATCTGTCTGTCCTAATAAAGTCTGCCTTGAGTAGTCTAAGAATTTCTTCCTTGACCTTGAATTATACGGACTCATCCTTCTTGGTTTACCTTGTATGGCTTGAAATTAGGCTTCATAGGGAGCCTATGTTCCACCAATGATCTATCCAATCCTGGTAGTTCATTATAAGACCATGCAAAGCAATCTTTGTATTTCTTTAGAACAACCAATAACTGGTCTCTGTTCAGAACATTCAAGTAAGTACTTATATAGGTGGACTGCTGCACAGAACCTTCCCCTAAATTCACTTCTTCTAAGGGGTCTTGTGTCTGAGAACTCATCGAAGCTTCTTCTTTGGTTTCTTCAACCTTCGAAGCAACCTTTTCGCCTTGTTCTGCTCCTAGGTTCTTTAATTCGACATCTCTGCCCTCTTCTTCATAGACAAAATCTGTCCACAAGGTGTCTTCTTCTTGTATCTCCTGGACCTTCGTTTCAATGTCCAATGCACAGTATTTCCCAAAGGTCAAACTTCTGACCTGTTGCTGCTCTTGTTTACAGCCAATTATCATGCCCTATCTCTCTTGCTTTTGTACTTTCTGAACTATTGCTTTTACGTCCAATGATGAGAATTTAATCAGAGCCAAGGACTTGGCTTCTCGTTCTTCACCTCCTTGCCTATAACCAGGCATCATTGTCATCTTTCACGACCACCTCTTCATCAGCACTTTCTTGGACTAAGTGCTTCAGGTGTGTCACTTCCTCATCAGCCGTCACTTCGGCTGAGCCATCAGCTTTCCTCAAGATTATCTTGAGTGGTGTCACTCCTCAATATACAACTTGGCCTCTGCAAAGTCATGACAGCTATGAAGGGTTGAGGATCTGCATCAATCTCCTCTATCTCTCCATTACCCAGAGCCATCATGATTTTCTGATGCAAAGAGGAAGACACACATTTGTTAGTGTGGATCCAATCTCTCCCAAGTAAAGCATTATATTTAGCATTCTTTGTCGATTCTGAAGAATCTTTGTCATGCGATCCTGGTTCCCACACTCAAGTTAATGGAGAATCCTTGAGCCATCTGTTTATCTCCAGCCAAAGCCGTGATGGTTGTCTTTGGTTGGGATCAACACAGGATTCTTTTTCCCTAGTTTCTTCAAAGAAGATTTCGGTAATAAGTTCACCGCTGCCCCATTGTCTATTAGGACTCGGTTCAGCTGTATCCCATCGAAGAAAGCCTTGATGTACAAAGGCTTGACATGTTGGGTCATGGAATTCGAAGGATATTCAAAAGGATATGAGAGGTTGATGCTCACCTCTTTCTCGCTTTCACACTCAGTTTCTATTGGAGTAGCCATTTCAGGAGTATCCTGTACCATACTCACTTGTGACTCCTTGGATCCATGTCTTGGTCACCCTGGTCCTCATTTCCAGCCTGAAATTCATGAGGCAGTATGTGTACCATATTGACTGATACAGGGGGAAATGAGCCAAACTGGATGGCTGGCTGTACCTTCTTCCCCTCTTGGCTACCTTGCTCAGTGTCTTGGTGACATCCTCCATCTTTGCACTCTGGTACTTCATTGATAACTGATCCCTTCGAAGGATCATTCTCAACTAGTTCTTCAGTCAGAAATGTTTGTTCAGCCATGAAGGCTTCGAACATTTCTTCTTCTGCCATTTCCTTCTTTTGGCTCATGCCAATCTCTTCTTCCGTTTCACTATCATTTTCCATCAGAGCCTTCTCCAACCACCTTAAACTAGACTTCTCTCGGCCTTGATTCGAGAATGAACTGGGCCAATCGTTCTCTGCTACAAACCACTTTGCTTTGTAGAGTCGGTTTTGGAGTATGGTGCGACTTGAAGTTTTCTTTCATACATGTCTTGACACGTGAAGAACTCTCTCCACTTTCTTTCGAGATCTTCTTTGGTCTTGGGTGTACTGCTTTGAATCTTCCTCCTTTGTGATCTGAAATAACTGGAACCATATTTGGTTCCTTTGTCTTTGGTGTTTAAGAATACCCGTTGTTGAGCCACCAAAGGAGGCTTGACCATCTGCACAGGATTCCAACATCTCTCCTGGCAGACACTTCCCTAGGTTTGTTTTGCATTACAAACCAATCTGGAACTCCAGGTACCCAAGAGCTTACTGACTCAGATGTTGAATCACCTTTTTCTACCTTCGAAGCCATCTTCGAAACTGGCCGTGGAGGTAAGTGCTTGGTTCTGGTCTCATGTTTCGAGCTTGATTCTGGCCTTTGATGGAGGTGACCATTTTCTGTTCTGTGTGAGGTTGGTCTAGGGGGCCAATCTTTGGCTTTAGTCCCATAACCTAAACTCCTCTCCAATCTTCTTTCAGAATGTTTGCTCTCCATTCTGTAGTAGTTAAGTGGCCTAGACTCATACAAGGGCCTCTTGCCTTTAGCATGTATTCTGTCAACTGCAGGCTCAACCACTAATGGTCGATGCCTATCACTAGCCGGGTACGGCCTTTTGTTATAGCGTTGGTTGATTTAGGGCGTCTGAACATCCCTATAGTATTGCTTCCCATCAATCGGAAGCCCTTCAACCATTTGTAGCTTAGTGCATCACGGGACACATCCTCTGCATTATAAATTGCTTCCAAGGAATCGTCATCCAGTGCTTCTTCATCAGAGTGTTCTTTCTGATGTGAGAAACCTTGTCCAATAACTAGTGGGTTTCTAGTTTCCTTCTTGGCAGTTGTCTAGTTGGCAATATGCATTTGCACGTTGACCTCTTCCAATTCCTACAGAGATAGATTCTGAAAGTTTGGTACAACCACATTAGCCGCGCTTTCTCTAACTTCTGGAAACGGGTTACTGTCAATCCCCATGGCTTTTTCTGTTTTGGCTGGGAACTTCAAACTTCCTTTCCGAATTTGCTCTTGGATCCTGTCTCGAAAAACAATGCAGTTTTTAGTCGAGTGAGACCAAGAATTATGCCATTCTGATATACTTTTCCTTTAAGTTCATCTGGAGATGGCAGTTTTACTCCTTTTGGTAACTTAAGGAAATTGGCTGCAAGCAAATGATCAAAAATGTCATCTGCTTTTGTTAAATCGAAAGAGTACTTTCTATGAAAGTCTTTCTTTTTAAACTGCTGGTCGATGGTTGTATCCTTATGAATTAATGCTTCACAGATTATAGGTTCTTTGCCCACAATCTCTGTTGCATCGATCTCATAATTGGGATCTCTATAATATGTCTTATACGAAGCATTATTTCGATCTTGTTCCTCCTCTAGTAATGCTTCATATCGAGACACCTTATAGGTTAATTCGACCAAATCCTTGAATTTAGTTGAGTCAAACTTTTTCGAAGCCTGAACTCTAAACCGTTTTGAGCCAATCTTACAAATTCTAGCTCTGGAAGGATGACTCTACATTTATTTCGAGCCCTTTTAAATCTGGCAATAAACTGAGTAGCCTTTTCTTCAGGCCTTTGACTCAATCTTGCCAAGTCTGGCATGGACACCTCACGGTTCCGAGTGGAAGAATTGGGCATGAAATGCTTCTTCCATTTGTTGCCAAGTTTGAATAGAGCCAGGTGTAAGGTTGATATACCATAGAAATGCTCCCCCAGTTAGAGAATTTGGAAATAATCTCAGTTTCATGTAGTCATGATTAGTGAATTCACCACATTGAGCAGCGAATCTGGCAATATGCTCTCTTGTTGATTGATTTCGGTTCCATAGAATAGGGTAAAATCTGGTATTACGAATCCTCTTGGGTATTCATGTACCCTATCTACCCATTCAGGTATGGTTTTACGTATCTGAGTCTGGACCCCAGAGCCATCGGTCCACACATCTCCCTAACAATATCGGCAATTTGGTCCCTAAGGACCATATTTTGTCTTCTTGAACCACTCTTTGGAGGGACAAACACAGGTTTGGTGGACAAACTTGCTGTGGTCCTCTTGGTCCATAAGGTGGTACATTTGGGATGGTTGCCTGTGGTGCGGAGTTCTTTGTTGGGGTATGGGTAACCCTTTGAGCTGTCTGCGAAAGGACTGTGAAAGGTCTTTGGAGCAGTGTTGTGTCCCTTCCATTTGTGGGAAAACCTTCCAACCCCGGGTATAAATTCGAATAAGGGATTATTATACCCCTAGTGCAGGTATGGCGAACATGGGATTTGCTACCATTCTTATGCAGTTTCTTGTACTTGGCAGATCCACCAACTTGTGTGGCTTCATTGTTGAAATCTTGAGGCATTTTGGCCTCTGACAGGCCTTGAAATGGGTTCATACCAAGGCCGAGGCGATGGTCTTTCATAGTTCGAGTACTAGTTTGACCATTAGATTGTCCATTAATTTGCATAGGTTTGTTTTCTCTAGCCAATCTTTCTTTGAGGACATTTAAAATTTCCTCTGTGTGTCTTGTATTTGTTGGTTGGTGGTTATTCATTCGATCCAAAAAGGATGTTGCCTACCTTTCCATTGTGTTCATTAATTGTTGTCCCATGGCATCTACTAAGCCATCCCATGGATTTGTTGGCTGAGTAGATGGAACGGTGGATGGTCCAATTCCTTGGTTTCGTCCAATATTATGAACATATGGTTCTTGTCCAGAAGTACTGGTCTGTTTGACCAAAGGTTCTGATAGCATAGGAGTCTCCACAGGATGTGTTACCACATTCTTCTCTAGATTAGGTATCTCTACCTCTCCTTCTACGCCTTCTTCCAAGCGTTCATTTTCTCCTTGTCGTCTTTGTCTAGCCATTTTAACAAGTCCCACCGGGCGTACCAAAAATATATGTTGGCTTTTTGACTTTTCGAAGGGTATTTTTGTAAATGCGAGCGTGCCAGCAAGGATCAATCAGTCCTTACATAAATTATAATTGCCAACCAATTATCAGACGATTGTGTTTTAGTTCTTTCAGCCTCAATGAAGAGGATTTTTACTGGTGGCTTGACTTAGGAGAAATTAAGAAAAATAACAGTTAATATGAAGAACAATCGAAGTATTTCATTAAAATGAACACTTACAATAGTCCAAACTCAGCCTCGAAGAGGTTTACAGCAACAGTCTACTTGAATCTACTTGAAACTACTCCTATGAATCGAAGTGCAGTGCGGGTATTTAAAGAACAGGTATTTAAAGTGCAGGTATTTAAAGTGCAAGTATTTAAAGTACAGGAAATGTAAAACTGAAAAAGAAAATATGAAGTAAAGATTGGTTTGTATGATCTGAGTCTGTGGGTCTTTTCTGAGGGCTTCCCTGCTATTTATACTTGTCAAAGATGACCTTGACGCACTTCAAACCGTCGAACTACTCTTCCATGATCGCTGATCATGCTGCCTTAGAAGTAGTCCCACTTCGCCATCTCTTGCAGTTGAACTTCCCTCATGTATTTGAATTTGAATATGAGTAACCGTTGAAGCCACGTCACCCTGTATCTCTTTACTGATCTAGTGCTACTTAGATCACATGAGAACCAATGTTCATAGCCACGTGTTCGTCGGGATCGAAGACTTGAATTATCTTCCCATAATACCCTTATTACGCCACGTGTCAAAGCTGTGATTTGGTTTTACAAAATATGTAGCCATATGATCCAAACGTGAACCACAAACGTTATAATTCGACATATGATTGGAGTGTGTATTATAGAATTTCCAAAACTATAAATATACATCATATAGACAAAAAAAAAAAAAAAGGGGGGGGCAAATTACACTTTTCAACCTTTTATTTTGACCCAAATTTTAGTTTGGCCCGTATTATTTCAATTTAAACAATTTAATCTCTATAAGTCTAGTTTCAATTGGTCTTCCTGCCCAAATAACCATTGGTGGACACAGGGATTGGCGGGCAGGGGGCCACCGCCCACTCCCCCTCCCTCCTCCCAAAGTTTTGGAAAATTGCACTTTCACCATACAATTTTGAATATTTATAAAAGAAGTTTCCATTTTGACCCCTTCAATATACATATGATTTTATTCTAACCTCTCTAAAATCTAAATAATTTTACTTTTGCTATCCTAAATTTTGAAAATTTTCATTATTTTCATGCTATTTTCAGTAATTTTAAAATAAATTAATATTTTAGTCACCCAAAATTTTGAAAAATTCTATTACTTTCATGTCATTTTGAGTTTTTGTAAGATAAATTAATATTTTGATTTTTAAAATCTATATAATCTTACTTCAATTCCTCTAAAATCTAAATAATTGTTGCTTTAGCTCCCTCTTTACACAATTCCTGCACCCGCCACTGCAAATAACCATAAATTTCTTCTACGGGCATGGCTTAGGAGAGTTACACGTATGACAAAATCGTTAATTTTAATGTCTAAGTTTAACAAAATGACCAAATTGAAATTAAACTAAAAATGTAAAAAAATCAAATTATTTAAATCAAAATATTTGGATCAAACTACGGAAACTAAAAGTGTATTTACATGAATTAAGGGTGTGTTTGGTTTAATTTTGGAAGATAAATTTTCAAAAAAGATTATGGGGGGAGAGTTTAGAAATTTTTTTGATTTGTTTGGTTATATATTTTGGAAATAATTTTGGAGTATGAGAATTTGAGATTTGATGTTTTGTTATAATTGGAGTAGATGTGTGTAAGAGAAAAAGTAATTGAGAATGAGAGAGAAGAAGGAAAAAATGATTGATTAATGTGTAGGAGAGAAAGATTTTGGAAATTTTTTTTCCAAAATCACTAAACTAAACAAAATTTTTAAAAAATTTCTCTAAAATTTATTTTTCAAAAGCAAACCAACCGAGGCATAAGTTTCTCTCCTTTGCATAATTGGTGATTTTATTCTTTGATTCTTATGATTAGGACTGGAGAAAGGTAACTCATAACCTTAACATTTCATTAGGGGATCACTGGTTTGAATTTCTCTATGATTAATATTAGGGATTTTAAATATTTTATTAAATATTCTATTAAATATCTCACATGAACGTGAGACTTATATATGACTTATATGGTGTGAGTATCACACATATATGAAATATTTGATAGAATATTTAATAAAACATTGGGTGAATTACACTATGATCTTTATAGTTTAGGGCTTGTGACACTTTGATCTCTGATTTTTCAATTGTAACACATTTGACCCTGAATTTTGAATCTTGTTCTAAATAAGGACAATTGAAGATACCATTATTTAAGTTCAAGAGCAAAGTCGTCAATTTGATAAAATATAAACTAATTTGACAAAAAAAAAATATCAAAAAAATATTATTGAATTTTTAAAAATAATTTCTACCCACCAAAGATAAAATTATATAAAATTGATAAATGTTTTAAACATTTATTTATTTACCAAATTAATTTTTATTATGTGTTTGGATGATGATCATATAATGGGTGATTGTTAGGTTTTTAATATATAATCAATATATTTAATACATGAAATGTTTTTAATTTTGGATTTTTTAATTTAATGGATTGATTTAATAATGATATCAAAGTTATCGTCATATTTGAAATTTTTAAAAATAGAAACTAATTTAATAAAAATAAAATAACTACCCATTACATAATCATCATCCAAACACATAATAACAATTATTTTGGTAAAAATAAATAAATAAATGTCTAAAAAAATTATTAATTTTACATAATTTTATCTTTAATAGGTAGAAATAATTTTTAAAAATTCAACAATATTTTTTTGACATTTATTTTTATCAAATTAGTTTATATTTTATCAAATTGACAATTTTTCCCTTAAATTGAACAATGACATATTTAATTGTCCTTATTTGGAACAAGATTCAAAATTTAAGGTCAAATGTGTCACAATTGAAAAGTGATAGATCAAAATGACATAAATCCAAACTATAGGGACTGTCAACGTAATTCACCTTAAAACATTTGAGATCCCTAGCATTTTTTCTTTCTCTATGCATGTGTTAGTTATATTTCCCCAATTTCTCTCTTATTGTTTGAAGTTTCTTTATATCAATTGTGTATTATATTTTATTTTTATTGTAATTATAATATATTAAAGAGTTGTTTAGAATGATCTAAATAAATATATTTTTTAACTTTTTATAAAAAGATATGTAGAAAAATAAAGATGTGATGTGACTAAAATAAGCACATTTATCTAAATAAGTGCACGTAAAAATTATTTCTAATGATTTAAATAAATATACTTTTTGACTTTTTACGAAAATATATATAAAAAAATAGAATGGTGATATGACTTAAAAAAATAAAATCATATAAAGATATGCTAATATAGATCATGCCAAATGTCAAACAAAGTATTATGGTGATAATATATACAAAAAGTAGCGGCCCTGTAGTTTTCAGTGAATACTGTGATTCAAATCCTCTTCATTTTTCTTGGTAAAGGGAGATTTCATTTCTTACCTATGATATGGAAATTTTTTGAAGGGTATTTTCGTCCAGTCCAGTTCAATTGGGTTAGAGTTATAACTCATTTCAACAATCAAAAATTCTAACTCGATAATTTTAAATTTTATTCTTATATTTTTAACACTTGACCAGTTTTACAAAGATGTAAGTAGTTGTAAGATGTTAGTTTTGAATTTTGATGATGTATTTTATATTTGTATGCTAAATTTTGGAGAAATAACTATTTACGTGGTTGAATATTTTTTTTCTTCTTCATATTCATGATAAATTTTACAAATTTTAATTATTAAAGTTAGTTTAAATTATAAATACACTCCTTAAAGTTTGCAATAAATACAAATTACTTTCTGTAATTGCGTCATGCCCCTTTAAGTTTTAATTACGTAACAAATAACTCTTTTATTAATAAATCATCATCCCTATTAAGAGTTTTTAATAATATCATAAATATATTTTAATTAAAAATTCATGTAATTTTATTGTTACGTAAGAAAGTACTTAGGAATTTTATTTTTTCTATTAATTCTGTTAAATAATTTTTTTTTAACAAAGATGTATTTGTAATTTCTAAAACTACAAAAAAAAATTCATATTTTAAACAAATCTCATTAGGTATATTTATAATTTATACTTAAAATTATAGATATTTTCATAAATATGTAATTGTTTTTTAAAATTATATCTAATGTATAATTTCCCCTTAAATTTGTAAGGGTCTCCATGTTTGATTGGATACACTGGATAAAGAGGGATTAGAATCTATCGGACTTGAATCTTAAGACTGTGAATCCCCGGACTATTTGGTTAGATTTGATGTATATCCTGTGTTTGTTTTCTCATGAGATTAGATATTTGGAAATGACTATTTTTAGTGAATCCAATATTTAGTTGGACGAACTGGATAGGATAAATAAATAAAAGACTATTTTATCCTTTTTTCAATTGTTTACTAAGTAATAACAGTATTAAATATATTTTTAATATTTTAATTATTTTTAGCAAGATTAAATACAAATTTATTTTATTTTATTTTTTACACAATTAAATAAATTTATTTTTTTAAAAATTAAATAAATAAAATATCAATAAAAATATATGTTATTTTTTAATTAAAATACATAATTAAATAATAGAGGGTCAAAATGATCATTTCACTACCTAATCCCAACAGTAAATAGTCTGATGAAAATTGTCCCACACCTCCCCTGAATAGTATAATTTCACATATGGAGGATAAGGAATCCAACCAGACTATGTCCTATTTTGTTAACAGAGTTTTATGCTGCGTCTGGCTAAGAACGCCAACACCAAACGCCAGCATTTTTCGACAGAAATTGATTTGGGATTCTGATTTTAATCAACTACATGAAATTACAATACTACCCTTATTGTTGTTTAGAATCGATGTAGGATCATGCAGGTCAATATATTATATTGGGTGAAGACATTTTGATAATTTTACAGTTGTACACTATGACATGACAACTTAAAAAGATGTTATCTAAAAGAATAAAAAAATAACTTTTTATTAACTTTCTAAATCACTTTATGAAAAAATCAAAAATCTTGATTAAAAATAAAAAAATTTACTTTTTACCACCTTCCAAAAACTAACTCTATATTTTCGACGAACCAAAAACAAAATACTAACGCTGAATAAAATTTTTTCCATAAATTATGATCTCAATGGTGAATAGTTGCCTAATGCGGCAAATCAAACGCCCCCATAGAGTATGATATTGTCAATGGCTTGCCTTGATAAGTCACGTCATTTTCGACTTGGGTTTTCAACCCAAGCCCACCAACCATGTCCGTACGAAAATTGAACGGTCCGATGTCTGGGCCATCTTCTGTATTGATGAAAAATGCTTGGGAGCACTAATTAATACTCCCACTAATTAGGTAGCAGTAGGTCCCGTCAATAATGATGTGATATTTTAGTCTTGGAGTTATATTTTTTTTTACTTTTTTAATGCATTAGAGCTATTAGTGATGATATTTTTAGTGGGATGAATCATTATTACTGTATTGATATCAAACTCTCATAAAACGATTAGTCAAATCACTTGGATCTGCCTTCCCACGTCACACTTAATACAATAATAAAAATTAAAAATTAAAATAATGGTTAATTACATGTTTTTTTGATCTCCAAAATAAAAGTTTTGTGCTATTTTAATTCTAATATTAAACTGTGTCAATTTAATTCTTTATATATAAGAGTAGAGGTGTGCGCGGTGCGGGTCGGTGCGGTTTGAGAGAAAAATAGAAATCGTATGGCGGGTGGCGGATTGATAAAAGTGTCACTAGAATTTGCCATTTTTTTTATAAAAAACTGACGGTTCGGTTGGCAAATAATGACGGATTTACCTTGGCGGTTCGGGCGGATTGGCGGTTTATAAAAATATAATTCAAATTACAAAACTTAAATCAAAGAGTAAAAAAAAGACGAGATATATCGTGATGTTAAACATCTTGCGAAGCTTTTTTCTGATGCAGCAAGTGTAGCAACAACATGATAATATCAACGATTATGCCATCAGTTCATTACAAGCATCTGTGGAAGCTACAATGATCAAATACAATACATAAAATTAATATCATTCAGGATTTACAATATATTGAAAATGTTTACTGTTGAAAAATATTTAGATTGAAAAGTGAGTTGATGCAAGTTTGCAACATGGCCAGAAAAAAAAAAAAAAATTGAAAAGTGAATTGGAATCCAACTTTATTTTGGATTACTGACATCTTGAATTACCCTCGAGCAGTAATGTAATACTATATTCTAAGGTATAGAACAACATGCAAACTTAAGTAAAAAAGAATTTTTAGAATCTTATAAAACATGATTTAATAGCGGTGCGGGTCGGTGCGGTTTGGAAAAAAAAATAGAAACCGGCGGATTGATAAAAGTGTCACTAGAATTTGTTATTTTTCTTATCAAAAACCGGCGGTTCGATTGGCAAATAATAACGAATTTGCCTTGGCGGTGCGACTCGGTGCGGTTTTGGCGATTTTGGCTGTTTCGACGGTATTATGCACACCCCTATATAAGAGCACAAAACACTTATTAAAGTTATAATTTAACAATAGTGATAAAAAGTAAGTTTCCAATGACTTATTATTTTACTTGTCAAAGATGGCATATGTCATATCTGTTCTCAAATTTGGCAAGTAAAATAGTAATTGTCAAACATGTCACGTAAGTAAATATGAACATATTTGTGGTTCCAAATTCAGTTGAAAAACAGAGTTGAAATAGTAGAAAATAAAGTAATTTTTCTATTTAATTTTTCACTTTGAATTATATTTATTTTTTTTCTATTTTTTTTTTCATTTTTTTCATTTTTTTATATTTGTCTAATCGGGAATAATATAAATATATAACTTTTTTTTTACAAATAGTTAAAAAAGTCATAAAAGACAAAAAAATAAACAAAAATAAAATTATAAAAAAATTTATATCCAAATAACAACTACAAACTTGGAGGGAAAGTTGGTTAAAAATTGCCAAAATAACCAGTGACTATTGGAGCACCATTGTTATAATTTGACAAAATAGTATTATTCATTGCCAAATTATAGCAATAGCAATGGTATTATAACAACAACCATTGGAGATGCTCTAAAAACGTTTTAATTTTTTAAAATTATGATAATCAAGGTGCCAATGCATAAAATGTGTTTCAATTTTTTCAAAATCTAATCATGGTGATAACATAATTTGAGCAAGGGGAACTTACTGATAAGTCCCATGTATCAAGTTCAAGGCCCAGCTAATCCTCAAACAAAACACTTGCACCAATTAGTCCAATACATTTTTATTTGTTACCGAAAAATCTTTTTTTTTTAAAAAATTCTGAACCTTCACATCTTACTCTGGGACTTCCTTCAAGCGTCACGGACACTTGTCCGAATGTTCAACATCGCCAGAAATCGCCGGAGTATCACCGAAAAGTCGGGAGTTTAGCGAAAGTTCAGAGTGTTAAGAACGTTAATGGAGGTCGGAATGTTGAAACGTTCATGGGCGTTAAGAACATCACTAGAGACTCACCGGAATGTCTAGAATATTGCCGGGAAAAAAAAAAGAATAAATTGATAAATTATAGCAAAAAAAACATAGCAAAATGTGCTAAATATTGATAAAGTAAAAGAAAAAAAAATGAAACGACAAAAAACAGCAACAATGGGAAAAACATATGTTATTTTTCAACTTTTGTAAGGTTCAAGCAAATAATCTCTAAATAGTGATCAAACTGAAAAGTAAGTTTTGAAACTGTAATATGTTACAGTTTCAAAACAAAAATCTATTAAGCATTTATCTTTATTAATTAAACTGAAAAACATGTTATGAAACTTTAAAATTTTATAGTTTTATATCATGATTCATTCTAGCGCCAAAAAAATTTGAAATTTTAAAATTTTACAGTTTTAAACCATGATTCATTTTAGCACCAAAAAAAAATTTAAAACTGTAAAATTTTACAATTTTCACCGCCTATAACTAAAACTTGAAAACTACTTGTTCAGAATTTGAAAATTTTCTCCATTAGAATAGAAAAATAGAAGTGTATAGCAGAGAAAAAAAAAAAAAAGATCGAAAGAGAAAGACGGATGTAGAGAGAGAATTGTACTCCGGCAACTACTTTTTGTTTAGATTTAGCCAAATCTGATGTAGATCTACTCATATCTGATGTAGATTTACATCAGATCTAAGTAGATCCATTCATCTTCTTCGTCGGAAATATATCATCTTCGCTGTCGGTGAGAGTGAAGTTACGAGTTGATTTCGATGGTTGGTGGTTATCGGTGAACCCTGATCAATGGAGAAAGACATGATCACCGATTGGTAGATCCATGACAAAGACGATGAGAGAAAAATCTGAGAAAAAAAGAGATAGGAAAAGCGTAAAAGGGAGGCAAAAATAGAGAGAGAGAGAGAGAGAGAGGAAAAAGGACTTTTAGATCTACTCAAAAGTTCTGATTAAATGGTGTCCACATGTTCCACATAGGACCTATGGGTAATTTCCTTTGAGCAAAGAGGAGATTGGGATACTAAATTTAAACAAAATAACACAAGGTTAAACACATAATTGTTGGACTCGTTCGGTTCGTTTATTATCCCTATCAAAATAACACAAGGTCCATATTTTGAAAACTAAAAGTAAGTGTTTGTGCTTGTGTTTGTTTGTTTTGTTTTTGATTTTTGATTTTTTGATTTTTGATTTTTTGGTGGCAAACAGTCTTCCAAATTAAAAATAAAAATAAAAATTTGAAACCGTTTGGGAAGTTGGTTTCCTGATTTTTTTGGCTATTTTAACCACAAAAGACAAAACAAGATAGTTTAGTCACAACAAACAAAATATCACATCCAACCCATAATCATTATACTCTTCTCTCACAAAAAAAGTCAAAAAGTCCTTCCCAAACCAAGCCTTTTAGCTTAGGCTAAAATAGTTAAAAAAGTCAAAAAACCAACTCACTTCCCAAATGAAGCCCTTGAGAATTGAATGCTTTAAGGCAAATTCTGTGATAAATAAAAATAGTTTATCAAACAAATTTATAATGTCATTTCTTTATTTTTCTATTTTTAATAACAGATAATAAGTTTTTAAAACAATACCAAATTAGAAGAACCCCATTTTCTCTATCTCAAACCCCCTCTCTTTCTCCATTTCCTTGCATCCAAACGTGGTCAAGCGTCACGATTTAAATATATCTTAGCAAGAAGGGTCATTCTAGAAACAGTCATAACTAAACATTAGTATAAATAAAAACGTTTTTGATTCAAAATTAAAATAGATTATAATTAATATCACAATGAATAATAACTACTATAATAAGTCATAAATAAGATATAATCAACACCACAATAGGTAAAGATGGTCTCGAGTATGTCATAATCTTGATACCTTGTTTCATATCGGGTGTGGGACAAACCAGAGGTGGTAGTAGTAGGGTAGGTGCACAGTGGGATACGAATTTTTTTTATAAGTTAAAAAATAAAAATATTAATAAAAGTTATAGTATATTATGAATAATAATTCATACTTAATAAGAATTATAACAAATAAGATAGAAAATAAATAATTAAAAATAAATATTAATTATAATATTCTAATGTTTTAATTTCATTATAATGAAAAATTAAATCATACATATTATATACATATAAATATATTTAATAAATATAATTCGGGTAGGTAGGGTCGAGTAGAACAAGCAGGAGAAGCAAAATCCGTTCTGCCCCACTTCCTCAATGGGGCAAGAAAAACTAGTGCGGTGTGATGCGGGGCTGGGGCAAATGTCCATCCCTAACAATTGATCACAATCCAAGACCTCAAACGTTATAATTTGACATATGATTGGAGTGTGTATTATAAAATTTCCCAAACTATAAATATACATCATATAGACCCAAAATAAATAATTAAAAATAAATATTAATTATAATATTCTAATGTTTTAATTTCATTATAATGAAAAATTAAATTATACATATTATATACATATAAATATATTTAATAATATAATTCGGGTGAGGTCGAGCAGAACGGGTAGGAGAAGCAAAATCCGTCTCCGCCCCACTTCCTTAGTGGGGCAAGAAAAACCCGTGCGGTGTGATGCGGGGCGGGAGAAAATGTCCATCCCTAACAATAGATCACAATCAAGGACCATAAACGTTATAATTCGACATATGATTGGAGTTTGTTTTATAAAATTTCCCAAACTATAAATATATGTCATATAGACCACCCCCCCCCCCCCAAACAAAAAAAAAGAGGCAAATTATTGACCCAAATTTTAGTATGGTCCTTATTATTTCAATTTAAACAATTTAATCTCAACACTTTAAGTCTGGTTTCAATTGGTCCTTTGGTCCAAATAACTATTGGCGGACACCGGGGGCGGTGGGCGGGAGCCACTGCCCCTCCAAACTTTTGAAAAATTGTACTTTTACTATACAATTTTGAATATTTATAAAAGAAGTTTGCATTTTGACCCATCAATATATATATATGATTTTACTTTAACCCCTCTAAAATCTAAATAATTTTACTTTTCCTATCCTAATTTTTGAAAATTTTCATTATTTTTATGCATTTTTTGGTAATTATAAAATAAATTAATATTTTAGTCACCCCAAACCTTTGAAAAATTCTATTACTTTCATGTCATTTTGAATTTTTGTAAGATAAATTAATATTTTAATTTCCAAATTCTATATGATCTTACTTCAATTTCTCTAAAATCTAAATAATTTTGGTTTAGCTCCCCCTTGCACAATTTCTACTCCCGCCACTGCAAATAACCATTAATTTCTTTTACATGCGTGTCTTAGGAGAGTTACACGTGTAACAAAATTGTTAATTTTAATGTCCAAGTTTCACAAAATGACCAAATTAAAATTAAATTAAAAATATAAAAATCAATTTCTTTATTTAATATATTTGAATCAAACCACAGGAATTAAAAGTATATTTACAAAATAAATAAATAAATAAAATGAATTAATAGTTATAAGTTTCTCTCCTTGCATAATTGCCGATTTAATTCTTTGATTCTTATGATTAGGATTGAAGAAAGGTAATCAATGGGACTAGTGCCCTGACATAATCTTTACATTTCATTAAGGGGATCATTGGTTTGAATTTCTCTATATATGTGTCAGTTAGGTCAGTGTTTGGTATAGTTCGAATCTTAATTTTAGAATTATTTTCAACATATTATTTGATTTAAATTTTTAAAATTGATTCTAAGTCACATTTCAAAATTCATTTGAAAACATGTTTGGCAATACAATGAGTTTTTGAATTTTGAATTTTAAAAAGAGCGATTTTGGTCTACTCAGTCATCCTCCCGAACATCTTCCAGATGTCCAGTTGGTTGATCGGAATAGGTTTTTTTTTTTTTTTTTTTTTTTTTTTTTTTTTGGGGGGGGGGCAAATGGCACCTGTTATTTGGGAAAAAAAAAGGGAATTTGTTTTTATTTTTTTAAACAAAAATAATATATTTTTATTTTTATTTATTTTAAATCAAAAATATTTTAAAAAAAATAATTCAAACCAAATATACGATAAAAGTTATTTTAAATCAGTAATTGAATATTTATTTTGAAAAAAAAAATTATTTCCTTTGTAATATTTTCAATTAAAAAAATTGATTAATGTTATTCTTTGTTAATAATTAATTTTTTTAATTGAATTTTAAAAAGAGTTTAGTTATGAATATTGATCAGAATTTTCAATAGAGTTTTGAGTAGTATGTTTGGTTATGAATTATAACAATTTAAATTAAGTTTTAAAAACTCTTTCCAAAACTCATAACTAAACAAATTTTCTTATTTCACATGTCACATCAAACATTCAAAACTCAATTCAACACTCAACTCAAAACTCTTTTCAAAACTCATAATCAAATAAATTTTCTACATTCAAATCATAATTCCAAAACTTTTATAAACTCAAAATACAACTCTATTATCAAATCATATTCAAAAAGCTCTACCAAATGCTATCTTATATTTTCCGTATATTTATTTGGAATTTCTCTCTTATTGTTTGAAGCTTCTTTTATATTAATTATGTGTTGTATTTTACTTTTATTGAAATTATAATCTATTAAGAGGTTGTTTGAAATGATATAAATAAATATATTATTTTAGTTTTTATGAAAAGATGTGCAGAAAAATAAATAGGTGATATGACCAAAATAAGCGCATTTATTTAAATAAGTGCATGTTGTTTGAGAAGATTTAAATAAGTATACTTTTTAACTTTTTACAAAAAGATATGTAAAAAAAAGTAAAAAAGTGATGTGACTTAAAAAAATAAAAAAATAAAAAAATATGCTACTATAAATCATGCCAAACAAACTCTAAGTTTTATGGTAATATTATATATTAAATATAAAATACAAAAAATAGTGGACCCTTTAGGTTTCAGTGAATACTGTGATTCAAATCCTCTTCATTTTTCTTAGTAAAGGGAGATTTCTTACCTATGATATGGAAATTTTTCTAAGGGTATTTCCGTCGATCAAATCAATTGGATTAGAGTTATCGCTATTTGAACAATCAAAAATTCTAACTCGGTATCTTAAATTTTATTTTCATATTTTTATCACTTGACCAGTTTTACAAAGATGTAAGTAGTTATAGGGTGTTAGTTTTGAATTTTGCTGATATATTTTATATTTGTATGCTAAATTTTGGAGAAATAACCATTTACGTGGTTGAATATTTCTTTTCTTCGTATTCATGATAAATTTTACAAATTGTAATTATTAAAGTTAGTTTAAATTATAAATACACCCTTTAAGGTTTGCAATGAATACAAATTATTTTCTGCAGGTTTGAAAATTACATTATGCCCCTTTAAGTTTTAATTACATAACAAATAACTCTTTTATTAATAAATCATCAAATTGATTAAGAGTTTTAATGATATCAAAAATATATTTTAATTAAAATTTTATGTAATTTTATTATTACGTAGGAAAGTAGTTAGGAAATTCATCTTTTCTGTTAATTCTGTTAAATAATTTTTTTTTTTAACAAAGATGTATTTGTAATTCCTAAAACTATAAAAAATAATTTAATTTTTAAACAAATCTCATGAATTATATTTATAATTTATAATTAAAATTATAAATATTTTCATAAATATGTAATTGTTTTTAAAAATTATATCTGATTTATAATTTCCCCTTAAATTTGTAGTGGTCTCCAATTCTAACACATGGAGTATGATATTTGTCAATGGTTTGCCTTGATAAGTTATCATTTTCGACTTGGTCAGCAAGTACGTATACGTACGAAAATTGAATGGTTCATCATATTTTATGTTTTTGATAATCCAACGTCTGGACCATCTTCTCTACTGATGTCACACTCTCAGAAAACGATTATAGCCAAATTACGGGGATTCTATTCACATTTAAAAAATTATCATGAACTTTTAATTTTGAAGTACATTCTGTTTAACTATTTAAAATTTTATTTTATTCTTATTATATCCTATTATTTTTCTTAAATTACCCTCAAGATAAACTCAAATAATAAATAATAAATGAACTAAAAAAATTAAATTATTTCAAATCATTTCAATATAGAAAATAATTCTTAAAAAAAAAAAAAAGCTTATAAGCACATAAGCATTATAAATACAGAAAAAAATCAAACATTTACATAAGCATTATATAACTTTTCAATACAAAAAAAAAAAAAAAAAAATTGCATTATAAATTATCCACAAGAATGCTTGTGAAAAAGTAAAAAACCAAACTCATAAGCACATAAGAATCAAGCACAAATAAGAAAGAGTAGTTCTCAAATAATGCACTATTTAAATGACAAAATAAGAACAACTCCAATAATATGTTATTGTTAATTTAATTACTGTCCTCTTCAATTTTTTTTCAAAAAAACGATATAGAAATAATTGATGGTGCTCTACAAAAATTGTGAAACCCCTTTGTATGAATATTTACCTCCTTTTTTGATGGGTTGCTTCAAAAAACTATTTTGATTATTATTCTCATCTATTATTTGATTGTTCAAACTTTCTTATAGGATTTAGGATTTCAAAATAATAAAAAATAATGACGTTGATGATGATGGTGAGTTTTGGTAGGGTGGATTGGAGTTTTGAAGGGAGGAAGAAGAAGTCGAAGAAAAACTTTGATCTCTTGGGGGAAGAAAATACAGATATTTGAATAGGAATAACTGATTAATGTGTCCTATGAGAAAAAAATATTATTTTGAGATTTAATATGTGTTGTCTTTATTGGTAAATTCATATTATGATATATTAGAAATTAAAATTGGACGTAGTGAGACATATTTTGGGTTCAAATAGAATCCCCCAAATCACTTGGATCTGCCCTCACACATCACACTTACTACAATAATAAAAATTAACATAATGGTTAATTATATTTTTTTTAGTCTCCAAAATACAAGTATTGTATCATTTTAATTCTTAATATTTAAATTATGTCAATTTAATTCTTTATATAACCTTTCAATTTTTTAAAGTTATGGTAATCAAGTTCCCAATGAATAAATGTGTTTCATTTTAGTTTCAAAATCTAATTATGTTAATAACATAATTTGAGCATTAGAGGAGATTGGGATACTAAATTTAAACAATTTTGATACATTGAGAACTAAATTGATACAATTTAAATATTGGTAATCAAATTAAAATACTTTTACATATTGTGAACTAAATTGAAACACTTTTATATATTAGGGACCAAAATGTAAGGGTGATAAACAAACTAAGCAGCTCGAGCTCGACTCATTTCTGGTTTATTAAAAGCTCGCTCGAGTTCGGTTCGTTAAATAAACAAGTCAAACTTGAGCACATTTAATAACTTGTTACTGTTTTCAAACTAATTTTGAACAATCAATTGATTGTTGCTTAGTTCAATAAACCTAAAATTATATAAAATATTAAATTACTCGAGTTCGCTTGATAAAAGTTCGCTTTGAGATTGACTCAAAAGTTTAACAAACCAAATTTAAACAAATTTTGAAATTCATTAAAGTCATCAAACCAAGGTTGAACATTTAACTCGTTCAGTTTGTTTATTACCCCTACCAAAATAACACAAGGTCTATATTTTGAAAACTAATAGTATAATTAACCTAAAAAAAAATCATATAAAGTGTTTGTGCTTGTTTGTTTGTTTTTTTTCTTTTTTTTTTTTTCCTTTTTTTTGATGGCAAAACAGTCTTCCAAATTAAAAAATAAAAAATAAAAAATTCTGAGAGTGCTTCTTGAGAATTGAATGCTTCTCTCTCAAATTCCTTCCATTTGAAAGCGAAACCACCCCCCCCCCCCCCAATTTCCTTGCAGCGAAACGTGGTCAACCATCACGATTTAAATTTTGATTAGTGGATTGTCAAAACTCTTGATTTTCATGGCCAATTGTAGTTTCTCAATTCTTGGATTATTTATTTGGGTTCATACCTTTTTTTAAAGAATATTTAATATAAGTCTGATCTATATGATATGTGATATGCTATTCTAATAATATGAGTATAAAAGATCATTTTTTTAGAGTAAATAATTGTATGTCTATATATTATTTGATGGACATACGATTACTTGATAAATTTGATGAATTACACAAATTTTTTTTTTTCTTTTTGTTTCAAAATTTGGCATTGAACATTCAGGCATTATTTGAGACCTTGTATTTTTACATTTCACTTAAAAAGATAACAATCAATTTAAAATAGTTATTAGAAAATTTTAAAAAGATAAAATCTATTATTATTGCTTCATATTTTAACTATTTACATAACAAAAAAAAAAAATAGTAGACCAAAATCTAGAGTGATAAATTAATTGAAAGCAATATCACTTAAACATTTATTACATTTTTAATTATAAAATTGAATCAAGAGCGATGGACTGGAAAGGTTGACCAAACACACATAGGAAAGCAAAAGCCATTTTTAATTATAAATACATATAAGACTCTAGTTTCTTCTTGTAGTCATATCTCGCCAATGTTAATCCTGTCTCCACACCATAGGAAGGCAAACTAACAACCACCACCACTTCATCCACCACCACCACCACCACCAGCAGAAGATCATGGCAGGTGGAGGTACATCCGGTCAGTCTCTTGAGTACACTCCGACATGGGCCTTTGCCACCGTCTGTTTCTTCATCATTGCCATCTCCATTATTATCGAGCACTCCATCCATCTCATCACCAAAGTAAGCGTGCGCGCGCGCACACACATATATATCTTTGTTACTTTGATTATTGTTGAATGAAACAGATGTTGATTCAATACTTCTAATTGGTACAGTGGCTCAAAAGAAATCGGAAGTCTGCCCTCTATGATGCTGTTGAAAAGCTCAAATCTGGTTTGATAATGAATAACTGTCCAGAGATTTCAATACATCTCTTCTACTTACACAAAAATCAATAACATAATAAGATTCAACCCTCTCACACAAGCATGAGACCTATAAAAAGGGTGGGACTCAACTCATGTGAGAGGATTTTGTCAGTTTTCTGATTAGTTTCTGTGTTCTCAGACTATTTCATTTCAATTTTTATAAAACCTTAGAACACATAAACTTGTCACACGAAGACACAGAATGTATGTAAACAAACAAGATTTCAAACAAGAATTAAATCCTATAAAATTTTGTCTATTCGTGAATTCTATGTTAATTTCGTGTTCGATTTATGTGTCTCAGAAGCGTAATCTATACGGTGTTTGATTTAGATTTAGATTTTGTTTATGTTTTTTTGGAATTGTTTTTGCAGCTTATGTTACTAGGGTTCATGTCACTCATACTAGCAAAGAACACAAGAGTCTATTTCCAACATCTGCATACCCACTAGGCTTGCGTACATCATGCTTCCATGTCGAAAAGGAGATCGAAGCGAAACCACCGCCACGGTGGAGCATTTGACCGTCGCAGCTTATCGTAAATTTGAACTTTTCGTATGGGTTTGTATAATGGTAGTCTCTGGACAATACCACGTAGAGGATTGGACGAGGATGATGTGGATGCTGGTGCAGTTAACAATACTGATAAATGCACAGCTGAAGTACGTTCCTTTTCTGCGGTGCAAACAAAAAAATAAAATAAAATAAAATAAAATAAAGTATAATGATGGCATTAATATTTTATATTGTTACTAACACTTTTGATAATAAATTGCCGCAACTTGTTTGCAAAAAAAATTCAATTAATTTAGTTTAAAATTTAAAACTTTATACTTAAAGTAGTTGTTCTTCGAAAAGAGTGTTTTAGTAAAAATTTTCAAATTTCAATTTATTCCTTTCTTCGATTCTATAAAGCTCAAAAAATTCTATTTGGTTTAATTTCAGAATCTGCTTTCAAAAATGTTTTTGAAAAATAGAAATTAATTTGACAAAAATAAACATCTAAAAGATATTTTCAAAATTTTTAAAAAATATTTATGTCCCCCAAATTATGAGTATTTTTTTTTATATATATTTATACCAAATTAATTTATAATAATTCTTATAGAAAATTTCTTCTGAAAAACAAACCAAGCAGGTTTCAACCTATGCACATGTGGTACTTATTGGATCATGGTGCATCTATGTATACTAATATAGAAAGGGAGAAAACTATTTGGTATGAAAGAACCGTATTTTTGAAGTTCTGCATATATTTGTCTTGATTAAAATGTGCTATACAATTCGTTTGAATTTCGTTAATTTAAAGGACAAATTTGTAAAGAGGTAGTTAATATCTACCCACTGAAATTTGCAGGGAAAGGTTTCACTAGTGTCACAAGAAGGGATACACCAGCTTCACATATTCTTCTTTGTGCTAGCAGTCATGCAAATTGTTTATAGTGTACTTACCATGGCTTTGGGTAGGCTCAAGGTAACAAGCTATATTGTCCACTACAAATTTTAGCATCCATCCTTGGCTATACATTTTCCCCTTTTGTTTTCATTTTTATTTGTTTTTAATCCATGTAGATGAGGCGTTGGAAAACTTGGGAGAAAGAAACTCAAACAACTGAGTACCAAGCTGCAAATGGTATGTCTAAAAACTGTAAAAAATATTATAAAATAATGAGTTTCACGTTTATTTATTATTTATGAATTTAATTACTTTTGTGTTTAGGGTTAAGAAAATTTGAAAAAATAACTTGTTTTAATATGACTCAAAAATTTATTCTAATGTTTCATTACCAAATTTAGTTGTTAAAATTGTCATTATTATATTTTTAGTGACAAAATAGAACATTTACTAATAAATTACTATCGTCTTGGGACTAAATTTGTTGTCTCAAAAAAGTAAACTCTTCAATAGAACATAATAGTCTCTAAAATTGCATTTATTAGCAATATTTTACAATTGTCATTAAATGTTTTTTTTTTAAAAAAAATTTCTCGAGATGATTCACATGACGACTGGAATTGGTTTCTTAATAATTTTTGCAATAAAATTCACTCGAGGAAGAAAAAGTTTGATACCTACAATTCTTATATGTTATAGTGAATAATCTTACCTTGTTTATGCGGTATCTTCACACCATGTATTTTTTCTATCACTCTAACTCTATTAAAAAAAAAGAAAAAAAGAAATTGATATAAGTATATCCTTGTAGTAGTTATTACATTTTTAAAATATTAATGTAATTTATCCTTAAGCTGGGATCATATTTAAATCGATAATCCAAACACTTCATTATACTTTTTTGTTGAAAACTTTTCCCATTCAAATTAATCTTTTTCTTTTCTTTTCTTTTTTCTAATTGGCGAAAGTCAATAGTTAATTATTAAATTAACATCTTGTAGGAGTTGAAATTCACACTCATACACATTGTAAGAAAATCTTTCTCTTTCATTCCACTCCTAAGAGTGAAACCCAAGACTTGCTCTTCAGAAAATATTTGATGACCCAAGGGCTAACCTACCACCTAGGTTAGAGCGGTCACAGTGGCAAATTGATCTAATCAACATAAGTTTGGGAACTTTGAAAAATCATATTAATATTAAAAATAAATTTTTAAAAAAGCAGACAAATAATGTATACAGGTCAGGTTTTTTCCTTTGCACGAGAGGTGGCCCTACCATGTACTTTTTGGGTCATTTTCCATGTGATTTTTCGGCTTTGTAGACTTTGCAGTCCCATATTGCTGCGCTATGGACAACTCGATTTGGGAGGCTCAGGAGTAAATGTTCTGTAGTGAAATGGATTCATTTTGGGATTTATTTTGATAATTCGGATCATTTATATTTTTGAATCTATCAAATAGAATATATTTGTAAAAAATCAAGTTAATTGGATATCGTTTACTTATTCATCCACTCACATTTATAGCTATAAAAATAAATAATAATTGTGATTTAAAATATTAAAACAAATACAAATGTGAGTGGATGAATTGGTAAACAACATCGGATTAACTTGATATTTTGCAGGCATGTTCTACTTGATATATTCTAAAATGTGAATGATTCGAATTATCAAAATAGACTTTGAAATAGATCTATTTCACCGCACAACAGTTGCTGTTGCGCGAGCTATACAGTAGCATCCCCAATTCTATGGACAACTCTCTTCTACCAAAACATGGATATCAATTCTTTGGGAAAAAATGAATTTGTTTACATAATGGAAACAAAACATAATATTTAATTTGTCTAAAGAATGCTATTATGCTTTCCATTTTCTCATATGATTTCTCTCTGTTTCATTATTTTTCATATCTATTTTATTTATATTGTGTTTTGTGGGCATTATTCCTAGCTCAAAACAATAATTTGAACCGTTTATCTTGTAAGTCCAGTAGTAAAGATGAGTTGTGCAAAAATTTAATTTTATTGAACATTAAAGCACTTGCACAAATTACATTTTGTTTTTAAAAATGGACGAAAACTATTTAAACTTGAACCATCTATTTTATAAAACAAAATATGATTTATTAATCTATTAATTGATATTCGATGAATCTAATTTTTTAAATAGATGATTTTCGTTGTAAGGTTTATTAGATGAGATGTTAAGATCACTGACAAAATACAGTACGGAGAATAATGGTTTAAAAAAATAGCCATTCCCACCTTTTTAATGTACAATGTGTGATATAAAATATGGTAAATGTATCATTATTATTGTCTAAAACAGTGTACTTTATTTAAAAAGTGTATTAATCTCATCTAAAATTGGAAATTTTATTATTTTAAACTAATCAAAAAATGTATTTTATTCACACATTTTGAAAGTTTGAACAAAATGAAACTCGTTGGTTGGGCGGTCTTTTTGCATGCATAAGTACTTATGTAATCAAGCCCAAGATATTCAATAGTGTTGAATTTTCTTATTACGGTAATATTAGATGTAGAAACTAATTCACTGGTCTGAGATAGAGTTCTATTTCTTTATCTTTCAATAATTTTATTTTATTTGAAGAATTTTAGGTCTTCACGTTAATGTTTTTGGTAAGCTGGTCCAGTCAATGTTCACATAAGGACTCTTACAAAATTTAAAAATATTATTTATCCACAATTTTTGTCTTAAAATTCATTATGAAATAAGATGTATAATGATTGAAGACTATTGATATAATTTTATAAATACTTTTTTAAATAATATTTTTGAGTTGTATTGTTATACTAAATTTCATGGAAAATTAATTTGTCACACGTTTTAGGAGTCTCTGAACAAAACACCAAACCTGATTAGTCTAAAATTATAATGTGTTGATTCCACCTAGAATTGTAGTCTATTATTTTAAATTAATTTAAACTTGTGTTTTATTAACACACTTTGACTCATAGATGAATAATAACTTGGTTGGTGGATAGGTGGATTCAATTTAAAATAGTAAATTACTTTGAAATTATGTGAATTTAAGACTTTTCATGGCGTAACTCAAATTTGTTTTGCTTTTCTTTGGGAAATATCATCAACCCTGCAAATTGCAACATAAGTTGCAAGTTACTGTTTTCTTACTTTGGAGGCCATGCCCTAATATAATATCAACTAGATATGCATTATATGGCTTTCTAGAGCTAGTTTTGATAGAATTTGCTCTTATTTAGGCTTGTAACATGAGCAAGTTAAATCCTGCGTAATTAAACCAAATGAATATTGCATATACATGAGTTCCATTTTCAATATCGTAAACAAAATAATCTAGCTTTTTTTTCCCCTTCTAATATATGATTTGTTTAACAGATCCAAATCGATTTAGATTCACTAGACCAACAACATTTGGGAGACGTCATATGACGATTGTATTCAATTCAATTTCAATTGTGGATTGTAAGTTATAGTCTATAGCTTACCTCTCCCTATATCACATGGGTTATTTGTTTGCTAAAGAGGAGGGATTGGAACTTCTTGTCTATTGTTTGGCAAAAATATCTTGTCTTGAGATTTGGCTCTTATCCCTTATAGGGGACTAATTGAGCTAGGGGATAACTAATCGCACCCATGGCATCAATTAATCCCTCCACTTCACATTATCCTCTCTTTTGATCTAATATTCTAAAATAATTGTCTCCTTGTTATTTCATTATGTATACACGTAATTTAACTCTTTTCCCATGGTATTCAATTTTTGAAAAAATAATTCAGCAAACAAACGTGATCTTATTGCCCTTTTAAAGTAATATAGTTTTGATGATTTGCATTTGGGTACTTAATAAGTAACTGTGAAATTGTATAGAAATGTTTTTTCAGACAATTCTTCAAGTCAGTAGCGAAAGTTGATTACCTCACCTTGAGACACGGTTTTATCTCGGTAATGATCTCTCAATTCTAATCTTCCTAATTTTCAAATTGATTTCATCAAAAAATTGAGATGGAAAATGAGTTCTTGATTGATTAACCATGTGATTTTATTTTGTGAAATTTCACAATCAAGGCTCATTTGTCTGGGATGCACAACAACTTCAATTTCCAGAAGTACATACAAAGATCCTTAGAGGAAGATTTTAAAGTGATAGTCAGTATCAGGTTGTGGATTATTTTCACTCTTTGCTCTTCATGGTTGTCATCATATATTAAACAATATAATTAAACGTTTTAATTAATAATTTATATACCCCTTTCATATATTTCATTTACATATTTTGAAAGGGCAGTTTGGGCCACTGGTAAAGCTTGTCATTAGCGTTCTTGACAGTGCAACTTTAGTTGAGTTACAAAAACAATCTCAAAGATTAAAGATAATACTACGTACAGCTTGCCACTACTAAGGATGCCATAGCCTTATCACCAAGAAAAAGTATCTTGAAAATGAATTGTGTGATTCAAATATATTAAGATATAATATACATACACCACACGAGACCAAATTTAAAACTATATATATACTTATTTTTTTAGCATTATTTGGAGTAAATCAAAAATTCACTCACCTTTTCTTTTTTCTTTTTTTAAATTTTTTTAACTAAATTCATGATTCAAACACAATCTAACTAACTTTGGTAGTGTGTTGTCTTTGTCTTGGCAGCCCACTTTTGTGGTTAATAGTTGTCATCTTTATGCTCGTGGTTGTTCAAGGTGAGTATATGGTTTTCTTCTAGAATTCCTTTATTTTATTATTACTTTTTTTCTTTTTTCTTTTTTCTTTTTAATTTAGTAAGTTGCACTGGCTTTGGTTAAGATTTGGATTAAATACATCAAATCTCACAGGTTTGGGTTAATTTGCATCCACACTTATCCCAATTTCTGTTAGTTAATTGGTTAATAAGATGGATGGAATATGATGATTTTTGCCAATTTTGTACCAAAATGTCTATTTTTCCCTTAGTTAATGACAAGTTTGCTAAGGGTAAATTAGTATTTTTGCTTGTTTAGTTAACAGTGTCAATGTATAGGGGATGTCAAACTAATTTTCCTAAATTTGTGAAATTTGTTGTATTTAATTCAAATATGAAGAAAATCAATATAATTTACCCCCATTTTTTTATTATTATTATTTATTTTCAAATGAGAATGTTTGATCTTAAAAATTGTTTTTGAATCGAATCAGGTTGGCATGTGTATCTCTTTATATCATTTATCCCACTACTAGTAAGTATATACATCTTGCAGCAAAAAATACTAAATTGAAACTTGTATGAAGTTTCATTTGTCTCCTCTCCATGGATCAGTGATAATTAAAGTGTCTAATTTTATATGTATATATATGTAGATAGTGCTAGTGCTTGGAACTAAACTAGAAGTGATAGTCGCAAGAATGGCTCTTCAACTCAACAATCAGGACAATGTAATCATAGGAGCCCCTCTTGTTCAACCCCATGATGATCTTTTCTGGTTTGGGCGCCCAAGATTTGTTCTCACTCTTCTCCATTTGACTCTCTTTCTGGTACCTACCTACCAACTTTAATTCCTCCTTTGTGTTAATGCATTAAGGTTTGTGTTTGGATTTTCAGTTTGTAAAATAAAACAAAACAAAATAAAAATAAATAATTTTCTATTAGGTAAATTACAATATATTCTCTGAGCATTGCTTAAAATACAAATTGTCCCTTGTAGTTCTGAAAATTACATTCCATCCCTTAAAATTTCTTATTTCATAATAAATGACTCATTTTATTAGTAAATTATCAAGTTAATTAACAGTATTAATGATGTCAAAAATATATTTAAATTAATAATTCAAGTAATTTTATTATTGTTTAAGAGAGCAGTTAAAAATTTAAAAACTCTTCGCAAGTTGTTTTGGATTATTAGGGTACTAACAAATTGCTACATTTTTTCCTGATCATTTCAGAATGCATTCGAGCTTGCCTTCTTCGTTTGGGTAACGGTAAGTCTTTTCCTTCTCCTTTTAACTCTAGAGGTAGATCAAGATCTTATCATGTTGGGCTGAGCCAACAGTTCGACCCACTAACCCTTCCGTACCAAGCCCATTTAACCCTTCTGTACCAAGCCCATTCACCAGGCCTTAATCTTAAGGTCTTAGGCCCTGAACTGGCTCACCTAAAAAAGCCCGTTGACTGGCTTAGGCACCAATTTCATGGGTTAAATTACATGTAGTTGACAGTCCAAAAAAAAAAAAAAAAGTGTTCAGGTAGTTGTGAGATTTTGTGAGACCCACACCCATCTATGTGGATAATTTTTTGAGAAAATTATTTAAAGGAAAATGAGTGGGAGTACTAATTAGTGCTACCACTAATGATGTGGCAGTGGATTGGATTGCCATTATGGCGATTCTTAGTTAATAGGCATTAATCACATTTCTCTTGATAAATTAAACACTTGCTCTCTGGCTAGCCCTTTCGTTAATGGATTTGCAATATTATCTCTAGATCTTATATAGTCAATGGTAATTATACCATTCGAGAGCAGCTGCCTAACGATATTATGTCGTCGACAAATGTGTCGAGACTTTCCGTTATACATATAATTTTGTGCCTATTCTATTGTTGCTTCATTGTCACAGTGTATGCATATAGCTGGCACAGGTTTTGGCCACATCGGAATATCTTCTAGGAAATTTCGAAGCCACTCTACTTCTTCTTCTGTTTTATCCAAAGCGATAAACTCCGATTCCATTGTGGACCTTGCAATGAAAGTTTGCTTAAAGGATTTCCAAGAGACTCCCTCGTCTCCTAGAGTAAAGATATATCCACTAGTAAACTCTGAGTCATTGGTATCCGATATCCAATTTGCATCACTATACCCTTTAAGTACTGCTGGATATTTTGTATAATGCAATCCATAATTTTGGATATGTCTTAGATATCTAAGCACCCTAATTATAGCTGTCCAATGATCTTTTATTGGATTACTTGTGTACCTACTCAATTTGCTGACTGCAAAGGCTATGTCAGGCCAAGTGCAGTTCATTAAGTACATCAAGCTTCTGATGATTTGAGAGTACTCTAATTGTGATATGCCTTCACCTGTATTCTTTAATAAATGAACATTAGCATCGATAGGTGTCTTAGCAGAACGATTGTCATGCTTCCCAAATTTTTTCAGAATTTTCTCAACGTAGTGAGAATGAGATAAGGCATATCCATAAGATGTTTTAGAAATTTTCATTCCAAGTATGACATCCACTACTTTCATATCTTTCATATCAAACCTTTTGTTTAACAATTTCTTGGTAGACTTTATCATTTCGATATTCCTACCAATGATGAGTATATCATCTACACAGAGACAAACAATGACATAACCTCTATTACTATTTTTGACATAGACACATTTGTCACACTCGTTTATCCTAAAGCCATCTGAAATCATAACATGATCAAATTTCTCATGCCATTATTTCAGTGCTTGTTTAATCCATATAAGGATTTGACAAGTTCGCAAACCTTCTCCTCTTGGCTAGGAACTCTGAATTCCTCGGGTTGTTCCATGTAGATTTCTTCTTTTAAATTTCCATTTAAGAAGGCGGTCTTAACATCCATTTGATGTATTTTAAGATTGCACAAAGCTATTATGGCAATCAACATACAAATAGCTATAATTCGTGTTACAGGGAAATAGGTGTCAAAATAGTCAAGACCTTTCTTTTGGTTATACCCCTTAATTGCAAGGCAAGCCTTGTATTTATCAATTGACCTATCGACTTCCATCTACGTTTTGAAAATCCACTTGTATCCAAGTTGTTTGAACCCTGGAGGAAGATCAACCAACTCCTAAGTATGTTTTTGTAGAATAGACTCAACTTCACCATTTATAGCCTCTTTCCATAAAGGTGCTTCAGAACTTGATATCGCTTCCTTAAACCTTTGAGGCTAATTTTCTAACAGAAAAGTTAGAAAATCTAGACAAAAAGATTTAGATGTCCTTAGTCTCTTTCCACATCTAGGCTTGTATTCTTGTTGGTCTTCGCCACTTTCTATGGTGGCTTTAAAAGTTCGTTTATTAAAACTTGGCTTTTCCAATTCAAACGACTTGGCTTGTACAATCATTATGTCTGTATCTACAGGAATTTGATTCTCTTCATCCTTTTTCCTAGGAAAGATATATTCGAAAAAGGATGCATTTCTTGACTCGATAATAGTATTTGCATTTATATCGAGAATACTTGATTTAAATACCAAAAACTGATATGCACTACTTTTATTTGCATAACTGATGGATACATAATCAGCGGCTCGTGGTCTAATTTTAGTCTTTTTAGAACTAAGAACCGCTACTTTTGCCAAGCACTAAGTAATTATAAGAAGGTTGATGACCTTTTCATAATTCATAAAGCATTTGGTTAGTTTTCTTATGAGGTATCATATTTACGATATAATTTGTTGATAAAATAGCCTCTCCCTACAAGTTCTGGGGTAAACCCGAACTTATCAACAAGGCATTCATCATCTCTTTAAGAGTGCGGTTTTTCCTTTCACCAACTCCGTTTGACTGAGGAAAATAAGGTGCAGTGGTTTGATGAATAAAACCAAGTTTTGAGTAAAACTCATCAAATGATGTATCATATTCACCACCTCTATTACTTCTCACAATCTTAATCTTTTTGCCAAGTTGATTTTTAACTTCTACCTTATGTTGCTCAAAAGCTTCTAAGGTCTCATCCGCAATAAGTACACATACAAATATCTAGTGCAATCATCAATAAAAGTTATGTAGTATTTTTTACCATCTTTAGTTTGCACAAATTTTAAATCACCAATGTTGGTGTGAATTAAAGCTAGAGGTTCAATACTTCTCTCGATTTTATTAAATGATACTCTAGTCATTTTAGCTTCAATACATACTTCACATTTATGGTTAGGATCAAATTAAAATTAGGTAAACATTATAGATTTACAAGTCTAAACAAAGAACCATAATTTACATGTCCTAATCTACCATACCATAAATGAAAAGAATCAACAATATAAGCAAAATATGTGTTCTTATTATTAGAAGCAATAGTTGGTACAACAGTTAACACATTAAGCTTAAAAAGCCCATTAGTTATATGGCCACGGCCTACATACATTCCAACCTTAGTAAGTACAACTTTTTCAGATTCAAATACTAGCCTAAACCCATTCTTAATCAGTAATGACCCAAAAACTAATTTTTTGCAAATTTCTAGAACATGAAGTACATTATTGAAAATGAGTTCCTTCCTCAAGGTCATCTTTGACACTATCTTCCCTTGTCCTTCTACAATTGATGTGGAGGAGTTTCCCATAAAAAGATGTTTGCCATTTTCTACCACTTTGTAAGTTGTGAACATCTTCGTATCTGCACAGATATGGCGGGTTGCTCCAGTATCCACCCACCATTCTTTAAGGTTGCCCACCAAGTTAGCCTTAGAGACTATTTTAGAAAGGTTGATGTTTGCCAATCCATCAGAACGATCGTAACCTTTGGTTATCTTGGATTGTGCCAGTTTCTTGCTAGAACTTGCTCCATCATTGCGGCTTCGATAATCCTTTGCTCGATGTCCATCACTACCACACACATAGCACTTGCTTTTAAATCTTTTGTTGTTCTCACCTTTGAAGCCTTGCTTGGATCCTTTGCCATCATGCTTTCTCTTCTTGTTGTTGTTGGACCTTGAACTCCGTTATTGTTTCACAACATTTGTATTAGCCTACATGACTTGGTTCCTCGACTTCTTCTCGGATTTACTATTGTCCTCTTCAATCCTTAATCGCATGATAAGTTCTTCCAACTTTATTTCCTTGCGCTTGTGCTTAAGGTAATTTTTGAAATCCTTCAATACTGGCTGAAGTTTTTCAATAATAGTAGCAACATGAAATGATTCACTCAGAATCATTCCTTTAGTAATGATATCATGTAGGATCAACTGAATTTCTTGGACTTGACCAACCACCGTTTTAGAATCTAACATTCTAAAATCCAGAAAACGTCCAACAATAAATTTCTTTGCATTGACATCTTCTATTTTGTACTTCAATTCAAGAGATTTCCACAATTCTTTGGTCGTCTTCTTTACACAATACAGATTGCATAAAGAATTGTAAAGTCCATTAAGCATGTAATTCTGACATAGGAAGTCACCTTGTGTCTAGGCATCTACCATAGCGACAAGTTGATGATCAACGTCCTACACTTTTGTCTGTTTCAGGGCCTTCTCACGAATGTACTAGGCCAAATGCAAAGTTATAAGATAAAATAACATTTTTTGCTGCCATATCTTAAACTCTGTTCTATTGATTTTTTTTTTGGTTTTTCTCCATGGTTTATAGCAAAGGGTACGAACTGGGGTCACGATCGAATAATCTCAAAGACTATCTCAGAGACATGTTTATGAAATTCACAATTTAGAAACCCAAATAAATACACACAATAAATAGTAAAATAAATAATGATCTTAAGTTGTAGGAAACTATTTATTAAAATAAGCAAACTGTGTGTATTTAAAAAAAATACAAAATTCTAAATAATTTCATAATGTAAATTATTTTTTGGAAACCAGAAAATTATTCTGTAACAGAATAATATTTCCGAAAACCACAAAAAGAAAAGAATAGGACTACAAACTATAAATAAAATAAAATAATATGAACAGAACTTATAGGATGTAGAAAATATAGAAGTACAGAAAAATTTGAGACGTGTTTTGGACACACTTTCCTTAAGATTGTTACGTCCTCGCTGTGGTGCTCGAGAACAATGACGTTGACCTCCCAGGATGCAACGACTACACCTAACAATGCAACACTACGAGATTGGGACTGGCGAACAGACTATGTTGTATTCTCTCTTATAGAAACACAAAAGAACAAATATACAGAAGTATGCACTCAATGAGAGAAGAAAAATGAATTATGGAATTGTTTGGGCAAGATATGAATTTATAGGCAAGATGGTGACTGTTCAGATAGGTTTGGAACCCCCCCGAACAGGTGCAAATATGAAAACTGCCGGAGTGAAGAGAGGTGACTAGAAAATGAAGGGATGCCACGGTTCAGGTTTGAATTTGAAAATTTCTAACAAAAATTTGAATTTCAATTCGGAATTTTGAATTTTTGCTCAAAAGTTTTTGAAAAAATTCAAATGAATTTTGTCTAAAACATTAAAGTTATGACCTGACCTACACCACGCACCCGGTACGGCTGGCTGAACAACGACGACGCGCGTGTAGTGGATTTGGGTCAAACTCACTTTGTCCATAGCTCCACTCCTTACAAAACTTAGGGTGCCCCTTGGGGCCCATCCCAAGTATGCCAACCTATATAAACTCTCTCTTTGTTTCAATGTGGGACAAGCCATTTAATCAGCAAACCAACTTTGTCTCTTCAACTTCCATTTTTACAAACCCGAAAATGATGTTAACTTTCCAATCATTTGGAAATATTTTTGACGAATCATCTTCGAGGCATGATTCAACATGTGACAAAGAACACGTCACCACTCAGACCCACCTCAAATGGTGCATGGGTCTCGTGTCAATTTGGGCTCAAAATTTCCCAAAAATAAGACTAGAAACTCAAATTTCCAACAATTGGTTCGAGACGGTTAGTGTTTTGGTGAAATTTTACACCGAACCTATAATGTCGGTTATATTATATTGACAGCCGATACAAATCAAATTTTTTACTAAATCACACCAATTCAAATGGTTCGATTCATTATGACCTTTCAAATTTGAGTTACTTCTTAAATTTGTAGTATAGTAAATAATTTATATAAAAATATTGAATTAGCTATTTGTACATTACTTCAATATCCAATCTAACCATTTACAAAAATACAAACAAAAGAATTAATAAATACTAAGTGTTTAAGTTTTACTGAGATAGAATTAGAAACAAAATATAATCTGAAAACCAAAGTCTTGACACTAAAGCAAAAAGAAAGTTTAAAACTATCATCCCATAAGACTAAATCACAAGTCTATCAAGTAGAGTTAAAACAAAAAATCAAAAACGACATAAACATTTGATATAATTATATAGGCATAGTAGTAGCAAAACCTGACTCAAGCACATACGAATGGCAAACTAACAACTTATTACATTGCCAATATCTATTGTCAAACGTGGAATATTTAAGAAAAAATAAATAATTAAGTGAATCAACTGAACTTTGTATTCATCCAAGTTCATTATATATTTTATATATATTATGTTTAATATGTGAAACTTTCGGTCGATTTCGGTTTAATTCGGTACACAAGGTGCGTAAACTGGTACCAAACCAAAAATCGAAAAAATTAATTTTAAAAACTGTACAGACCGATTCATATTAAAAAAAAAACTTACCTAATATAGCTGATTTGATTCGATTTGATCAGTTTTTCAATTTTTCTTACATCCCTAATAGTAAGATCCTAAATTCCACTTTGTCCATACAACCTATCATGAATGAACTGAGTGATCAAATCAAAGCCAATTATTTGGTCTAGAGCCATCCAATAATTTTTATATTTTTATATTTTTTTGTGATTTAATTTTTTATACATTGAAATGTTGTTTTATGTTTTCCACATTCAACTTCAAGACAAGTTGAACTATCAAAATTAATATATTCTTACACTCACCATAGTTTGTGTTTTTTAAGTGCAGATACAGTTTGGGTTCAATTCATGCTACCATGAGCACACAGGGATTATTGTGACAAGAGTTGTGTTAGCGTAAGAAGCATCTGTATAAACTTGCATTTTTCATTGCCACCACCACCTATTTTAGTACATAAAACTATTGTGAAATTATTTCAAATTCATGTTTGTTTTTCATTACTAATTCTAATATGATTTTATTCCTCAGGGTGGCAGTTCAGGTTCTTTGCAGCTATATTACACTTCCCCTTTATGCACTTGTGACACAGGTGAAACTACTACTAGTACTATTACTAACATGTTACTTATTTTTACAATAATATTAATATTGAGAAAAATGCTAAGACTTTGAAATATGTGATCAAGTTCATCTTGAGTGTGGCTTACACCATACAAAATTTAAATTTATACTATACATTTAAATTTTGAGCATTTTTTGAGTATTTTTTCATCTTGAATTTATAATATTTCTGCTATATAAATAGTGAAATATTGTTTTTCATATGTATCCATATATATTATTATAATTATAAAAATAAAATGCTATATAGTGTGAATTTTTATTTCAAAATCTATTCCAAAAATGAGGTTTTTGGTGTTGATTTAAAGTTGGTAGGAGTTAGGCCACACCCAAAATGATAGTGGTCCATACAAATATATATAGGATAATTTTTCTGGGTATGGAGTATTATTGTTATAAAAATTAAGTTTTATTTAGTCTATGTTTGGATAATAAATTTGGATAGATATTTGAAAAGAAAAAGTAAATGTAAAAAAATAAAAAATTTAGCGTATATTTTATTCACATATTCTTGAATCCTTTAAATGTATTAGAAATTGGGCATATATATATATATTATCACAAAAATGCAAATTTAGGATAAAATAGTGGAGTGAGAATAACATTCATTTTTGTTGAGTGTAGGCCCAATTCAAACTGAATGCAAAATATATTGCTAAGACATTTATTTTTTTGAAATGTAAGCCACATAAAAAATTTAGCATATATTTTATACAAATAGTTCTAGTAGTTTACACAATATATCAATTTGGTCCATTTTGTTTCAATTTGCTCGATTTTGCTCCTTAATTTAATGGATTGTGTCATTTTAGTCTAATAAATAACGGTTGTTAAGCTTGGTGGGCGAAAAGTCAAACTATGTGTCAATTTAGTCCCTGTAGTTTACACAATGTGTCAATTTGGTCCCTGTCAAAATCGAGCAAATTAAAACAACGGGGACCAAATTGACACATTGTGTAAACTACAAGGACCAAATTGACACATTGTGTAGACTTTCCATCCACTAAACTTAACAACTGTTATTTATTGTAATAAAATGTTATAATCTGTTAAATTAAAGAGCAAAATCGAGCAAATTAAAACAACAGAGACCAAATTGACACATCATGTAAACTATAGGGACCATTTGTATAATTTACCCTAAAATAAATGGATATTGGGTGCAATTTTCTGGAAAAAATTTATGTATCCCTAAATACATAATAATGGATTGTTTGGTGACAGATGGGATCACAATTTAAGAGTAAGGTACTAGAAGAGAAAATAGCCAACATTATAAAGCAATGGCATGCCGAGGTGAGAGTGAAGAGGAAGAAGCAAGAACAATGTTCATTATTAATGTCTCCTCGAACTTCATTGTCAACACCTGATTGGAGCCTCAGAAACAGTCCTACTGATTTCTCATCTCACCATCATCATCGACCCACTTCAACTACTCCAATTCCAACTGATCAAACCAACAAGAATAATTTCTCTAACAGAGGAGAGATCACTGAAGAAAAAGTAGATACACCAGATGATCATCGAGCACCAGACTCTACATGGCTTCCATACCAAGCTGGGGTGGTAGAATTGCCAACAGTGAGACGAGATAAAGGAAATTGAAATGGTAAAGGATCCCGCTTCCTTTAATGTGGAGACCAGTTTAATTGATGGCTTATCACGCGTCACGTTTGAATGATATGAATTGTTCATTTTGTGAATTATTGTAAGTAGAAATCGAATTAGGAGAGGTTTTCATCAACTAAGGCCGGCTTGAAATAATTTGAGACTAAAATGATAATTTTAAATGAATTTTTTATATATTTTTTAATATTCTTGTAATTTTTTTATTTAAATTTTCCCTCCCTCTTTTTGAAATGTAAAATAACTAAAAGATAATATTAAGAAAATTATATTCCCAATATAAGTTTAGTTATATGGTGATGATAAGATATTGACAATTTGTTATGAAATTAGTAATTTTTGCACTGGGAGGAATTTGAAGAAATTTTTATTTTTAACTCTCAAACTATCACTCAAAAATTAATTAATGTGGCATCGAAACTTGATTTCAAATTTCATTTTACATTATCTCTCACAGTATTATCAAAATATCAATTAGACCCCTTAATATATAAAATAAGCTCTAATAATAATTTTCATTTAAAAAATGAGAAAAAATAATTTAAATAATAAAATGTACAAAAAAAATATTCAAAAAATATACCTCAATTAAAATTGTCTCTATAAGCCTCAAATTCCTTGAATCAAACATGAGAATTGAGTTTGAAATTCTAAGTCCACTCTCTCTCTTTCTTCCAAATTGAGTCCAAAACTCTGAGTCCACCTTGCAAATTTTATTTTTTTACAAGAATGATATTCTTAAAGTGTCCTTGTGGCTCAACAATGAAGGCACTGGCGACATCTTTCTCCTTATCTCATAGTTTTTTTCATATTTTCAAGTGGTTGTAAACCTCTTTTCCATCCAATCACCAATCTATCTATTATATTGTACGGATGTCACCATATATCGACATCCACTAATGTGTCCTTGTTGTTTCAAGCAACATTGGGTGTCTCCAACTTGAACATTTTCCAATGATGGTCCAGCACCATGCAAAAGAATTGATTTGCCAATTAATTGGAATAATACACCATTGTAATTGATTGTGCAATTGATTGGATGGCTTGACCACCACTACTCGATTCTCCAATTGATTGAATGGCTTGAACACCAACAATCAATTTTTTAATTGATTGCACATCTAATTTTCCAAAATAATTGATTGGTCAATCGATTGGAAGAATTGGTCACTCCAATAACCAATCAATAACTATTTGATTGACCACCACCAATTGATTTTTCAATTGATTGGACGATTTGACCAAAACCAATCAACGTTACAATTGATTAAACGTCTAAAATTTCACAAAGAAATTGATTAGTGAATCGATTGAAAGAGTTGGTCACTCCAATCGATTTGTCAATTGATCGCATGACTTGTCGACAACCAATTAATTGGCCAATCAATTAGCTTCGTCAATTGATTGGATAAATTGATCAATAACTTACTTGAATTTGTGTTACTTATGCATTTTTGTGAGATCACATATGTGATTTTGTGAAAATTTTCGTGATTTTGTATTCCTCAAAACTTTTATCAGATCACTTATGGGAAATTTATGTTAACTTATGCATTTTTGTGAGATCTCATATGTTAGTTTGTAAAAATTTAGGTGCTTTTGTGTTGTTCAAAATTTTATGAGATGACTTACTCGAATTTGTATTATTTATAGTCATTTTTTGTACATCATTTACGTGATTTCGTGAAAATTTACGTGATTTTGTGTTCATCAAAAATTTTATGAGATCATTTATGGAAAATTTGTGTTAACTTACTCATTTTTGTTAGATCACTTATGTGAGTTTGTGAAAAACTTACGTGAATTTGTGTTGTTAAAAATTTTAGGAGATCATTTACTCGAATTTGTGTTATTTATCCATTTTTTTGAGATCATTTATATGATTTTGTAAAAATTTACGTGATTTTGTGTTCCAGAAAAATTTTATAAGATCACTAAAAGAAAATTTGTGTTAACTTATGCATTTTTGTGATATCACTTTTGTGAGTTTGTGAAAACTTACGTGATTTTGTGTTCACTACAACAAAAAAGGATTTTTATGACACCAAATACACGTTGTGGATATGATTCTATGACGTGCGATGTAAAGCCTTGTTATGACCAGTCATGGAGAGTCATTTATTTCAACGGCATGCCGTAGTACGCCATTAAAAGCCTTTTAACAGCGGATCTTCTATGTCGTATTTAATTTTTTTACAACTACTTTTACACGCCGTTAATTCAAAGTACAAACAACGACGTTCATTGCTAGTTATTAAATATTTAATATAACAACCTATTTTGCCTGCCGTAGATAACTAAATTTTCACAAGTTGTTTTGCATGCCGAAGAATATGTATATATATATTTTTATTTAGTAGGATCTATTTCATTTATTCTATATAATCTTAAAAAAATTACAAACAAGCTTCACAAACACACACACACACACACACACATATATAATCCTCAACTAATACCAAAATTTTGTTTCAAACATCCATATATATATATATATCCATAAGTTCTGAATATCCAAAAACTTTACATTCCAAACCATCCAAAAATTATGTTTCTAGACATTAAAAACTATCCTCAAGTTCAAAACCGTCCAAAACATTCTAAATCATCCAAACAAAAAAAAAAATTCCTTAAGTTCTAAACCATACAAAATTTATCTAAATATCTTCTGGTGAGTGCACCATCATGAGTTGATGCAATTGCAACAACACTCGGCTTCACTACAAAAAAAAGCACATTCGGCGACCAAATTTCTCAACTAAAAAAAATTTGGTCACGATGTCTGAAGAGATTTAAATGACCAAAACAAAGATTAGTAGCCAAAGTAAAGCATTTTGGCGACTAAACAATTTTAGTAGCCAAAAGTCTACAATTGACGACTACAACTAAGTTTGGTCGCTGATTATATGGGTTTTAGTGACTAAAAATTTTTAGTAGCCCAAAGTAAAGCTTTTTGGTGACTAAAAAAATTTAGTAGCCAAAAGTCTACAATTGGCGACTAAAAATAAGTTTGGTCGCTGATTATATGGGTTTTACCGACTAAAAAAATTTTAGTAGCCAAAGTAAAGCTTTTTGGTGACTAAAAAAATTTCAGTAGCCAAAAGTCTACAATTGGCGACAAAAAAATAAGTTCAGTCACCAAAAGTGGTCATTTTTAGTGCGAGAGAACAAAAATCCTAAGGCGGGAATTAAATTTTTTAGTGACCAAAATTTTGGTAGCTGAAAGTGCATCTTCGGCGACCAAATCCGACTTTGGTCTTCAAAAGTTAACTTTTTTAGCGACTAAAAAACAATTAGTAGCCAAAAGTGATCTTTTTTTATTTTGCTACTAAATAGTTTATTTTACATAAATTATGTTCATTAAAATAATTATGTTTGCACATATACTTTTATATTAATATGAATGTATGTACTATATAAATAATATATGTCACATATATAATCATGTGGTGCTACAGAGGTGTAGTGGGATGAGTGTGGTGCACAAGGTTTATGGTGTGGGAGGTTGGCAGTTCAACTCTCTGCAAGAACGGATCAAATTGTTGTACAACGATTTTTTTTTTTTTTTTTTTTTTCCACATTTGAAGCTTTTGGCGACCAAAGTTGTTGGTCGGCAATTGGTTGTTTTTGGCGACTAATGGTGTTGGTCGACGAGTCCTTGATTATTGGTAACTAAAACATTGGTCGGTAAATGTATAATTTTAAAGAAATATAATTGACTATTGGCAACCAAAATTTTGACCAAAGTTGTTGGTCGGCAATTGGTTGTTTTTGGCGACTAACGGTGTTGGTCGATGATTCCTTGATTATTGGCGATTAAAACATTGGTCGGTAAATGTATAATTTTAAAGAAATATAATTGACTATTGGCAACCAAAATTTTGGTAGCTAAAGACTTGCTTTTTGCTGACCAAAGGTTTTTTGGCTGGTAAAACCCCCCAAGACCTTTCCTGACAGGGTTTTGGCGACAAATGTAGCGACTAAATATTTTGGTCGCAGAATGTCATTGGCGACCAAAGAACAAATAATTGGCGACCAATATTTTAGTTGCTAAAAGTGACTTTTTTTGTAGTGCTTGTACCATCCATGTCTTTGTTTTATGAAATTCTTAGCAGCTTGGATTTCGGCTTCAGAAGCTTCCCTTCTTAGAGCAACCAAGCTTCAAACAACATCAGTAGAAAGGGCATATATTGGACCATAAGCATAAAAAAAGTACTCTTTCCCAACATCAGTAGACTAAGCATAAATTAGACCCAAAATATATACATTTTAGTTGTCAATATATATAATAATCCCATATACTCACCTTGTGCACACTACGTCTTAGTCGAAGCATAACTATTTCTTAGGCTGAATTGAAGTAAGTGTAAGACTCTGTACACTTAACATAAGCCATGCCATATGATGCAAATGAGTAATAATTCAAAATGCTTGTAATCTTGAATCACTATGTGTAATTCCACTCAAACTTATATCATGAGGACATATGGTAATACATGAACGCATCATGAAACAAAACAATGCCAAGTCCATGAATTTTTGGATATTATCCCCATGGAATTAATTCTTGAAATTTTTATCCAACAATGAAGACTCATGGTAAAATATCATACTAAACTTTCATGATTTTCTTATGTCATAAAATATTTTTAAAAATTCAAAATAGTAAGTTGAAAATAAAATTTTGCATAATAGTCAAGCTTACAGCAGCTTATTGCTTGATTTTTACATTTCTTGGATATCAATTTCAACATTAACTATTATCTACTGTAGACACCCCATTTTTGACCGCCTTTATGACTTGGACGCCACCGCTTGTGCACCCAATGATGAATTGTATATGCTTTTCAAGTGCTCAAAGTCCTCAGCAAAATGCCATAGCTTTGAGCTATCAAACCCTACACACCTTTTGCTTTGTTCTTGGACCAAAACCATAGTTTTTCAAGCCTAAAAAACCTTGGGACTTGTCAGCCACCATTGTGGGTCAGCCACAAATGTGGGCCATCGCCCCAGATTTACTCGTCAAGCCTCGATAGTCTGACGATTTTGGCCGCAGATGAAGGCATGTACGTCAGCGCCTAATCCATCTATTTCATGGTCAAACTACAGTATGTTCCAAGAATGGGGCTCGAGAGAAGTGGTTGGAAAGGCATTGCAACACTGACAGATGTGCCACACAACCCACATGCCTTTGGACTGGGCTATGTACCCACCGAAGAGAACTAGATCAGGAAGGGAGAAGAGATAAAGGGTAGAGCCAAGGCCAAGCAAGCTGGGAAACATTATGAACTCATTCACAGGCCAATCCAGGGGACACTGAATGGCCGCTTGGTTCGGGAGGGAGAAGATTTCTCTTTTTATGGCTTTCCTGAGCCTTGGATGAATTCCTCGAAGTAGCGTGTCCCTGGGTTCGAGATCTTCTTTGATCTTCAATTGCAAGACAGTGATAGTGAAGAAAGGGCTGAGCCAAGCATCAAGGTTGAACAGAGCATGAAAAGTGACTCAGATGGCAACAAACTTGGAGTAGGGACAACAATAGCTTGTCTCTTGACAGATCTTGCAGCCGACCTAAAGAACTTGGGGGATAAACTTACTGTCTCCGTGATCGGGGAAGAACCAGGTGTGAACCCAACTAGTGGCATTTTGGATGCATCAGGGGCACTATCTCTTATCTAGCAGCTGGAGGAAGGTTATCTGTCCAGTTCTGAATTAGGTGATGAGCTAGAATCTAATTCCACTGAGTCTGTGGGGTCGGGATCAGATTCAAGTTCTTCTGAGTCCGAGTCTGGTATTTCTGGAGGTGGTAACCCGGATACCAAAGTCCTGTCTAGGTCTCCATTCAGCTTTTCTTTTGAGTCTGTAACCAAAGATCTGGACCTTTTGAATAAGAACTCTACAGATTCTGTATGCTTTTCTGTGCCATTGGTTTATTATATTGACCAAGATTTTCAAAATTTTAATGAAAACGAAGGGGAAGAAATACCCCTAGCTTTGAAAAACTTGATAAATCGAGAGGATGAGAGGTTTGCTAAACCCTGGGCTGATGAAATCATTGCCATTAATGTGGGAATTGAGAAGGATCCGCGTCTGGTCCAGATCGAGTCCATGCTGTCTTCGGAGGAGCGCGAGCGTTTAATCACTTTGTTAAAAGATTTCAAAGATGTTTTCGCGTGGTTCTACGAAGACATGCCTGGAATTGATCCTAAGATTGTACAACATCAGATCCCTCTTGACCCTGAGGCCCAACCAGTCAAGCAGAAGTTATGTAGAATTCGTCCCGATTGGGCGCTGAAAATCAAGAAAGAGGTTACCAAGCAGATCGAGACAGGTTTCTTGTTAGTATCTGAGTATCCGACTTGGTTGGCCAACATCGTCCCAGTGCCAAAGAAGGATAGTAGAATCTGGGTGTGTGTAGATTTCTAGGACTTGACAGAGCCAATCCGAAGGATGACTTTACTCTACCGCACATTAATGAATTAGTGGATTTCACTGAGGGCCATGCATTGCTATCGTTTATGGACATGTTTTTCGGGTACAACTAGATTTTGATGGCGCCCGAGGATAGAGAGAAGATTGTATTCACTACGCCGTAGGGTACCCATCGCTACGGGTTATACCATTTGGGTTGAAAAATGTTGGAGCTACCTATCAGAGGGCTGCGACCACCATTCTGCATGACATGATCCACAAAAAGGTCGAGGTGTACGTGGACAACATGATTGTCAAGTCCAAAGAACGAAAGGGCCATTACACCACTGCAGAAATTCTTTTAACGGATTAAGGAATACAAATTGAGGTTAAACCCACAAAAATGCACCCTCAATGTAACGGCAGGAAAAATACTGGGCTTTTTGATCACACAGAGGGGCATTGAAGTAGATCCTTCCAAAACCAAGGCCATCATAGAAATGCCACCACCGATGACTGAAAAGGAGGTATGAGGCTTTCTGGGTAAAGTGCAATTCATAAGATGGTTTATTTCTAAATTAACCTTGACTTGTGAACTACTATTTGGTCTTCTGAAGAAAGGGAAGAAATTCTGATGGGATGATCGCCGCTTTTCCTTTGAACAAAGTTAAGACTCTAGAATTACCAGGTTGTCGCCACGAGTTGGGAAGCCTTTGATTCAGACTTTGTCAAGAATGACACGACCATGGGATGCATGCTCACTCAGGAATTTGAAGATAGGGTGGAGAAAGCCATCTACTACTTGAGCAAGAAAATAATGGAGTACGAGACCCGCTATACTCTATTGGAGAAAGCTTGTCTAGCCTTGGTATGGGCTACCAGGAAGTTGAGGCACTACTTGTTAGCTCACTTTGTAATATTGGTTTCGAGATTAGATCCCATTAAATATCTCTTTGAGAAACTGGCGCTTACGGGTAGGCTGGCTCGTTGGTTGCTCATTCTCTTCGAATTTGATTTCAAATATGTAACTTGCAAGTCGGTCAAGAGAAGAGCTATAGTGGAGTTCTTGGTAGACCACCTAGTAGAAGGAAATGAGGCAGTGGAATACTTATTCCCAAATGAAGACATTTTGTGTTGGGAAGGAAACTTGATGATGTACTTTGACGGAGCATCCAATTAGTACGGTTATAGGATAAGTGTGTTGTCGATAGCACCATTTACTCCTATATACCTTTAGCCTTCAAACTCCGATTCAAGGTGTTCAACAATGAAGCTAATATGAAGTGTGTATTGCTAGTTTAGAAGCCACTCGAACTAGAGGCAATAAGATTGATGTCATCCAGGACTCGAACTTAGTTGTTTCTCAAGCAAATGGAGACCGGAAAGTTAAAGAAGAGAAGATGAAGGTTTACCATCGACTGGATATTTTGATTCCTAGGTTTGAAAAATTGACATTCACGTATCTACTAAAAGAGAACAATAGGTTCATTGATGCTTTAACAACTCTATCTTTTATGGTAGGCATCCCACTTGGAGTCTAGATGCATTTGATTATCATCGAATAGAAATACACGCTTACTTAAGAAACTATTGCCGCAATAGATGAAGTGCAAGACAAAAATCCCTGGTATTACGATATTTGGAACTTCCTGGAAAAGAAAACATATTTACCAGGGGCAAATGCGAAGGACAAATGGGGAATATGGTGAATAGCTGTCCAATTTATCATCTGTGAAGGTAAGTTGTATAAAAGAGGTCATCTGGGAATGCATAAGTTATGTGTGGAAGAAGAGGAATCAAAGCACTTTATGGAGGCTATCCATGACGGAGAATGCGGAGCGCATATGAATGGTGTGATGTTAGTCCGGAAGATTCTCAGGTAAGGTTATTACTGATCCACCATGGAGGACGATTGTATTTGTTTTGTGCAGCGATGCCACAAATGTCAAATTCATGCCAATCACATGAATATCCCATTATCAAAGCTGTACAACATAACTTCTCCATGGCCATTCTTAGTCTGGGGAATCGATGTTATCGGTGCTGTCTCGTCAAAAGGGTTGAATGGGCATGAATATATTTTGGTAGCGATTGATTACTTTACAATCCTATGCAGTGTTAAAGGCATCACATGTGGCCAAGTTCATCAGAAACAATATCATCTGCCGGTATGGAGTCCCGAATGAGATTATATCATATAACGGCTCCCACTTCAAGAAAGAGGTGATAGACTTGTTGGATAAGTACAACGTGGCTTTTCATAAGTCATCCACATATAGGCCACAAACCAATGGAGCTGTTGAAGCTGCCAATAAGAATATGAAGAACATCAAGAACATCTTGTAGAAGATGGTTGAGACCTATAGGGACTGGCCAGATAAAATGCCATTCGCACTCTGGGGCTACAGAACTTCGATTTGGACATTTACAAGGGCAACCCCTTATTCTCTTGTCTACGGGGTGGAAGACGTTTTGCCAATTGAAATTGAAGTCCCATCGTTGCGAGTTATGGCTGAGTGTCAGATAGGGGAGGTGGACTAGCAACAGAGCAGATTTGAGGAGTTAATGCTGTTTGATGAGAGAAGGCTAAAGGCATTGTATCATGTTCAGTGCTACCAACATAGAATGACCAGGGCTTTTAACAAGAAAGTTAAGTCTCGAAATCTCAAGGAAGGAGACATGGTGTTGAAAGACAACCGAGCTCCCATCTATGACCTTAGGGCTAGTTCAGACCCAATTGGATTGGTCCTTACATCATCAAAGCTATCCGTCAAAGTTAAGCGGTTATTCTCATGGACTTGGATGGCCTAGAATTTTCATAACCAATCAATATGGACAAGTTGAAGAAATACTACCTCGAGAGGCTTGCTAGATCGAAAACCCAAAGGGCTAATCTAGGCAAAAGTTAGAGCAAGAAAAATTAGAAATGAAGAAAACCGAGCTCGAAGATTAAAAGCCCTAAAGGGAAACTTTGGCAAAGTTAGAGCACAAAAGGAGAAAGTTAATACTCTAGTGAACCTAAACCTAACTACGAAGGCCCGATTCCCATATTTGGGATACGAGGCAACTTCATCCCAAGTTCGTCAGAATCATCTCCAACTCAACTATCCCGTCCGCTTTTTCCGATCAGTCATCTTTGTCCATCATCCGAGAGCTTGGTTGTGATCTTCTCGTAAGAGCCGTATATTCAAGGCGGTTATAATCTTTTGATTTGGGGTTGTACGTCTTGAGAATTGATTCTGTGCGTGTCAGGTGGTGATCATTTTCAAAATGGTTTTGGAAAGTTTTAATAAAAGTTGATTTTGTTCAAAATTTTACCTTTTAAAACTTAGACCATTTTTGGACCAAAAGAAAAATTTTAGTGCTCATAACTTTAATTCCATTGATTTCGACATAAAGTTCTCCAACTCTCTCGATACAAATTAAAGTTGCTTTTACATCATAAAACTTGAAAAGAAAGGTCAAAGCAATAAACTAGGGCATAGGTAAGTCAAGTGCTCTCGCCCTCTACTTGTGCTTGCAAATGCTTCGCCAAAGTGGCCTGGTTTGTGCCTCATCGCCGAGCCAAGCCAAGCACTTGCTTTAAAGGGCATAATCAAACTAGGCAGGGGACTAGAATCACTCTTGTCCTCCAGTGCAAGGAGGTATTTAGCCAAGTGTGAAGCACAAATCGAATGAAGTTAGGTATTTTACCCTCCTTGGGCAGTTTGATCATGCTCGAATCGCATCCGAACTTGGAAGAAAGTAGAACACATAGTGCGTGAGGCTAATCATAGTGTATGCCGGTGCTGGTCATCTTTTATGCTCATCTCGGTCAGATGAAGCCAGGGGAACGCGTAAGCTATGTCGGCT